>ML787136.1:219778-244871 GCA_009831015.1 Picea engelmannii | reverse complement strand
TCTAACTAATCTAACTAACTATTAAACAAACAAACTAATCTACTATTTCTATATATACAAACTACTAACTGAAATATAACTTATTCACAAAATGTACAATATCTACAAAATACAGATTTAAATAAAACCTGGAAAACTCATTTTCTTTCTGCCCTAAGACAAAGAAAGATATTTTGTTGATTTTATAATTTTATAAACAAGAAATAAAACTTACTGAAATTAAACAATCTAATATACTAACTATACATATATCTAACTAAAATACTAACAAATATACTAAGCTAATAAGCAACAAACAGACCTGGAAACACTCCAGATTTGTCCTATGTATGATGACTTCAAAGCTGGTCGGAGGAAGGAAAATCGCACCGGATAATCCAGAAGCTTCTCGTAAACGATAGCTGCAATGCTCTTTGAGTTGTTTACATGACAAACAAGACATACAAAAATCATAACAATTGTAATATTTATAAATCTCTGCAATAAGGTAAACCTGTTATGCACAAACTTATACTTAATAATCCAATTAATGAAGAAGAGAAATCTGTCATTCACAAACTGAATCAAGTAATTGCTATGTTTTTTAAATACTAGAAGGAATCATATATGGATTATATTGATTAAATCATATCATTTGCAAAAGACTAAGATAGCTAAAGTAGTCATTAACCAAATGCAAATTGATACACATAAACATGAAACAAAATATTGATATTATGAAAAGCTAAAGTTGTAACAGAACATCAAATTCTGTCTCAGTCTATATTGAAATTCCATATCCTTCTTCTCCCACGAATGAGGATGATCCTTATTACAAAAAATAAGAAGTATTTAAAGGTTTTCCACATGGTAAAACCTCCCCGTGGAAGTTATAAACTGTTTACATGAAATCTGGGAGATATCCCAAAATTGCCTAAACTAAGAAACTAAAATGAAACTAAAATATCCAAATATCCTCTAAACTGTCCATCCAATCCCATGCAATTTTGAATTCACCTGAAACAGGTCAGAAATAACAAGTTAGAGAGATATTTTATTAACAAAACAATAAAAATCTAATTCTACAGACTTAGCTACAGAATCATCTGATTGTAGCTAGTCTAAATGAGGTACAGAATCAGAATCAGAATCGATTCAAAATCTTTTAAAAGAATCAAATCCAATTATCTTTCAATAACCATCTTAAAACGAATCATTTAAAATTAAAATGATTTTATCATTCAACATAAAACAGGATCAAAAGTGATTCAAGCGAACACAGAGATAGGAATACTTTGTTCTTTTGTTACCACAAAATCGGGTCCACAGAGTCATAATCGAATAGTAATAAGATTGTTTCATATCCAATTGGAACTAATAATCAAACATATCGTATGCGATTGTTAAACAAGAGATACGATCAATCCAACAAAATCGTTTTCCAATCGTTATAGCTGTAACGATATAGCAAAAATATTCATATCATTTAATTGAATACAAGGATAGAAATACTCTGTTTTCGATTATTGCCATAAGTCAGGTAATTGAAATCATATGTAACATAATCGTAATTGTTTCCCAACAAATCGAATCCATCGGTTATGAGCAATTCGTTTCACAATTTAAAATGCAGAGCATCAATTATCATCTGAACTCGACTCATAGGACAAACTTGCTAAATTAGAACCAGAGCGAATCGATTTAGCTAAGATTTCCACACAGTTGTTATGATTCGGGTTCATTTCCGATTCGGGCACGAAGGTTGTTTGAGCGTAATGTTTTCATCAAAGAAACAGAGTGATTATTCTTAACTTGGAAACAATAAAAAATAGAACATCACATGACACATCATCGTAACAAGTATCTTCCCGAAAACATTTACCAACCATAGCATACCAATGATAATGAAACTGAATCCGAGCAAAATCATAACAATCAATCTTAATCAAACCGTTTACCAACAATAGCATATCGATGATAACCAAATCAAATCCGAGCAAGATTGTGTTCTAAACTGAATATTAAAATTTCTTTTTCAAATCGAATACGAACAAAATCATTTGAATGCAAACAATCAAACAAATTCAAACGAAGATCACTCAAACCCAATCAAAATCTATTGATTTCTATACTGGGAATAATCAAATCGCATATCGAATCGACATTTCTTTTTATTCAAAACAAAACTATATATAGAATGCACACAATATAACAAAGCCATTCAAGATGTGAACATAATTGTTTAAAAACCGAATACAAATCATTATAGCAAACTAGATTATTTACAAACAAAATGATATCAAATTTTCCATATCTGTGTAGCAACAAGGCTGCTTGTTTATACCAGCTTGGAATTTACAACAACCATGGCTGATTCCACGTTTTTAAATAGGATGGAGCCGGTTGTCTTTTGTTTCTTATCTGTCGTTTGGAGCTTGGCCTTTTGACTGGTTAGGACTGCAATCTGGTCTTCCAATGATTGAATCCTTGACTGAAGTATCAGAACATCGATATAATATCGCTCTAACCATGAATTGCATTGGTCACAAGGTGACTGTGTGGGTTTAGACAGAGCAGGAAAGGGTTTGGGCAAATGGCCGAGGGTTTCACAAGGAAACTTAATGCCTGGGTAATTAGGGTCGTCCTTTAGGCAGGGGGTAGGTTTGATACAAAATCATATGAGGGTTCGGCACACAAACCTTGCGAATAAGGGTATTTGCTGGCCAAGAAACGCTCAACTTCCGAATCGGAGTCTTCACTCAAGACGATAGGGTTTGGATTAACAGGGGTCTTTGGCTTATTCCTTGCCATCCGTGAAATCAAACGTGCATTCTTTTTCCCTTTGGCGTTTGCAGCAAGGTTTTCCTTGAGATTTTTCTTATAGGCTTTGTAATGGCTTCTGCACTCTTAGTCATAGTGTTGGGTAAGTCGATAGGAGGGTTGGTCGAGGGTTTAGGCAGTAGGAGGTGTAAGTGTAGAGGCAGTTCAACCTTAGTCTCAGTTACCATAGGTTTATCAACCTGTCTAGGATCGATGT
Source organism: Picea engelmannii (assembly GCA_009831015.1). Classification (NCBI taxonomy): domain Eukaryota; kingdom Viridiplantae; phylum Streptophyta; class Pinopsida; order Pinales; family Pinaceae; genus Picea; species Picea engelmannii. The sequence goes on along the minus strand of ML787136.1, from coordinate 241,855 downwards.
CCTCAAAGCCATTACGGGCGATGAATGCCTTCCAACTGTCACCATTCAAACTCAACTGATAAACAACAATGAGCTTAATAAGCCCATGATGAAACAGGCTGCTATCAGCCTTGTGCCTTTTATATTTTTTGGACATTTTGTACAGGCTCCAATGAAAATAGAACGACATGTTTAGAGGATACCCTATAAAAATCATCAATAGACGCAGGTGGCAAAGGAACACAAGCCCGTATCGACCTTCACAGGTCACAAACTACTTTATTATCATTAACAAGTCGTGCCATCATTTTTTTAGCATAGTTACGGTCTTACCTCTATCACAGGAGGTGATTTTGTGCGACTGAAACAACAATGTCCACGACACTTCTTCGACCTTGCAATTCTTAAACCATCGCTGTCCAGAGATAGGTAGCCCCGTGGTTGAGCTAATAAACTGTTCATCAATCTCTAACTGAATATCGTCGACCTTGGCTCGACAACCATCGAAGGTTATGACAAACTGTCGAGCTACGCAAAGGTTAAAACCTTCGAATCGTTTCACAAAGGTAAGCCATCCACTATCTGCCAAATCTTGGCGGGCATTGTCAAACATTAACAGGGCCTGGATACCATTGGGTTCAACTCTCATGAATGGTGCCATGGAGCTGAATGCATGGTAAGGGAAGGGTTCGAATTCACCAACACACACAGTAACAGAGCTACCCGAACCAACAATAATGAACGAGCAAAAGGGGTAAGCATTAATGCGAGCATGCGAAGGTGGTGGAGTCTGCCATGCATAATATTCATTATCCAAGTACAACCGCCAAATTTCATAGCTGTTTACTCCATAATAATAGTTCAACCATTAAGTCATGTGTACAACCAATTAAATCCAATGTGTAAACCAATGCACGCGAGCATTATACCATGGTGTTCAAACATCCGACTTATCATTCATAACCCAAAATCAACGATGCACCAATGTGTATAACCAAAAGTTTAACCAAGGTGCCAAACGATACTCATAAGTTGACAAGAAAATAAGTTATGAAAAGATTATCATAAGGATCATATCATATATATATAAGAAATTAAATCAAACCCCTATGCATTTCATAGAATCAATGATCAGGCAAGTCATATAAAGTGCAAATCCAAAGGCTAAATGTCTTCAATAAAACCAAGTTATACAATCAATCGAGGTATGAGAACCTATCAAAGGATATTTCCAGTCATATAATGATCAATAAAAGGGTAAGCGCAATAGGCATGATGACAAAATAAATATTCACAGTTCAGATAATGATTGAAAAACAACTTCGAAAGGAGAAGTTTTCACGCTTACAGTCGTGAAAACTTAGCGAAGACAAATGTGTAAATGTCACAAGAAATGAAAGTGTCGTCTATTTGAAAAATGCGACGAAAACTTGATGTTTGCAAGACATAGGTGTAGGCATCTTATAGGATGATAGGAAAAAGTGAATTGGCTGCCAACAATGGCGACACACTGGTAGAAGCAGTTATCTCTGCAAAAGAAACAAATTCAGATTAGGACATCAAAGATAATTTCAACTCAAAAATAACAACCAAAAAATTGTACTAACATCGTCATTAATCATTTTTTTCCAGTAGTGTTCAGAAGATGAAAACCAATGACAGTCTTAAGATCAGCAAGTCACGATATTAAAGATAAAATCTTCAATACTGTTGGCATGGCCACTGCTGCCAGCAAGCATCCATAGCCTCGACAGGGTTGCCATTCAACCCACTCTGACATCTGTATCCTGTCAAGAAGTTCTGAATCAGAATAAAGGACATTAAAGAGGTTTCTTATATTTTTTGCAGATTTTCATGTACCCGACTTTGCTTCGCTGCCAGCGGGCCTGTTCAGTATCCCAACGGGTTTACAAGCACTTCCCACAGCTCTTATTAATAATTTTATTTTGTTTTTCTTTTGTAGATACATAGCTGAGCGGGGTGACGCTGAAAATCTTGATATTTTTAACATATTTTTTGACCTCATCAGAATCTTTTAGCACTGTCCTTTATTTAGCTCCAGAGATGTTTTATTTACAAAACAACTTCCTATGACAGGGAGACATCCTTTGAGTCATTCCTTTACGGAAAAGGGACAGCGTAAAAATATAATAGATGATCATGACAAGCTTTGCTCAGATATTGAAATCAGTAAACTTCTTTCAAACAACAAAATTTTCCAACATAGATATCAGTTTCAGAGATATATCATTGATGTTTGTACAAATTTTTCAGAAGTTATTTCAGCGAAGGAATTTTCTATCGTCTTTCTCTGAATATCTTAGTGTACAGGTATGTGCATCTTTCAAAAACACAAACTGATAAATTCAAATCAAAATGAAAACAGAAAGCAAATGAAAATGCAAACAAAAATGAAATATTTACATAATATACAAGGGTAGTTATCAAGCAAAGTATCTTTTCAGGGCTTGGCCATTCACCGGGTAGGTGTCAAGCTTCCCTTCAAGATTCTGCAATCGAAAGGAACTAGGACCCAACTTTTCAGCAATTAAAAATGGTCCAAGCCATAAGTTTTGAAATTTTGTGTGCTCACCCTTTCCTTCGTGTGGTTTGTCCCACTTCAAGACGAGATCGCCTACTTCAAAATTCCTATCAGAAGCAGAATTAGAATCGAACCATCTTTTAATCAATTGTTGATGTTGATCTAACTTATGCTTAGCTTGGGCTCTTACTTCTTCTAACTACATCAAAGCGTTAATTCGGTTTTCTAAAGGGGGACAATCTTCTTCTTGGACTTTTTGTGACAACTGAAGCGAAGGAAGAAGAATGTGAGGTGGCAGAATAGCTTCTCTGCCATAAACGAGAAAAAAGGGGGAGTTACCTATAGCGGCTTTGGGTGTTACCCTATCATCCCACAGTGTGTTCAGCAGTGCATTGTGCCAATTCTTGTGATTTTTAGCCACGGTTCTCTTGATTATTTTAATCAAGTTCTTGTTTGTTGATTCTACTAAGCTGTTGCCCTAGGGGTAGTAACTAGCAGAATACTTCAGCTTTATTCCTTTCTCCAAAGCGAACTCTCTCATCTCAAGAGAAGAAAAATATGAAGTGTTGTCAAAGACTAGACAATCAGGGATGCCGAAACGAGTGATAATATTCGAGTTTAGAAAAGCGATTACCTTACTGGTGTTGACAGTTCTTAGCGCAGTAGCTTCAGACCATCGAGTAAAGTAATCTGTGGCTGCCACAATATACTTGTGCTGTTGCGAGGACGGAGGGTTAACTGGACCTATGATATCAAGGCCCCATTGCTGGAAAGGAGAATCTACTGAAACGGGTTGCAAGGGAAAGGCTGGTTTTTGCAACCGCCCTGATGCTTTCTGATAGATGATACATTTGCGACACAAAGCATGAGTGTCCTTAAAAAGCGTGGGCCAGTAATAACCAGCTCTTAAAACCTTATGAGCAGTGTTGTCACCACCAAAGTGACCACCAGCTTCTCCTGCATGCAACTCGAGCAAGACTTTTTCTGCTTCGTCTTTCTCAAGACAGCGCATCAGTACGCCGTCAAAGTTTTGACGAAACAGTATACCATTAACTAGATGAAAGGAGGCAGACTTTAGTCTCAACGCTCTTCTCTTGGCGGGGTCAAGGTGACGGGGTGCTGACCCATGTTCAAGACAGAATCTAATATCGCCGTACCAGGGACTAACGAGGTTTTGGGTGCAACAAATTAGGCTTTGATCACTTTGTCCTAGGTTTGACTTATCACTATCTTCTTGCTGTCCTATTTCCGAATCAAAAACCAATTTACACAACCCTTGGCCTCTCACAATCTGAGATGGGGTGATTTCTAAGTCATACTCCTGCAAGGAGGTGACCCAGTTAGCTCTCTTCTCTCCTAACTCCTTCTGCACTAACAAGTTCCTTACGCCAGGGTAGGGGACAATGAATTTTGTCCTTGACTTCAAGAGATAGGACCGGAAGTGCTTTACTGCTTTGAAAACATCGTAGGCTTTTCGATCAACCACTGGGTAGTTAAGTTCAACACCTTTGAAAGCAGAGCTCATAAAGGCGATGGGTACTTCGTTGTTCTCGGCATTCTTCTGAGTTAGGACGGTGGCATAGGAACGATCAGAGGCAAAAGTATAGAGCGTAAAATCTTGAGAGAAGTCAGGGCTCATGAGAGACGAAGCATCTATTATGACCTTCTTTATGGCATTAAAAGCTTGATTTTCTGTGGGTCCCCAGTGATATTGGGTGTCTTTCTTAATCAGGTTCTGTAGAGGCCTGACCATTTCGGAGAAGATGGGGACAAATATTCTCATGAAGTTAATCTAGCCTAAGAAAGACTACATGGATTTTTTGGATGTAGGTGGGGGAAGTTTAGCGATGACTTGAGTCCTTTTGGGGTCAATAATCATCCCATCACTAGACACAATGAATCCTATTAGTTTACCCTGTTCTACTGCAAAGATGGACTTTTTGGGGTTCAAGGAGATGCCGTATTTACGACATCGTAGCAGAACGGCTTGTAAGTGAGCTAGATGATCGTCTTTGTTTTTTAGAATAAACGGTCACATCATCTAAGTAAACTACGATGGAGTTATTGATTAAGCCTCGAAAACCAATGTCCATTGCTCTCTGAAAGGTAGCACCAGCATTAATCAATCCAAAGGGCATTTTGCGATAAGCATAAGTGCCCCACGGAGTACGGAAGGTAGTTTTGAGTTGGTCTGGTGGAGACATCAGGACTTGGTTGTATCCAGAGAAACCATCCAATAAAGATAGCCTCTTGGAACCAGATACCTGTTGAAGGATCTGTTCCATGGGTGGGACAGGATAATTGTCTTTGTCAGACGCTCTATTGAGGTTTCGGAAATCGACGCAAAGTTGAATTTCCCCATTTTTCTTCCGAACCGGGACAAGGTTGGACACCCATTGAGTGTGCCTAATAGGAAAAAATATTTTAGCACTTAGGAGCTTATTCAACTCTTTTTGAACGGTCAGTTCTAGTTTAGGGTGCATCTTCCTCAGTTTCTATTGGAAAGGTAAGGTTTGGGGTTTCATCGGGATGACATGCTGTATGATATTAGGGTCGAACGTTTTGAGATCATCGTATGTCCATGCAAAGACGTCCTTAAATTCTTTAAATAATTTAACAAAAGCAGCTTTTTCTTGTCTAGAACATCCCAAGCCTAAGTTAATACACTGAGGATTTTCACTAGTTCCTAAATTGACTTTTTCATAAGACAACGAGGAACTATTAGTTTTACAATTGACCATCTTTTTAAATTTATCTTCAAAATCATAAAAAATTTCTAATCTAACTATGGATTTGGGTATGGAATTTACCATGTCCGACAGAGCTTCAGGAGATTTCGGATCAGGTATTACCATAAAATCGTGCAAATTGTCGTTGTGCGTGCGTTCATCTATCACCGAGCCTTGAAAGGTTTCTTCCATGTGCAGAAAGTTAATGATCTGCTGATCATTGTCAAATAATCTCTAGTTTGTGATATTGTCAGGAACATATGGTCGAAACAATAGCTCGACGGAGAATGCATCTGGGGACAAGCCTTCTGCAGGAAGAAGTTTAGAGGCTACATTAGCTAATAGATCTGCTTCAACATTATTTAGTCTAGGAATGGAATTTATATTGAAAGAAAAAATTTTATTCATAAGACTCCATACCTCAGACTGGTAACTTTTGAGATGCAGGGAAAGACAGTGTATAGAATCTCTTACCTGTCTAACCACTATTTCAGAGTCGCCAAATACAACCAGGTTTTGAATGTTCATATCCAGAGCTTTTCTGAGACCTTGCAGTAAAGCCTCATATTCTGCAGTATTGTTAGTACATTCAAATTCTAGTCTACAAGCCATTAATGTCTTGTTACCGGCTGGATCAATAATGATGCAGCCTGCACTAGCTCCTTCTTTAGACTTAGAACCGTCGAAATATAGAGACAAAATTTGATTTCCATCGGGCTCATGGGACTGTTGCATAGAAGCTGTTGGTTTCATATATGCTACGATCTCGAACTGCTGTTCCGGATTGATGATAGGTGAGACCTCGGCCATGAAATTGCCGAAGAAGGTGTCCATCCCTTAGACTTCGGGTGAATCAACAGAAGGTGTATATGGTTCGTTAGGATCGTTCAGATCTGTGACCGTGAACTTAAGGTAGCGCTCACAATTCACCCTGATCTTGTTAGGCTTACCGTTCTCTGGGAGCCATAAGTGAGACCAGTCCGTTGTGAAGTAACCATGTAGCTACTCTGACCAGTCCCTTCTCAAAAATAGACCATACACTTCTGGAATATCCACAATTATTATATCAATAACTTGATGAACCTTTGGGTTAGACGATAATCTAATCAATACATTTTTTAGTTCGCCTATAACTTTGACATTTGTCCGATCAAGTTGTATGATTTTTAAAGTAGATGGTTCCACTTCAGCTTTAATCTTTTGGAAGACAGACCAAGGCATCACATTGGATGACGCCCCCGAGTCCACCATACAATTATGCACATTTTTGTTGAAAATATAGAAAGTTAAAAGAAAAGGAGGTACATTCTTGCGAGTGCTAGGGGTAATAGCTCGTGGCTTCTTACTCGCAATTTCTAAGGCTACTTTATCTACGTTATTTACATTATTTACATTATTATTTACAGGGACTACAGGAAGGCTTCCTTTATCTCGAGGATCAGGATTTTTTTTAGTGGAAGTCTTCTGTGGAACTTTGCTTTGCACAACCTTGTTACCATTGGAATTTCCATTTTTGCCATTCTTTGAAATATTTTGCAACATTTTTTGTAACAGAAATGGAAACTTCAACAATTCATAAATAGAAATGTTAGCCCTTAACTTTTTAAGATCTTCAACAACATCATAATCTAAGTTGGGTTTCACATTGCTCTGTTTAGTCTCTGTTGATTTAGATGGCTTTGGAGGTGAAGTTGTAGTGTTCTCGGTAGAAGGTTTGTTTGTTGTCTTACTCCTAGTGTTATAAGGGTGAACAGTCTCAAAGTTAGCTTGAAAGATGCTGTCCGAGAAGTGTCCAAAGATGTTTGGAGAAGACTCTTCTTCTTGAACTATTTCCTGTTCAACTTCCTCCTGAGGGGTCTCAGGGGGCATCAAGTTATCTTGGGCTTCTAGAATTGTTTGAAGGGCACATTGCAAACTTTCTAGATTTAAGCCTTCGGGGTTTGGATTAGGTTGGTTGGGAGGAAAAGGCTTCCGGAAAGGGGGTTTGTAGGGTCCTTTACTCGAGGAAGCTTCTTCAGTTGACCTTTTTAAGTCTATAACTTGATTCGATAGTTTCTGAACAACTTTAGTTAAATTTTCCAAATCGGAGTTTTCAGGTTGTGTTTTACTTTGAGTAGGTCTGGGGAGAATTTCAATCTTCTTTTTGGAAGAAGAACTAGTTTCAGTTTCGTTGCTAGAAGAGTCCTTAAGACTAAGTATGTCTTTTTCAATCTGGCTGGCCTCCTTGAAGGCTTCTAACAACGTGTCCTTTTTAGATCGTTTAACCCAAATAGCTATACTTTGATGCAACACTTTAGTGTAGTAATCTATTACAAGACTCTCAGTAGGCATAGAATCTGCAGGGATTCAATTTTTAAGTGTTAAGAATCTTTGATTAAAGTCTTTAACTTTTTCTTTTGGGTTCATTTTTAAGCTAGAAAGGTCCATGACTAAGACTTCCGGAGGCTTACCGTCTCCAAATTTTTCCAAAAAGCATGACTCAAACTTTTCCCAAGACACGATGGTATGGGGCTGTTGGGCAAAGTACCAAGTGGATGCATTGCCCTCGAAAGTATAAGGGAACAACCTACAGACAACGTCTTCATGTTCAACATTGCAGAGTCTAATGGATAACATAAATTTTTTGATATGATCTTCAGCTATCTGTTTGGAGTCAGGATCAAACTTGGGAAGCCATTTCTCCAGGTGTTTGGGTAAAGGGTGTTGAGATCTACGTACAACTACAACATCCTGGTCAAGCCAAGGTCTAGCAGGGTTGTTATGATTTTCCATTGGGGTAACGGGTGTGGAAGGCTGAGAAGGTGAATTGCCTTCGTCAGAAGAATCTCCTCCAGAAGAGGAAGGAGATGATGGAGGTGGTGAAGGAGGTATCCCAGATCCTCCTGCAGCAGGATTTGTGATTGGATCTGTAGGATTCACAGCGAGGTTAGTGTCACCTAATTGTTCTCTGATATCAGAGAAATCCAAAGGTTGACCCCACGGATGGTTTGGTTGCCTAATATGAGCTAAGGCACTATGTGTTTTAATAAGAGATTGACGAACAATCTCTTGTATGTCACCACCTGTAGGATTAGGGGTTGCTGGCTCAACTGTGATCTGCGGATCTTCGGTTGAAGTAGTTGCTGTTTGAAGGGGAATATTATCATGTGAACGGATTCTAGTCACTATAGGTGAGCGATTAGGGGGGGGATGAGTCTTGCAACTGCCTCGTGCCATTAATTAAGTTCAGGCCCTCCTTCTAGCGCCATTTGTTGACGGGTGAAATTGACCGTCCGTCAACTGAGAGAGTGGAACCGGTCCGGGGTTGTCTAATAACCCAAGCCGTTTGGAATGAACCACCCTGACGGGTTTAGCGGCTCCGTTAGACGATCTAAGGTCTTAGGAAAACCAAAGAGAAAACTAATCTAAACTAACTAATCTAACTAAAACTAAATAAAACAAACTAATCTAACTAAAACTAAATAAAACAAACTAATCTAACTAATCTAACTAACTATTAAACAAACAAACTAATCTACTATTTCTATATATACAAACTACTAACTGAAATATAACTTATTCACAAAATGTACAATATCTACAAAATACAGATTTAAATAAAACCTGGAAAACTCATTTGCTTTCTGCCCTAAGACAGAGAAATATATTTTGTTGATTTTATAATTTTATAAACAAGAAATAAAACTTACTGAAATTAAACAATCTAATATACTAATTATACATATATCTAACTAAAATACTAACAAATATACTAAGCTAATAAGCAACAAACAGACCTGGAAACGCTCCAGATTTGTCCTGTGTATGATGACTTCAAAGCTGGTCGGAGGAAGGAAACTCGCACCGGATAATCCAGAAGCTTCTCGTAAACGATAACTGCAATGCTCTTTGAGTTGTTTACAGGACAAACATGACATAAAAAAATCATAACAATTGTAAGATTTATAAATCTCTGCAATAAGGTAAACCTGTTATGCACAAACTTATACTTAATAATCCAATTAATGAAGAAGAGAAATCTGTCATTCACAAACTGAATCAAGTAATTGATATGTTTTTTAAATACTAGAAGGAATCACATATGTATTATATTGATTAAATCATATCATTTGCAAAAGACTAAGATAGCTAAAGTAGTCATTAACCAAATGCAAATTGATACACATAAACATGAAACAACATATTGATATTATGAAAAGCTAAAGCTGTAACAGAACATCAAATTCTGTCTCAGTCTGTATTGAAATTCCATATCCTTCTTCTCCCACGAATGAGGATGATCCTTATTACAAAAAATAAGAAGTATTTAAAGGTTTTCCACATTGTAAAACCTCCCTATGGAAGTTATAAACTGTTTACATGAAATCTGGGAGATATCCCAAAATTGCCTAAACTAAGAAACTAAAATGAAACTAAAATATCCAAATATCCTCTAAACTGTCCATCCAATCCCATGCAATTTTGAATTCACCTGAAACAAGTCAGAAATAACAAGTTAGAGAGATATTTTATTAACAAAACAATAAAAATCTAATTCTACAGACTTAGCTACAGAATCATCTGATTCTGTAGCTAGTCTAAATGAGGTACAGAATCAGAACCATAATCGATTCAAAATCTTTTAAAAGAATCAAATCCAATTATCTTTCAATAACCATCTTAAAACAAATCATTTAAAATTAAAATGATTTTATCATTCAACATAAAACAGGATCAAAAGTGATTCAAGCGAACATAGAGATAGGAATACTTTGTTCTTTTGTTACCACAAAATCGGGTCCACAGAGTCATAATCGAACAGTAATAAGATTGTTTCATATCCAATTGGAACTGATAATCAAACATATCGTATGTGATTGTTAAACAAGAGATACGATCAATCCAACAAAATCGTTTTCAATCGTTATAGCTGTAACGATATAGAAAAAAGATTCATATCATTTAATTGAATACAAGGATAGAAATACTCTGTTTTCGATTAATGCCATAAGTCGGGTAATTGAAATCATATGTAATAGAATCGTAATCGTTTCCCAACAAATCGAATCCATCGGTTATGAGCAATTCGTTTCACAATTTTAAATACAGAGCATCAATTATCATCTGAACTCGACTCATAGGACAAACTTGCTAAATTAGAACCAGAGAGAATCGATTTAGCTAAGATTTCCACACAGTTGTTATGATTCAGGTTCATTTCTGATTCGGGCACGAAGGTTATTTGAGCGTAATGTTTTCATCAAAGAAACAGAGTGATTATTCTTAACTTGGAAACAATAAAAAATAGAACATCACATGACACATCATCGTAACAAGTATCTTCCCGAAAACATTTACCAGCCATAGCATACCAATGATAATGAAACCGAATCCGAGCAAAATCATAACAATCAATCTTAATCAAACCGTTTACCAACCATAGCAGATGGATGATAACCAAATCAAATCCGAGCAAGATTGTGTTCTAAACTGAATATTAAAATTTCTTTTTCAAATCGGATACGAACCAAATCATTTGAATGCAAACAATCAAACAAATTCAAACGAAGATCCTCAAACCCAATCAAAATCTATTGATTTCTATACTGGGAATAATCAAATCGCATATCGAATCGACATTTCATTTTATTTATAACAAAACTATATATAGAATGCACGCAATATAACAAATCCATTCAAGATGTGAACAAAATTGTTTAAAAACTGAATACAAATCATTATAGCAAACTAGATTATTTACAAACAAAACGATATCAAATTTTCCATACCTGTGTAGCGACGAGGCTGCTTGTTTATACCAGCTTGGAATTTACAACAGCCATGGCTGATTCCACATTTTTAAATAGGATGGAGCCGGTTGTCTTTTGTTTCTTATCTGTCATTTGGAGCTTGGCCTTTTGACTGGTTAGGACTGCAATCTGGTCTTCCAATGATTGAATCCTTGACTGAAGTATCGGAACATCGATATAATATCGCTCTAACCATGAATTGCATTAGTCACAGGGTGACTGTGTGGGTTTAGACAGAGCAGGCAAGGGTTTGGGAAAATGGTCGAGGGTTTCACAAGGCAACTTAATGCCTGGGTAATTAGGGTCGTCCTTTAGGCAGGGGGGTAGGTTTGATACAAAATCATATGAGGGTTCGGCACACAAACCTTGCGAATAAGGGTATTTGCTGGCCAAGAAACGCTCAACTTCCGAATCATAGTCTTCACTCAAGACGATAGGGTTTGGCTTAACAAGGGTCTTTGGCTTATTCCTTGCCATCCGTGAAATCAAACGTGCATTCTTTTTCCCTTTGGCATTTTCAACAAGGTTTGCCTTGATATTTTTGCTCATAGGCTTTGTAATGGCTTATGCACTCTTAGTCACAGTGTTGGGTAAGTTGATAGGAGGGTTGGTCGAGGGTTTAGGAAGTAGGAGGTGTAAGGGTAGAGGCAGTTCAGCATTAGTCTCAGTTACCACAGGTTTATCAACCTGTATAGGATCGATGTCCTCAAAGCCATTACAGGCGATGAAGGCCTTCCAACTGTCACCATTCAAACTCAACTGATAAACAACAATGAGCTTAATAAGCCCATGATGAAACAGGCTGCTATCATCCTTGTGCCTTTTATATTTTTTGGACATTTTATATAGGCTCCGATGAAAATAGAACAACATGTTTAGAGGATACCCTATAAAAATCATCAATAGACGCAGGTGGTAAAGGAACACAAGCCCGTATCGACCTTCACAGGTCATAAACTGCTTGATTATCATTAACAAGTCATGCCATCGTTGTTTTAGCATAGTTACGGACATACCTCTATCACAGGAGGTGATTTTGTGCGACTGAAACAACAATGTCCACGGCACACCCCGTGGCTGAGCTAATAAACTGTTCATCAATATCTAACTGAATATCATCGACCTTGGCTCGACAACCATCGAAGGTTATGGAAAACTGTCGAGCTACACAAAGGTTAAAACCTTCGAATCGTTTCACAAAGGTAAGCCATCCACTGTTTGCCAAATCTTGGTGGGCATTGTCAAACATTAACAGGGCCTGGATGCCATTGGGTTCAACTCTCATGACTGGTGCCATGGAGCCGAATGCATGGTAAGGGAAGGGTTCGAATTCACCAACACACACAGTAACAGAGCTACCCGAACCAACAACAATGAACGAGCAAAAGGGGTAAGCATTAATGCGAGCATGCGAAGGTGGTGGAGTCTGCCATGCATAATATTCATTATCCAAGTACAAACACCAAATTTCATAGCTGTTTACTCCATAATAATAGTTCAACCATTAAGTCATGTGTACAACCAATGAAATCCAATGTGTAAACCAATGCGCGCGAGCATTATACCATGGTGTTCAAACATCCGACTTATCATTCATAACCCAAAATCAACGATGCGCCAATGTGTATAACCAAAATTTTAACCAAGGTGCCAAACGATACTCATAAGTTGACAAGCCAATAAGTTATGAAAATATTATCATAAGGATCATATCATATATATATAAGAAATTCAATCAAACCCCTATGCATTTCATAGAATCAATGATCAGGCAAGTCATATAAAGTGAAAATCCAAAGGCTAAATGTCTTCAATAAAACCAAGTTATACAATCAATCGAAGTATGAGAACCGATCAAAGGATATTGCCAGTCATATAATGATCAATAAAAGGGTAAGCGCAATAGGCATGCTGACAAAATAAATATTCACAGTTCATATAATGATTGAAAAACAACTTCGAAAGGAGAAGTTTTCATGCTTACAGTCGTGAAAACTTAGCGAAGACAAATGTGTAAATGTCGCAAGAAATGAAAGTGTCGTCTATTTGAAAAATGCGACGAAAACTTGATGTTTGCAAGACATAGGTGTAGGCAGCTTATAGGATGATAGGAAAAAGTGAATTGGCTGCCAACGACATTTCAAAAGCTATGCTATTTAAAGTCATTGTCATTCAGTGTTCAAAAACATAACAGTCTTGAGAATCCCCGATTCTCAGGTTGTTCGTTAGATATCATTAATACAAAATCTTGAATTCTCCTTCATCAACATCATGAGCCAGCATTCTAATCAGCAGGTGTTGCAACATTCGTATCACAACAGGATTGGTGGCGTTTGTTGTAACAACTTCCGATATTAACAGGCTTCTGTCATAGCAATTGTGTAATAGCTTCCAGGATTGATGGGCATCCATTGCAGAAGTCTTGTAACAGCTTCCAGGAATTGCGCATAGCTGTGACAACAATGAGTTTCTCGAAGTGGGCTGTTCTAACACTTTGATCATTAGTTAAATTATTTCATGGGTAAAATATGTGAACGTTATCAATCAAACATGTTAAGTAAATTAAAACATAAAAGAAAGATGAATAGTTCGTACCTTGGGAAAAAGGGTCTTGGTGCTCATTATAATAGTCATTTAGCTTAGGAATGAGAAGGTTCAATGATCAAAAGGTGAAGTGAAAAAGGGACATTTCAGGGTCCTAACACTTATGGAGGCATAATTGAAGAAATTCCTGGATTTTAGAGTTAACATTGTGAAAAATTTGGAAAATGCAGTTTATAGGTTAAGTGTTTGACAAAATTTCCTTGAGGAGAAAGGACTCTATAGAGCCACAACTCCCAATTTAGAACCCAATTTTGGTATGGGTGAATTCATTTGAAGGCCAATTGAGAAGGAAATAATTTTGATGGCTCAAACCTTAGAGAATTGCTTTAGAATTATTCAAAACTTGAGAAGAAGAAGAGACCTATAGCCTTGATTTTATAAAATTGATGAAGTCTACTAACCTATATTTTATAGAAAATGTTATAGGCATAGAATAGAGATGTATCTAACAATTTATTTCTATGCACACTTCTTGCAGAGTCAATGCTAGAACAAGGATAATTGAAGAGAATATTGTTAGGGTCCTAACCTCTCTAACCCCCTAAGTAGATAGATATGTTTCTACGTATTTCTATGTATGTAGGCCATCTCTCGTAAATAAGGCCCATGTAGTAGTGTGAAAGCAATAAATGTAATAATGCTTACTAGAAGGTTCCACCTACTAGAAGTTTCCTCCTCTAGAATGTTCCTAGGAGGTAGAAAGTACTATATAAATATGGAGAAGCAATGTAAAAGATGTCTTGTGAAGTTATTTGTAATTGGAGCTCTACTCAATTGGAGGTTTCCCCCTTGAAGAGGCAAGTGAACATTGCTTCTAGTAATAAAGGTATAACATTCTAGTGATATTTTGGTTCTTTATTTGTCTATTATGGTTGAAATTTGTTTTTTCTGTAGTAAATCTAGGTAATTTTTGTTATTTATGATTTTTACCTTTCCATTTGCTAATAAAGAACACCATAAGTGGTATCATAATACTTTCCTAAGCACAAATTTTATAGAATTTTCTTTTCAGGCTAGAGACATGTTTTGGCATCTATAAATAACATAGTGATCTATCATTCAATGGATAAAATTATGGTAGGGGAAGCATACATGCATGAAATACAAGAGGTTTCACCTAGTTGGAAACCCTTGTAACCCCTATTGATACATATTTGATTAAAACTGCACTAGAAAATACATATATACAAAGTTTCACTTCCATGTACCCTTGGGTATATCAAATTCCTTTAGGTTTCCTAAAATCATCCTTAGATAAGTGATCAATCATCTAGATCCTATAGTGGCATCGAGAATAACACTCGAGAATATTACTCTCTAGTACTTAGGTAATCAGGTAGTATGGATAAGGGTATGGTCAGACCTCCTTAGTTAGAGCCCTAAGAAATTGGTCCGAGTACTAATGTTTGACTCCACATTTATTTTAGAAAGATATAGCACCTAACACTCCCTTTTTCCCTAGGACCCTTGAAACCTTACTTCCTACCAGTCCTAGAAACTCATACAAAAGGAGCTATCCTGAAAATTTTCACATAAGTCACTAGAAACCATGGTTCCAACTACCAGGCCACATAATTCCTACATAATCTACAGTGTTGAGAATTTGAGCATTCTTTCAATGCAATATTATTGAGGTGGGAGTATAGTATAGGTCTTGAACATACCCTTATTTGGGAACTATCTCAATAGAATCTTTGTTTCATGTTGATCGTCATGGTCCCACTCTCTAGTAAAACTTTTTTTGTTGACCTTCTCACCCCATTACTCCACAAATATCTCAATAACTCTAGAAAGTAGCATCGATCACATCGATACCACTCTCCAATAATCCTTTATTGGTGGACTCACTTGCCCCATTACCTAGAAAATATCTCAATATCCCCATAAAGTAGCATTGAATACATTGGTACCACTCTCGAATAATATTTTCTTATGAACCCCCCATCCCTATGTCTATTAGAAACTAGGATCTAACCCATTGCATCTTCACCTTGAAAACTATGTGTGAGGAGTTGCACCACCAACACGGCCACACCCACTCCTCTATTGAGAAAAACTTTTCTTCTATCAATTCCAAGATTAACAAATTGGACTCATCTCCAAAACAATTCACCCAATTCATGACAATGTACAATCACTTCAAGGAACAACCACCCCACCTAGAGGGAGTATAATCATCCAATATCATGGGGCCTAATTCTCACCAATTTTTTCATGATCTAAGACTCCCTGGAGTGTATCTAATCAAATTTGATGGCTTTGATCCCATAGGTTGGGTCACTCAGATGGAACATTATTTTTCCCTACTGGTATCACCAATGAATTAATGAAACTTTGTGTGGGTGCCTTATATTTAGATCCTAAGCACTGACAATGGTGGCAATGGCATAAGAACTCTCACATGAGCTATATTTCTTGGACTCAATTTGTATCATATCTCTATGAACCTTTTGAACCAAATGCTCATTATTTGGGTTGCCTGACCCAACTTAAAAAATATGGCATAGTTGAATAGTTCATCTTTGATTTTGAGAAAATTGCTTTCCACATCGAAGGAATGTTTGATACCTTCTTCAGGGAATGATTTATTAGTGGTTTTAAGGAAGAGATATGTGCCCAAATCTTAATGGCTCACCCTACTACTTGGATAGAATATTTTCAAAGAGCCAAGAAAGCCCAAATGGTCATGAATTCCCAAATAAAAAACCATCCTTTATTCCCCATCCCTATCCCACCAATCCCTCTCCTCCATTTCCTTCTCTCAAGATCCACAAATTGACCCATCCTAAAATGGAAGAACACCAACTTAAAGGTCTCTACTACAATTGTGAAGAGAACTATTTTCCTAGCCATAAATGTAAGGAGACAAAACTCTTTATGGACATTTCAAAGGACTAATTTCATAGGATAATCTTGATGTTATGACTTGATAACCTCTACCTCCACCAGTTGATGACATTCATCCCTCTGATCAAATGGATTTGGAACCCCAAATCTCCCTACAAGTTGTAACACACTGTTTTCCCCCATAACTGTAATTATTCTAAGACTTCATGTAATGTATTTGTGAAGCATGTAGTTATGTTTATAATTAATGAAAAATACCAGACAATCAACTGGGGAGGAATCCTTGAGTACTAGACATGTTTCCATGAGTGGGACTAGTGAGGTGGAATTGGGAGGTTTCAATGAAGAAAATAGGAATCTTTCTCAACATTCCATCCTACACCTGCAAAAATTGAATAGACCACCTTCCAATGTACCTGGAGTGAATGAGACCACGTGATTAGTTATGTAGATCATGATTGGGTGGTTGAGAAGTTATACTACTGGAATATTTGGTACTTGGAGGGATGAAGGGTCAACTAAAACCCTAGATAGAAGGACTTACTAGATCTCCCCTTCAAATTCGAAGCCTGACTGGAAGGTTGTGTTTGAAAATGGACCATGGGAATCCCAAGGATAGGTGGAAGAAGAGGCCAAAGGTGGAAAACAACACAAAAATCAAAATAAATGAACAAATAGGAGGATACAAGTAACCAAGAGAACGTGTGCAGGAGGAAATTCAACAACTTGAGAAGCATAAGATAATCAACATGCAGACGTTGAGAATACTAGTTCTCATAGAGGGAAATTGTGATAGAGGTAGCCTCATAAATAGATGGTGTGGTAAGTGGAGAGGTTCACACACACAACTCTAAGTAGTAGAGAATTTGGGAAGTTTCTTTGAGGAAAATAGGAAAATTTCCCAAGATATTAATGGTCACTTTGTAACAGAGAAGACCTAGATCTAGACTACAATAGTAGAGGGCCACGACTTGGTACCTAATGTAAATAAAATGAAATTGGTAAGGGGAGGTCACCGAGGGACTATGTAGCAAAGAAGGGGATCCTTCATGTAGAGGAAATCTAGATGGGAAGGTACCTAATAAATTCATGGAGTTCCTAAGCTCATGGGAAGTGGGAAAGCTCTGTTGTTTCCAGTGGAGTGAAGGAGAGTAACATTCCTGAACCATTTTCTCAATTTGGTAGTCATCTGAATAAGTGTCGTGGTGGTATCATGGCTTGTAACGGGGATGAAATTATGTAGAAAAAACATGTGAAACATAGCCTACGGTTGGGAGGAAAGGATTCCCCCCCATTCATTTGGATGGTTAAGATTATTCACTAAACATATAAGTGTTATTGCTTGTTGTCTCTAATGCATGTTCACCAATGAAGATAAATTGTTTGTTGTTTATGGGATGAATGTACCTAATTGAAAGAATGTTGAATTCCTGAGTAAAATGGATTATTTATGATGGTTTTCAATAATTAATAATGAAAAATATGAATACATTAATGATAATTATTATTACAGGTTGCATCCCTATAAAATGCTATCCCCTTTGAATGGAAAGGTTGCAGGATATGGATCTTCATTGGAAGAGTAGTAGAAAAAGTTCCCTAATACCTGGGAAGGTCTCTATGTAGTGTTAGGAAGCCCTTATCCCAATGAAACATCCTCCCTTGAAATGGAAAGTTTGGAGGATGCAAAACCTTCAATGGGATTTTGGAGTGATGGTGCCCTTAGTTGACTGTAAAGATAAGGAATGCCTAAGGAATTTAGGTAAAATCCCTGGTGAAAAAGCATGAAAATACCTTAGCTTGTTAGGCCTTATAATTGGCCTTTAACTCTTATTAAAATACCTATTTCTATTGGAATGATCAACAATCGTTGATTTGGCAAAGAAGGGAGATCTGGACCATTAGTCGAAAGGTGATGCCATCAGAGTTTCCAAGTGCAAGGTTGCAATGGGATTTTAATGGGAAAGTCTTTGAGTTAATGAGATTCATTGATCCATTAGAGGGAAATATAATGAAATGTGGACCGTCGAAACCAAGTGTTAAGGACACAAGTATATCGAAAAATAAACGGTTAGAGGCCTAAAAGATGATCTGGAGGAAGGGTTCCGGTGGAGGAGTCTGACAATGAGATAGTTTGAGGAAGAGAGGATTGTAGATCTATAAGGAAGGAATCTAATGGATCTTTAACCATTATATCTAGGATGACCCACTCCAACGAAGAAGACCAAGAATGATAAATGCGTCGGTTAACTACCGTGCAACTATAGGACCCCAAATGATTCTTGACTGTCAGATGGGACACACTGAGGATTTTCAGATCCATCGAAGAGTGTCATTCAGATTGGTACATGATTTATCAAAGTGGATGGACTATGATAGTAAATAACTTCCAGAGAACTTGAGTCGTTGATCTATGAGTGGGTTTGCGACATAACCTTAGTCATATATTGATTAAGGACCCCACTTGTTCATGTAATCATTGGGTGAAGAGACATGTGATAACTATCGAATAGTTATAGGTTTCGATGCAATTGAGACCATTGTTCTCTAACTTCAAGGACCATTGGATCTATCGGAATGACCCATCGGAGAAGATCCATTAGGATGGAAATTCAGTCTTTGCAACCTATTATTTTGATGAGTAAAGGGTCTGAGTCATTGTCGATCATTGATATGGTTGTGTGGAGTAATTATATCCATCTGATTGGGGAATGTTTAAGTTCCTAGTCATTGTAGTAATCATTTGGGGTGAATTAATCAGAAGTTGGGGATCAAATGAGTTAGATTGGACATAGTAAATGTTGTGATAAGAGAAGTCCTCACATGTATCGTGACGAGTAAGAACCAGGGAGGATGAACCCAAGTGTTTAACATAGGAAGAAGGTGAAAAATGAACATCCCACAAGACTAAGTGAGTTAAGGGGGTCGATTGTGTTATAGAGTGGTATCAAAGAAATGTTCAAAATCTAGGCTTGAATGGGTTGCCAAAACCGCATGATTATTTAATAAAAAAATTATTTTTTCAGGAGTGTATGCTTAAAAAAATACAGATTGGGCAAGTCAAGAGGAAGAGAGATGGTGGGAAATCAAGATAGTTGTAGGAGAATATTAATGGGTTGTATATCTATAATTTTTGGGTGGATAGTGAGAGACCACCTGTTACACGTCAAATTTACTCAACTGGATAAGTGTCGCATATTCCTCTCAATTGTCGTAAGTGTCGCATCTTCCTTACAACTTTCGCAAGTGTCGCAAGTTGTTCATAAGTGTCACAAACACTGTTCAAGCATACTGCCTTAATGATGACACTAAGGAGGCACTTAAAACATCTCATACACTGGGTTTGGAGAAGGAGAACTAGTTAACGAAAGTCAAGGAACTCTTAACACCTGAAGAGAGCTTTTTATTAAAGGTTTTAGGGGTGAGCGCTCCCCTATATTAGTCTAGGGAGCGCTGGCGCTCCCCTATAAGGCTTCAGGGAGCGTTATAACGCTCCCCCCTCTGAAGGAGCGCTATCCACCTTTAGGGTGTTGGAACTCCCCTCAAGCTTCTTAGGGAGCGCTATAGCGCTCTGATGCCCCTTTTGAGGGAGCGCTGCCTAATCTGGGGCAATGGTTGGCCTATTGAGGAGAATAAGGGGAGGATCTTTCAAGATTAGAAGGAAGTTGCATTCGAATTCTTGGTTCCATCAGAGAATCCTTGATCTGAGGAGGAAGTTCCCCAACTTGTTCTAAAGATAACTCAAGAGGTTAAGCTCCTCTTAACCTATATAAGAAATCTCTATGATGGTGAAAGAGGAATGGAAAAAGGAGAATCACACCAAACTTATGATCTCATAAGTGGTATTGGAATAGAGCTGATTGGGGGAAGAATTGCTAGCATGAAACCTATGATCTTATATGAAACACACAGTCAGCCAAAGGAGAGTGATCAGTGAAGTTGTTGTTATCCATGTTGTGGATCTTTCGAGCAAGGGTTAGACGAAGGGGACTTGACGAAGTTGTCACATTCGCATCTACGATTGTAAGTATTGTTGTCGTTATTCTCATTAATATGACACGCTTGGCCTGTTTCTTTCTAGTTTGTGTCTAATGCTACATGAACTTATCATTGATAGATAGATATGTTTTCAAGACAATATCAATAGAGTAGGAAGTGGTCGTATCTTGTTTGTCTACAGGACTCAGCGAGGAGCAAAGGATCGGAGCTCAACTCAGAGCGTGCAGGGACAAACGTTGATAAAGAGGTACTTCTGTTCTCCTTCCTTCTCATGTGTTAGTTTGTATAGATTTTAAAGGAAGTCAGTGTCCACATTAAACATTTTCTGTCTTAGAGTTAGGGTCAAGTTCTTTGAGGCAATCTACCTGTCCACAGGGAGATTTTCCTACAACAGAATCTGGCGACTCCGCTGGGGAGATAACCTCAAATCGAAACTTCTTGTTTTGATTTCTCCTCATTGACCTAGTTCTACCCCTTGATTGTTTCAGACTTGGTCCACTCCTCTTTTGATTGGTTTCATGAGTTGATTAGCTCCCTACCCCATCATACTCAGCCTAATTGTCAAGATTGAATTGCAATTTTTGGAATTTTTGACATTTTTGGGAGTTTTTGAACCTGACACCCTTGTCCCTGTGTTAACAGAGAACCAACGCTCCCTAATAGCCTTCCACAGAGCGCTATAACGCTCCTTTCCTTTGGCAACAGAGCGCCAACCCTCCTTTAGCCAATAAACCTTCCAGAATTGGTTTTTTTTCAGGGTTTTTTCTCTGTGTCTCTCTTGTTGGGTAACCTTGTGAGTCAATCCTTCTTCTTTCCAGCTTTGAAATCTGTCTTTTGCTTGAAGAAAAAACGTCTTGCTGTTTGGATTTTGTAGCCTTATTCACTATTGTTGTTGATATTTTCTGCCATTTGGAGTTTGGAACCCATACAATGTCTTTCTCTCCTCATCAACTGAACGAAAAACGCTGGTGAAGGTCATCAAAGGTCTACATATCTTTCCATTTGGTTTTAGTTAAGATCATTGTTCTTCAACTTTTTCTTTTGGGTGTGAAGTTTGTTTTCTCTTTGATTGCTTCTTTTCTTTCGCTTCTTGTTTTGATCACGACGAGAGGGTGTATTGTTTGTATGATTCTTGCTTGTGTTGGTCTGATTTTCATTCATACAAGAAGATAATTAGCAAGACGAGCATTGTGTTGAATTGATCATTATTCATATGCAAACAATAAAAATCATCTTCATGATTGATTGTGCATGTTAGAAGGCATCTCAAAAGTTTTAGCATCACATCAGGATTTGATTGAAGAAAAATTGTTTGAGGACACTCCTTATTAGTGCTTGTTAGTGAAAATAACTCCCTCTCTCTCCCTTAGATAGATTGTTAAGTACCTGAGTAGATATGCAAATATAATCACCACAAACACTGAATACACAATAGATCCAAAAATCAAGATAGAAGAAACCACACTTTATTATTACCAAACCCTTGAGGTAGGGAAACACCATACAATGGATCCTATTATGGAAGGGATCCTCTCCTGTTCACTTGCCTCTTCGAGGGGGCATCCTCCTATTGAGCTTCAGCTCCAAA
>ML787136.1:193707-217995 GCA_009831015.1 Picea engelmannii | reverse complement strand
AGGAATCTTCTAGAAGTAGAACCTTCTAAGAAGTCCTCTTACATTTATTATATCTAACTACCATAGTGGGCCTTATTTAATAATATAGTGGACCTATTCCACCTTACATTGAATGACCTCCACTATTATCACTATGGGCCCTCGGGGCCCCCCCACTACCTCTCTAGCTACCTTACATAGATGTTCATCGAAAAGAAATGAATGCTTATCATTTTTGATGCATTTTTGGGACTGAGTCATAATTCCATTCATTTCACTTCCATGCACACATTTTCGAGTAAAGAACAACTATAAAAATCAACGCTAATTGAAAATTATTTAGAACTTTTTCTTTTCTAGGATCCTCCACCAACAGTAGACTAGGCTTCGTACTTTAGATTAGGCTGCGAGCATAACTCTCCAAAGTTTCCAAAAAAAACAGTAGCATCCTGAGTTAGGGAGAGTCAAATCCAATCATCGTATAAGTCTGCCTGGGATCCCCCTCTTACACAGTGGTTACGCGCGAGGTCGCATTCGGGTGAGCTACGGGGACTAACGCTCCGTGGTTTAACTGATTGTGGTGGTCAGATCGTATTATGGGGATCGCTTCAAGGTAAATCCACAATTACTGCGTCGAAGCCTTTTAGTTGATTTTGGGCTCGATACCCTACCCGTACGTTCGGATCGGACTGTCGACTGTTCCCGCCAAGGGGCTAACTGCGAATTGGTAACCTTAGTGGCCATAATATTTAGGGTCTTACACAAGGTGACGGTGATGGGAAGTGTCACTGTACCTGGAGCAGACATTGGTCAAACTCACTCGGGCTCCTTGGAGGGTAAATCCACAATTATTGCGTGGAAGCTTGCACCAAGGCGTAAGTCTGTTAAGCAGGTCGCCATTGTAACTGTTCCACCCTATCCCTGCCCCTTCTGGACTTGATCACGCGACGTTGGATTTCATCACCAACTAGTACGGTCATCAAAAGAAGGTCTTGTTTGCTTGGTTGTGATTCTTAGATTCTATTAGCGTATGCTGTTTCTTTTACTTAGTGGACCTTAGGTCGAGTGACCTTAGGTCGAGTCAGTGTTAATGACATCGAATCCTGGGAGTACCAATGGAGGAACCCCTTCTTCTGGGGAACCTTATACCTTTCCTTCATTTGCAAACTTTGGTCCTCCATATGTTTCCACACTGAGTCTTCCAGGACTCACTATTGGATTACCGATTTGGTTGTTCCCCACTCCGGTGATCCCAAATCCTCCCAATGTTTCGATTGCACCTAATACTTTGGATGTCAATACGCCACCCACACATCAACCTCATGTCGAATTTTCGCCTTCTTCGCCCATCAAGTCTCCTTCCATTTCTCCTTCTTTGCCTAGTGAAATCTCTAAAGTAAGTAGCCCAGTTGATCAGAAGAAGAAGAAACAAAAAGAGAAGAAGAAGAAGAGCCCGAAAAGGACCAAGACCCCAACAACATCAGATGTTGGCTCTATGAAACTAGTTACTGTGAATAGTACTGGGAGTGTCGATGAGGTCAACAAGATTAAAATGAAGAATACAAAACCCTAATTCCCTTGCATCCTTTGTAAGGGTGACCACTTTCTGAGGGATTGCCCCAGTCTTACCCAGGTCTTAGAAATGTGGTCCTCCACCTCATCGACCTCTGTCGGTCATGTCGATGATATCCTGTCAACTAGTGATGTTCAGGTTGGTAAGAAGAAGAAAACTGTCCAGTTCCCTTGCATGTTATGTAAAGGTGATCATTACTCTCACCTTTGTCCTCGCATGGATGAGGCTTCTTCTCTTTTGGAAAAACTTCAACTTCCAAAAGGTTATCATAATCTTTCCTCTGACCCATCGTTGGTTGATGGACTGGTCAATCTGGTTCCATGCCCAGTCAGTCCGGTTGATCAGGTGGTCAATCTAGTTTCCTCCTCGATTGAACCACGAACCCAAGTAGCTGATCCAGTTCCATCATCGATCAACCCCGCTCTTCATCAAAAGAGTGACACCAAAGTGGTCGATCTATGTTCATCCTCGGTCGATCCCACTCTCCCGTTAGAGAGTGACACCAAAGCGGTCGATCCGTTTCCCCCCGTCGATCCCATTCTTCCCTTGGAGAATGAAACTCAAGTGGTCGATGCAGTTTCACCCTCGGTCGATCCCATTCCTCCATTGAGGAATGTCAAAGTGACTGATCCAGTCCCTTCCTCGGTCAGTCCCACTCTTCCTCTAAAGAGTGCCAAAGTGGTCTATCCAAGTCCACCATTGGTTGATCCGATCCAATCATCGGTCTATCCTACTCTCCTTCTAGAGAGTAAACTCGATACTGCCCATGTTTTTCTCGTTAATACAGACTCTACCATACCGGGGGGCATTCCTCCTTCTCCTGTGCAACCCCCTCCAAGTACCGAAGCCATCCTTTTTGATTGGGGTGTGCTAACTGGACCTCGTCTTCCCTCCCACATTCCTTTCCAGATTATAGTACAGGTTCGTGGTCGGGACGTTCCTCAAACGTTGATAGATGAAGGTTCGTCCGTTAGTATTTTTTCTTCTGTTGCTTGGTACGCTTTGGGTTGTCCGCAACTTGCACCGGTTACACAGAATCTATTATCTTTTAACGAAAGAACTAGTCAACCTTTAGGGATCCTTCCTCAGTTTCCTGTAACTTTGGGAGGGAAAACTGTCTTTATCGATGTCATGGTAGTCCAAGACCCCTTGGATTTCTCTTTACTCCTTGGGCGGGATTATGTCTATGCTATGAAATATCTTGTATCCACCCTTTTCCGTGTGATATCTTTCCCTCACGATGGAAGAATTGTGACTATTGATCAACTTTCATTCATCGGCCCTAACTGGGTTACCTCCCTAAGTGGTTCTTATATGCAGACAGTATCACCCCCGTCGAATGTCAATTATGTGGCGTTGTCTCCCATGACCTCAACTTCCGATGATTTGGATTTGGTAGTTGACATGGAGATCTCTTCGGTAGGGTTATTGGAGCCTGATCTCCTTACTCCTATCATGACCCTCGACATGTGTTCCTCCTCGAGTGATTATCTTCCATCCAGCGAAAATCTCTTGGAAGCCATGATGGAGTTTTGTCCTTTGACATGGTACCCTTCTAGAGCATTATCCTCTTGAAAGCCATGATCAAGAAACCACGAGCATAGTTTCTCTTCTCTGTGGCAAGCTCGTTAAAAAATGAAACAGAGGTCATGAGCATAGTTTCTCTTCTCTGTGGCAAGCTCGTTAAAAAATGAAACAGAGGCTTTGAGCATAGTTTTCTTCTCTGTAGCAAGCTCGTTAAAAAATGAAACAACAATCTGAGGATCGAACTTGGAACCTTGAGCATAGTTCTTTTCCTGTGTCAAGCTCGTTAAAAAATGAAACAATCACCTCTCCCTTCAAGTTGAGTCTTTCACCAGATCTCGTAGATGTCGAGTCGAGTCTTTCGTTACGACTCGTTTCTAACCTTCATTTCATCCACCTATATCCTTTTTCTCCATCTAGCATAGAAATTGGTGACAACCTCAAAGTCGGTGAATGAATTGAAGCTTGGGGGGCATGTCTCCAGTATTTGATGATCATTTTGGAGTCAAGCCACCAGTTTTCAAGCTGGGGGCATACCGAGCTTAGTCTTTGTTCTTTCTCGTGCTCGTAAATACATGAGAATGCAACTGGGTAAACTTTTATCTCTTTTTCGGACCCGTATGGATACATGAACACACGAAAAATGAACCCCCCTGGAGTCTCCTTTAAACCCTTTTCAGACTCTCTAAATATGAAAATATTGTCGAGTGACCTTGCTTCCTTTCACACTCGTTAAAAGGTCAGAAAGGGTGTATTTCGAGCGATAGGTTACCCCTTTTTTGGTCTCATTAGACTACTGTACGAAAAAGGAACTGAGAGAGTTCTCTTTTAAGTGTTTTTCCAAACTCTATAATCTCGAAAAACCTTCGAGTTTTCTATCTTTGGACTCGTTAAAACACACATCGACAGACCCATATGGGATTGATCCCTTACTTCTTCTGGTTTGTTAAAAAAAGGAAGAGGAACTTACCAAAGGTGAGTTAGATCGATCATGTGTTATCCTCCTCGAGCTCATTAAATCAAAAAGAGGTACTCATCTATCTGGATGGGGGAAAAAATTGAAAGGAGCAAGCCAAGCAGTCTCTTGAGAACATCATCCATCACTTCTTGGAGTCGCCCTTGAACACGACACTTTTTCATTTTCACATATCATAATCCGCTAAACCTCTTCACTAAGCCAATCCTTTGAGTTCCTTTCGCTCCTTTGGGTCACCCGATGTAAGTCACAGTATCCACTGCATAGTTTTGGTCCATGTCACGTTTTTGCTGTTGTGTCTCAGTGTTCAAGGGAAGTATCTGCCTCGAGAGTTAGCCATCCCAAATATCTCGCCTCAAAACTTGTGTCAGTCCATGTCCATTTTCTCTACCAATTACATCTCTATGTCCATTTCATGTCGTTGATGGGGGGTACATCAAGCCCTCCCTCGATGAGTCTATTCCTGTCGACTTCAACACATTATCTGGGAATCAGACTTAGAAACTAGTTAGTACTTTGGGACCTTCATGCCTCAATGGCAGGCCTCCTCACGTTCGACAGTAGGTCTACATCATTGACCCCTAATCGAATTATTCCAAGGGTGTTCGACTTCATATAATCTATTCACATTCGCTGGAATGTACTAGGGTACCTTGGGAATCATTGACATTAATGGTGATCTCCCTCGCACTTGTTAATGGTTCACACCATTGACCGGTAATCAAGTGGTTTCTGCCATGTTCGACGTCAAGACATCTATTCACATGGTTAGGATCGTACCATGTTGGGATTGGTAAGAAGACCCTGGGTTGAGTAACCACTTTGATATATGCTTTGCCCAGGCTGCGAAGGGGTTTTTATTGGACAAAGAACACATACACTGTTACATAGATCCACTTTGTATTGGTCATGGCTATGTCTTGTCATCTCGTAGATCCACTGTGTATTCTTCATGGCTACGAGCAGTCTGAGTCATCAGAGTATAGATCCACATTGTATCTTCGGTGGCTATACCTTTTTTATCAATACAATTATGGATCCGCAGTGTATTTTATGGTGGCCATATCTTGCAAGCCTTGATCACCCAAGCATAGGTATGCCTGCCTTGGGTTTTGAAACATGTCATGATATTTGTTGGATGTTTGTGTGCAGCTTCCGTCAAGTTCTCCGAGTCTATACCCTTGCTTGAATGTCTACAAAGCATTTCAATTATCAGTTCGCATCTTCTAACTTCATACTTTGGGGGGAATTCTGTTACACATCAAATTTACTCAACTGGATAAGTGTCGCATATTCCTCTCAATTGTCGTAAGTGTCGCATCTTCCTTACAACTTTCGCAAGTGTCACAAGTTGTTCATAAGTGTCGCAAACGCTGTTCAAGCATACTGCCTTAACGATGACACTAAGGAGGCACTTAAAACATCTCATACACTGGGTTTGGAGAAGGAGAAATGGTTAACGGAAGTCAAGGAACTCTTAACACCTGAAGAGAGATTTTGATCAAAGGTTTTAGGGGTGAGCACTCCCCTATATCAGTCTATGGAGTGCTGGTGCTCCCCTATAAGGCTTCATGGAGCGTTATAATGCTCCCCTACCCCCTCTGAAGGAGCGCTATCCACCTTTAGGGCACTGGCGCTCCCCTCAAGCTTCTTAGGGAGCACTACAGCGCTCTGATGCCCCTTTTGAGGGAGCGTTGCCTAATCTAGGGCAATGGTTGGCCCATTGAGGAGAATAAGGGGAGGATCTTTCAAGATTAGAAGGCAGTTGCATTCAAATTATTGGTTCCATCAGAGAATCCCTGATCTGAGGATGAAGTTCCCCAACTTGTTCTAAAGATAACTCAAGAGGTTAAGCTCCTCTTAACCTATATAAGCAATCTCTATGATGGTGAAAGAGGAATGGAAAAAGGAGAATCACACCAAACTTATGATCTCATAAGTGGTACTGGAATAGAGCTGATTGGGGGAAGAATTGCTAGCATGAAACCTATGATCTTATAGGAAACACATAGTCAGCCAAAGGAGAGTGATCAGTGAAGCTGTTGTTATCCAGGTTGTGGATCTTTCGAGCAAGGGTTAGACAAAGGGGACTTGACGAAGCTGTCGCATTCGCATCTACGATTGTAAGTACTGTTGTCATTATTCTCATTAATATGACATGCTTGGCCTGTTTCTTTCTAGTTTGTGTCTAATGTTACATGAACTTATCATTGATAGATAGATCCATTTTCAAGCTAATATCAATAGAGTAGGAAGTGGTCGTATCTTGTTTGTCTATAGGACTCAGCGAGGAGCAAAGGATCGGAGATCAACTCGGAGCGTGCAAGGACAGATGTCGATAAAGAGGTACTTCTGTTCTCCTTCCTTCTCATGTGTTAGTTTGTATAGATTTGAAATGAAGTCAGTGTCCACGTTAAGCATTTTCTGTCTTAGAGTTAGGGTCAAGATCTTTGAGGCAATCTACCTGTCCGCAGGGATATTTTCCTACAACACCACCCTCTTTTGTGGATTACTAGCCTCAACTCAATGGTGTCTGGTTGTTGAGATTTGGAACAATAGTATATGGTTGGGTGTAACATCCATCCTAAGAAGTTGATTACACAGTTGTTGATAAAAGATAAGTGTTTTATCTTGTAGTTTTATTATTTTGTGTGTTTGGAAATAATTTATATGTTGTTTTGTTGAATTATTAAGGTCCATTCATGTATATTTTAATATGTTTTAGATGCATCTAATTTATGGTAATAACTAGTAGATAAATAGGTATGCAAATCATAGTTGGAAGCTACAAGAACTTATTTAAATACTAGAAATTTTAATTTGTAAAATTATTCCACGCCATAATGTTCCTTAATTGGTATGGGGGATGTTACATTATGGTATCAGAGCCCTCGGGTTCAAAGACCAGGCTTGTATGGGATAGGACGAGGGTGGATTTAGAAAATTCATTGTTACATATTTGTCTATGCAAATTTGGGGGAAAAACAGAGAAAATCAGAAAGAAATCCCCAAATTCATGCACAAGATTTGAGTTTAAATGCCTCAGAACTATTTGAGAGGTTTGATGAAATAAATATGCAGAGTTGCAGAGTTAAATTCGATCTAGAAGGTCGAAAATTTGTTTTTTAATAGCCATTGTATCGTTGAAAAAAGTTCAATGAATTGAAAACCAAGATTGCTTTTGATCATGAGATCGACGACTGATATTCGTCATGATAAAATTAAAAAATTATAATGTTTCAACCATTTGGAAGGTTGAGTAAAAAAATGGCCAAGATATTTTTTTGGCGTTTTGCAAAGGAATAAAATTGACGATATAGATTAGTTTTGGAGGTTGGAAGAAAGAATTCGATCGATGGATTATATTCATCTAGGATTTTTTTCAAAAACTTCTAAGTGTGGAAATTAACCAAAGGAAATTGTCGATGGCTGATGGTCGGGTCGGGTGAAATGGCGAAGAGTTTGGTTCAGTTAGCAGATATATCTAATGACCAATGGCCGACGGTTGAGTGTCGAAAGAGTTGGATGAGGTTTGGTAAATTAATAGACAAGATCATTTTTCAATATGAGATCGATGACCCAAATTGATTAGAGATTGATCAAAAATTTTCTAAGTATTGAAGTTGGCCAAGGAAAATCACCGATGGTCGGGTCAGTCAGATTCAATAAGGTGTTTTCAGTTGCTAACAAAAATCATCGATGGCTGATGGGACGATGGTTGGGTGTCGACCAATTCGACGAAGTGGTCTGATCGAGAAAGAGAAATGGTCGATGGGACGATGGTTGGGCATTGACTGATTCAGTGAGGTGTTATATTTTCCAAGAGAAATTGTCGGTGGTCGACGAAGGAATGAGGGTGATGACGTGTCATGAAAAATCAACATCCATGTGTCATGTCACATCAACCAAGTTGACACCTTACGATGACATATCATTCCACATCAACATCCACGTGTCATGCAACATCAACAATTTCCACGTCAGCCCAGAAGTGGTCGTTGACCATTGGTCGGGTCGACCGAAGTAGATAAGCGTTTTCATTAGATAACAAGAATGGTCGATGACTGATGGTTAGGTGTTGACTGATTTTGCGTTGTGTTGCAAATCGGTTTTCAAGTGAATGGGACGATGACCGACAGTCAGGTCGATGGGTTGGGAAAAGAGTTTTGCATTCCCAAAGGAGAATGTTGGTCATCGATGACTAATGGAGCATGTATCAAAGGTTCAGATTCCATAATATTTGATATTGATGGCTCAAATTTAAGGGTTGTTAACACAATAAAACAATATATATATATATATATATATATATATATATATATANNGAAGGCCATTAACTTGCAGGGTGATTTTGAGGCCCTAAATGACATTTTTAACCAACCAAAACCCACTTGAACAAAGTGTACCAAGATACACTATATATCTGCAGGTCAAATAAAAGAACTCCGAGAGAGCTATTCAATGAGATAAATTGTTCACAAACAAAGTCATATGAGAAAGTTACAACAAAAATAGTAAGAGTAAAATTTTGGCACAAATTTACTTTCATAGAGCATAAATCCATGCTTAGAAGTTTGTTTGGGGCACAAGAGTATTCTATGGAAATATCATGAACCATAGAAGACGAACATGGTGTTAGAAAAATAGGACCGTGGAGCAATAAAATAAAACAAATGCAGAAACAAAAAACAGAAGATACACAATACAATAGAGACACAGATTTACGTGGTTCACCCAGTGTGGGCTACGTCCACCAGAGAAATTGCCAGGTCCTTCCTTAATTATTATCCATCATATGAAGGGATACAACCTTCAACAAAACCTGTTGTATCTTCCTCTTCTTTCTCTCATAGTCTCCTATCTTAGAATACAATATTCGCCGTCATACATAGCCGCAATACATTTCCCTCATAAAAGAGGGTTGCCTTCTAGGGCAAAAAACCTTGACATAATTTCTACCATTAGATCTGTGACCTTATAATGAACTGTCCATATTTACAATGAAATTACAATATACTTTTACAAGGCAATTTTTCTTTCGGGGGCTTCGTCCCCAAACCCCCACTGGGTGCCCGCTTTCCCCTAGACCCCCCAGCCGGGGGGATATCCCCCCCGAACCTATAGAGGGGGTATCCCCCCTTTGTACTCCCCCACATGGAAGAGTGTATATACTTCTGGGGTGTAAATACTTCATGGGGTATAAACATGTCTGAAAGTAAAAGACCTATGAATTAGGAAGATAATCAGGCTCCACAACCAACACATGGAGCCATATTTAAGATCTGGGTATGTGAAAATGCGTAGGAGGAGAAATAGGTCACTTGTATCATACAAGGATAAATTGGGTAAAACAACCTAAACTTCTTCGGACCATAACTTTTATCTCGAAGCTTGAATTTGAGAAAACGAATAGTCATTGGAAATGTATTGAGGATTAGAAGACATATGTCAACCCAAAATTTTGATTTTCACAATAAAATTTCTCATAAATTAATAAATATATTCTTGTATCAATAAAAGAGAGAAAACTACAACATGTAAATGTTGTAACTTTTCGCTCGGAACTCAGATTGAGGCATGAGTACAATTGTTGGAAAGATGTTTTAAAGGGGAATGCATATAAGGAATCAAATTTTTTATTGGTTTAATGTTTCCTTTATAAATTTATGAAGAAATGATCTAGGTGGATATTGGTGGCCACCCACCTGTTCCATATTCCAACTAACTCATCTTGACAATTTCCAGTTCAACACATTTCTTTGTAATGAGGACATTTCTTTGTAATTGTGGGTTATAAACTTACAGGGCTATCCTAAATCCCTACACAACATCTAGGTGGATATTGGTGGCTACCCACCTATTCCAACTAGCTTGTTTTGGAAGTTTTCATGTTAGTACATCTTTTTGTACTTCTAGGGCCATTTTGGGGCTCTAAACAATGGTTTTTTGGCTTTCCACAGTCAAATGATAGACAAAGTTAGAGTTTGACAAAATAATACATATTTCTTGAAAATACCTTTCCAATGAGCCATCATGCACCTAAAACGAAGATCGTATGCAAAAGTTATGACCCCGAGAAGTTAATGTACTAACTTACCCCAACGGGGCCCACATGAATTTTGGCGTTTCATCTCCCAGGGTTAGGTTTTTGGATGTATAGGGTTTTGGAATTCATATTTATCATAAAAAGGCCTTCAGTACCTCATTGTAATCATCTTCTAGAGAATGAGCATAACCGTCACATTGCTTCTCAGAGATAAAGCTACCACCATTCTAGCGAGTCCTGCACTCTATATTTTTACAGTCACTTTACAATTCTTTCATTAATAGAAATCGTGTATTGTTGTATTTCTCTATTTTTAGTAATTTTCATGAGTATTTCATTGAAATATCTCTTCTTTCATTCCATTCCGAAAATAATCCGGATCAATGGTATTAGAGTAGGCTGCTCTTGATCGTTTTTCAGCACATGTCCCCGACGAGGTCCAAGTATAACCAGTTGGGTCTCAATCTTCTCTCTCTTGAGGAAAATCTATCTTGCACACCGAAGAAACCCTCAATGGCATCATAAAATAAAAATGGTGGAGCAAAAGATTCTATTAACCCATTTCTTGAGGAATCTCTCGCACGACAGAGGGATGGAATGATGGAGAATTTTTCACACATCCTTCAACGCCTATCGATAACAACATGCACATATTCATCAAGCGACCTTTTTGGTAGAACCTATCCCTTCAAGGTACTAGTTAATTTTGATATTCCCATATTTGAAGGTCAGATAGATGCAGATGCCCTAGAAAAATGGTTAAATCTAGTAGAAGGTTATTTCTCTGTTCAAAAATTTTTGACAGGGAAAATATCACCTTCACACTCCTCAAATATCTCCCCCATGTCAAACATTGATGGGAAAGTTACTGGGAGAAAATTTCCATAGAGGAATATGGAATATATGGGGTCGAGCCCACTTGGGATTTTTTTGCGGATGCAGTCAAGAAACATTACTACCCTGTTGATAACTATGAAGACCAACACATGAGATGGACCACATTGCGGTAAGAGAAGAGACACACAATGTCGGAGTTCACAAATACTTTCCATACCTTGCGCACCAAGATGGGTATCAAAGACTCCGAGCGACATCTGGTTTCGAAATATCGTGGGGCTCTGCATAGGTACATCCAAACCGAAATGGATTTCCTAAACATCTCATCATTGGGAGTCGCCTATCGATATGATGTCGAAATCGAACAGAAATTTAGGCACCAGAACAAATGGGAATTTGGGTCTGCAAATCCACAACAACCAAAGCATGGTAAATACGACCCTAACCAACAACCTCTAGACAACCAATCCAAGACATAGGACAAGAAGGGTAAAGGAAATATGAAGAATGAAACTGGGGAGTGGTGTGAATTCCATAAAATACCTTGGCACAACATTGATGAATGTCGCTCGAAACAGTCATTGGTGATAGAGGTCAAATATATGGAGTTGAAACTTGATTTGAAATCCAATCCAAAAAATATCGAAAATAGACAGATCATTGAATTAGACCCCACTATTATTGTCACGACCACAACAATTCAACCAAAAGAACCAGTAGATATTGAAGAGGGGGAGCGCCTCTTCCATTCACATATGTGGGTGAAGGGGACCTCGTTGCATTTCATTGTTGATAATGACAACTAGAAGAAATTCATCTCAACTAAGGTTGTCAAATAGTTGGGGTTGTCGACAACACCACACTTGCAACCTTACAACATCGGGTGGCTTCACCAGGGATGAGATCTTCGTGTTAGCCAACAGTGTCGCATGTCTTATGGTATCTATCCCTTCAAATATGAGGTAGTGTGTGATGTTTCCCCTCTTGATGTTTGTGATGTTGTTTTGGGCCAACCATATATGTGGAAACGTCATGTTGTTTATGAGTCTAGACCCCGTAGTGTCATTATTACTATGGGAGGTCAAATCTATCGGATACCAGAGGTAGTTCTGAATATTGTTCCACCAAAGCAATGCCTCAAGGTAATCTCTCATACTGCAAAATTCATCTTCTTCACAGTATGTTCAAAGAATGCATAAAAGGCCACTACAACCACTACAGCCTCAACACCTTCTATTTAGAAAAAATAGATTGTCGAAGAGAA
Organism: Picea engelmannii; assembly: GCA_009831015.1. Classification (NCBI taxonomy): domain Eukaryota; kingdom Viridiplantae; phylum Streptophyta; class Pinopsida; order Pinales; family Pinaceae; genus Picea; species Picea engelmannii. The sequence continues at coordinate 205,796 of ML787136.1, read as the reverse complement.
AGAAGACAATATTTCTTCACCTACAATAGTGCCTACACAATTCCCCATCAAACCCGGAGACAACAGGTTGGTGGAACAAATTCAACCCTTCCAACAACAAGTTCGTGACAACCTTCCACATACCAAGCAACACAACTTCTCCAACAAGGCACACAACTCACCAAGATTCAGATTCAGAAAACACTTTCCTCTCTTCCCTGGGCACTCAACACAATGGATACCATTTCTTCCTAAGGGGGGAGGATTGATCTAGGTGGATGTTGGTGGCCACCCACCTGTTCCATATTCCAACTGGCTCATCTAGAAAAATTCCAGTTCAACATGTTTCTCTATAATGGGGACATTTCTTTCTAATTGTGGGTTATACACTTACAGGGATGTCCTAAATCCATACACAACATCCAGGTGGATATTGGTGGCCGCCCACCTATTCCAAATGGCTTATTTTGTAATTTCTCATGTCAGTACATCTTTTTGTACTTCCAGGACCATTTTGGGGATCTAAACAAAGTTTTTTTGGCTTGTCACAGTTAAACGGTAGATGGAGTCAAAATTTGATGACATAATGCATATTTCTCGAATATACCTTCCCAATGAGCTATCACGTGCCTAAAACATAGATCGTATGCAAAAGTTACGACCCCGGGAAGTTAATGTACTAAATTATCCCAACGGGGCCCACATTAATTTTGGCGTTTCATCTCCTAGGGTTAGGTTTTTTCATGTCTAGGGTTTTGGCATTCATGTTTATCATAAAAGGCCTTCAGAGCCTCATTGTAATCATCTTCTAGAGAATGAGCATAGTTGTAGCATCTCTTCTCATAGATAAAGATGCTTCCACTCTAGTGAGTCCTACACTCTGTATTTTTATAGTCTCTTTACAATTCTTTAATCAATAGAAATCGTGTATTGTTGTATTTCTCTGTTTCTGGCAATTTTCATGAGTATTTCATTGTAATATATCTTCTTTCATTTCATTCCGAAAATAATCCGGATCAAGAAATAAATTGTATTCTAATGGATCAAATGTTTTATTCCATGCATGTTCTAACATTAATTATTACATGCACATTTATTGCAGAATTAGAGGTACAAGAAATAAACTTTGGTTCTTATATGAGAACTGAATTTATGGAAGATGATTAGGGATCTTACAACCATGGGTGATGTAGAATCCCCTTCTCCCCTCAGGGTTGTGTGACCTCCCATTCTAGGATCATTTAAATCAAGGAATCATATCGACTCTTCAGGCCTTTTCTAGACCCCAACTTATTTACACAGGTCCCCTTTCCTTCAAAGTGCAGGTTCTGTCAAAACCGCGGGCTCTCTCCCGGGGTCTTTGAAGAATTTAAATAACAGGCATTAGCTCCCCTCACTAGGTCCTTTCCTTCACATGTGACCTCGGGCAATGAACTCATGTAAGCATGTGATTGCGGGGTGGCCAAGAACGGTTTGAGACCACATCGATTTTCTCCCTACAATTCACTACCAGCTGCCACATATCCCTTTGGAAATACTGTGGTTTCGATTGCAGTCCGCTCTAGGATTTTTAAATTCTGAGCACTTTATGTCGCCACAATCAAGAGATAGCGTCGATCTTGTGATATTGGATGGTTCCTCTTGACCGAAAACCACGATCAACCTCCTTTTATTTCCTTCTCTCCAGAGCACGCTCTCCCATATTTTAATGATCTATTGATGCATGTCCCTTTCAAATCAGTGGTCATGATTTTCTTCGGCAATTTGGGCTTCAGGAATTCCAAACTCTCCACCCTTACTTCCTCCTAAATGGATATATTCCGAAGTCGAAGATCCGCTGACACCTCTCCTCAACAAAAAGATGACTCAGATGAACTCTGGCTCTCTGACTTTCGGGAGTTCTTGTCCAACACACTCCTTATCCTCCCAGAGTGAATTTTCTCTGAAATAGCATATCTTCTGCCACGTTTCCTCCTTGAATCAATGGATCTAGTCCACTTCGGGACTTCATCCTTCAGAAGTCTCAACTTCTCCACGCTCTCTTTCTCCCAGAGTGATTTCACATGGATTTCACAATCTATCGACCCTTACCTCCCACAGATTGATGGCCCCCAACTACTTCAACTATTTGGGATTCGAGACTTTCAAACTCTCCTCCTTCGATTTCTCCCAGAATGCTTTCACCTGGAGTTCACGATCTATCGACGTGTGTCCCCCCTGGCTCTGAAAACCATGATCCACTTCGTCTCTTTTGGGTTCAGGAGTTTCAAAATCCTATGAACTCATTCCTCCCAAAGTGATTTCACCCGAAGACAACAAATTTCTGCCATGTGTCCCTTCAGATCTGATGGTCGAGATTCACTTCAACTCTTCGGGGTGATTTCACCCAAAGTTCATAGATCTCTGCCACGTGTCCCTCTAAATATTATGGCTATGATTTAATTCGGCCCTTTGGGGTTCGGGGGTTTCAAATCCTCAACTGAAACCTTCGAAGTGATTTTCCCCGAAGCCTTAGATCCGTTGACACATACCCCCCTAGCGACCAACAACCAGGATATACTCTTTGGATATTTATCTCTCTCCTAGTATACAAAATTCTGAAGTTGCAATTCTTGCACCACCTGTCCCTCTAGATGATGGATGGTTCCTAATTACTTTGGAACTTTGGGACTTTGGCACGTCCACTCTCCTATGCACACACAGGGTTAAGGCCCATGCACTTTACTTGGATCGACTGACTGTCGATCCTTTTCTCTTAGATCCAACGGATGGGATATATTCTTCTCCTCGTTCATTCCTTCTTCATCCTGAACCCCAATATGCTAGTCCATATCTCTTCCTACAACCAATCTGATGATTTTTGTCACTCCTCCTCTTGAGCTTCTTTATTCTCCCAGACTTGGGAAATTTTCTAATTGTTCAAAAGTTTTGGTCTTTGAACCTTCTCTTGAAAAATTGGTTGAAAGGGTCTTGACTCTGCTTTTCCTCCTGAGCTTTGACAATGAATATTTTCCTCGAATCTGGCTCACACTTGCACTCTGCATGCAAACTTTCACTCCTCCTATTGAGCTTGTGAATCTTGGAATAAGTTCACTTCTACGTGCACTCCTTGCGCTATCTCTCTTGAAATTTTGTTTCCTCAAGTTCTAAGGTTTCAGTCCCTTTACTCCTCAATGGGGTTCTTGTGCCTTCTCGACAACTTTTGGTCAATGCACACTTGTAGAGCTTTATACAGTGTTCAACAACTCAGTGAGTACCCTCCTTTGATACTCTTCTCTTTGAACTCAAGAGAGATTTCTTTTGTGCATGCTTGAACCTGCTCGATGCCCACTTGGCTGAGCTCTACAGAGTTCTTAGTGACTCTGTCTCTCTATGCTTCTGTTACACATTATTTTCGTCATCCCTATGATCGTTAATGATGTAAACCTATCTGTTGCCTTCAGAGGGGTCAGTGGCCTGAGTTCCTAAAGAGAGAAGGGAGAAGAAATTTTCCTGAGAAAAGAAGTTGCATTTTCCTATGTAAAAACCTTATAAAAAAAGGAAGTTCACAGGTTGCTATATAGGCAGGGTGCGAGAATGACCCATTCTCTCAGGTTGCACTATAGATAGGGTGTGAGGTGTTCGCAGGTTGCTCTATAGCTAGGGTGTGAGAATGCCTACACGAGGGAAAAATGAGCGTTTTCTCGAATCTTCTAGAAGGAGAAACTTCTATGGTGAGGTGGCATATGAATGGTTTGGATCTTACTCGCTTTCATGATTTAGTGGGATCATCCTAACCTCCTCACCTTATCCTCTTCAACTTATAAAAGGAGAGGAGTTCTCATGGATAAAGTTAGCTTGGGTTAGCTTTGTTGGTTCATGAGCTTGTTCTTGATTGGCTTGGAATTATCAGCTTGGTTGGAGTGGCTTTGATATTTGCTTTGTCAAGATAGATTGTGAGTAGCCATCAGATCTATGGTTTCAGAATCCTTGGAGAAAGAAGTGTGTGGGGAACGAAGGATAGTTGGAAGGGACCTTAGGACATCAAGGCAATGGTTGTAATCTCTCTTTCACATTTAATATGATACAGTAATATGATTCTTTCCCATAAAGTTAGTTCCACTTTATTGTATAACTCCTTGATCATATACATAGATTGACTGTTGAATAGATTGTGCTATATTCACTTCAGTTGGTTTGTATTGTTTTGGTATTGACTGTACAAGAGCACTGGAGCGAAGCAGGAGCAACAAAGACCAAAGGAAGTGATCATAAGGTATGTCATTTGTTCTTGCCTCCTATTTAATTCAATGGTCAAAATCTAGGGAAAGAGTCATGTTCTGTCTTGCTTTGTTCTAGATCTAGGTGGATCTAGGAAGATCGGTTCATGTCCGCACTTACGGATTTATCCAATAACAAAATTGGTGACTCCACTGGGGAACAGATTGTTTCCTAGTTAGTCTAGTTTCCCTTTCTTTGATTGCTTGTTTTCTGGTCTCTGAGTTTGTGGGAGATCCATCAAGACTCTATGGATTTGAAAGTTCACTCAAAATTTTTGTCCTTTTCCAAATTTTGTGTTTACAGACATTCTCGCAGTGTACCCTTTAGTGGCCTGCGAGAATCATCTATGTTCGCACCCTACTATGTAATCCAGTGCGAGATGTTCGCACCCTACCTGTGTCTAGATTGCGAACTCCACTAATGTTTGCACTACACCCTATAGCTAGGCTGTGAACCCATTTGAAATTTGTGTTTGGAATTAGGATGTCCTATTTTTTGATGCCCAGTTTTGCTTTGATCAGCTGGATTGAACTTTTGGAGCCTATATTGATCTGTTTACAGTCTGCTTGACATTCTTTGAGTTGCTTATAGCCATCTTTGCTTTGTTTGGTTTTGAAGGATTAGTCTCTTGCTTTGAGTGTCTTTCAACTACAAAGCATGTGTTTTCTTTAGAATTGTTTATGGAAAGATCAGATTTCTTCTGAATAGTTCGCTTTAAAAGAGAACTTTTAGTTTGGGTTTCTTTTTTTTAAGAAAGGTCATTATTGATTTTAGTGAAATTTTTGAAACAAAAAGAGTTAATTTCTTTCTTTATATTAGATTGGGGGTATCTTTGCATTTGAAGTAGCGAAATTGCATGATTCTTGGCATTTGTTGATCTTAAATTATGAAAAATTTCCCCCCTCATGGCTGGGGGGGGGGCCATGAATCGTGCATTGGTACAGTACCTTTTTTCTCATTTCTTGAGAATTTCGATATTGATGAGTTTAATATATTTTGGGACATTGTGCATATGGGAATGATAAATGTTTTCTCCTTCTTGTAGCATAGATTTCATCGAAATGAAAAGATTGCATCTTCATATATTTGCATAATTTTCGAGTCGGTCAAAACACCATATTGTCCGCGCCATTTTCCTCTTGAGTAACAACAACCATAAAATAAAGCGCTTATAAAATTGATTAGACATTTTTTATCTTTTCTGGTAGCAAACCTACATTAGATTAGTTGTAGGGATTTGGAATAGGTGTGGAAGATAACTTTCCAAAGTTGCAAACAAACGTAGAATCTTGAGTTAGGGAGCGGTTAAATCCACTTATTACATTTTGTCCTGGGAAGCCCTTCTAACACAAGGGTCAATCACGAGGTCACATTGAGATCGACAGAGTTGCTCACCCTGCTTTGTTGGTCTTGGTGTAGAGGTTGCGGGTAATATGGGGGTCACTTGAGAGGTATACCCACAATGATGAGTGGAAGCCTTTCAAGTTGATCTCGGGCTAGATACCCTGCCCTTGCGCATGGATCAGACTGTTGACTGTTTCCCCAGGCATCACTGTAGTGATTGGTAACCTTAGTGGTCTATCTCTCTAGGTTCTTTACATGAGGTGACTGTGGAGGGGAAAGTCTTCACAGTACCTGGAATTGACGTTGGCCAAACTCTCTCAGGCTCCTTGGAGGGTATACCCACGAATATGTGTGGGAGCTTGCACCAGGGTGTAAGTCCATTAAGCAGGTCATCAATGTAACTTTTCCACCTGCTCTATCTCATCCCCTTCTTACTTTGTTCCCGGGACATTGGATTTTATCACCAACTAGTGCGTTCATTGTGAGAAGGTTTTGTTTGTTTGCTTGCTTCCTAGATTTTTAGCGTGTGCTGTTTGTTTTCCCTAGCTGACTCTAGGTTGGATTTATTTAATGGCATCAGTTCCTGAAATGACCAATGAAGGAACCCCTTCTTTAGGGGAACCTTTTGTTTTTCCTTCTTATGGAAACATTGGTCCTCCTCACCTCACTACTTTGAGCCTTCCAGGTCTCACAATTGGATTACCGGTATGGTTGTTTTCCACTCAGGTCATCCCGAATGTAGTAAGTGCTTCGGTCGTAAGCACTTCCCCCCAAGAGCATCAACCTCACGTTGATCCTTCACCATCTTCACTAGTAAGGTCTTCTTCGCCTTCTTCGCTTGCAAGGTCACCTTTCGTTTCATCTTCTTCGTCAGGTGAAAGTTCTGAAGCTAGTAACCCGGTGAATAAGAAGAAGAAGAAAAGAAAGATTAAGAAGAAGAAAGATAAGCGAGGGTCAAAACCTCCAACCACTGTCAAACATGTTGGAAAACAACCAGTTACTGTTAATCGTGCTGGGAGTGTTGATGATGTCAAGATCGCCCAAACAACTCGTAAGCCCAAGTACCCTTGTAGGATTTATAAGGGTAGCCATCTTCTTAAGGATTTCCCTGGTCTATCTAAGGTTATAGAAGCATGGTCTACACACCCTCGCCAACCCATGTCGTTAGCCTCTGAACAACATGCTGACAACCCCTCGTCAACTAGTCATGATACGGTTGGGAAGAAGAAAAGTAGAGTCAAGTTCCCGTGTATGTTATGCAAAGGGAGTCATATAAATCATCTTTGCCCTCATATGGACAAAGACTCCAAATTACTGGAAGACATGACTGTTTCACAGCCTCAACTCCCAGCCGCTTATCGCAAACTTTCTCTCAACCCACCTGTAGTTGATGGAATGATCAATCCGGTTCCCCTGTTGGTCAGTCCGGTTGATCAAGTGGTCAATCTGGTCACGTCTTTGGATGAACCAGTAGACCAAGTGGTTGATCCAATCCCATCCTCGATCAACCCCACTCTCCTGTTAGAGAGGGAAACCCAAGTGGTCAATCCGTTTACACCTGTCAACCCCATTCTCCCCTTGGAGAATGAAACCCAAGTGGTCGATCTGATATCATCATCGATCAATTCTACTCTCCCGCTAGAGAGTAAACCCGATACTGCCCATGTTTTTCTTGTTGATATAGAATCTACTGTGCCGAGGGGTATTCCTCCTTCTCCCGTGGAACCCCCTCCAAGTAATGAGGTCATCCGTTTTGATTGGGGTGTGCTAACTGGACCTCGTCTTCCCTCTTACATGCCTTTCCAGATTACAATACAGGTTTGTGGTCGGGACATTCCTCAAACATTGATATATGAAGGTTCGTCTGTTAGTATTTTGTCCTCTATTGCTTGGAAATCTTTGGGTTGTCCTCCACTTGCGCCAGTTACGTAGAATCTGTTAACTTTTAACAGAAGAACTAGTCAACCTTTAGGGACCCTTCCTCAGTTTCCTGTAACTTTGGGAGGGAAAATTTTCTTTATTGACGTCATGGTAGTCCAAGACCCCTTGGATTTTGCTTTACTCTGTGGGCAAGATTATGTCTATGCCATGAAAGCTATTGTGTCTACTCTTTTTCGTGTGATATCTTTCCCTCACGATGGACGGGTTGTGACTGTTGATCAACTTTCATTCATTGACCCCGCTTGGATTTCCTCCCTAAATGGTTCTTATATGCAGACGATATCGCCCCCGCCACAGGTCAATTATGTGGCGTTGTCACCCATGGCTTCAACTTCTGATGACTTAGATCCAATAGTTGACATGGTGATCTCTTCGATAGGGTTGTTAGAGCCTGATCTCTTTACTCCTGTCGCGACCCTCGACATGGTGTCCTTCCAGAGTGTGTTTCTTCCTTTTAGTGAAGACCTCTTGGAATCCATGACCGAGTTTTGTCCCTTGACATGGTGTCATTCCGGAGCATTGTCTTCTTGGGATCCATGATCAAGAAGAGAGTTACAAGGATATTTTTTGCGTCTCTAAGGCAACCTCGTTAAAAAATGAAATAGAGGTCTTTGAGCATGGGTTTTTGATTTCAATCTCATTAAAAAATGAAACCACCTGAGGATAATTTTTCGTCTCTGTGGCAACCTCGTTAAAAAATGAAACAAAGGTTACGATCATAGTTCTTGTTTCTATGTCAAGCTCATTAAAAAAATGAAATAGTTTTCCCCCTCTCTGTTTGAGTCAAGTCCTTTGTCTAGTATTTGAAGCTTCATTTCATTCTCCTTTGCAGTTGGATGAAACGAAGCTTGGGGGGCATTTACTTCCAGCCTCTGGACTTCATGCTGAAGTTGAGCCGCTAGTTTCTTAAGCTAGGGGCTAAGTACCAACCATCCATGTGTTATGCGTTGGGAATTCACAAGCATAGTTTTATATGGTTCAAGCTTGCGTAAAAATGAAACCAAGTCCAAGCATAGTTTTGTTTTGTTTTAAATCTTGCGTAAAAATAAAAACAATCCCGAGCTTAGTCTTTGTTCTTTCTCATGCTCGTAAATACATGAGAATAAGTTATCGAGCTTAGTTTTTGTTCTTTCTCGTGCTCGTAAATCAATGAGAATGTAACCGAGTATACTTTTATCACATTTTCGGACTCGTAAAGGTTATACGAAAAACAAATCCCCTAGAGTTCTCTTTAAGCTCTTTTCAGGCTCTCTAAACATGAAAAGATCGCCGAGGGACCTTGCTATTTTCATGCTCGATAAAGTATTTGAAGTAAGCATCTAGTGAGCGATAATTTATCTCTTTTTCGGTCTCATTCAGACTATTTTACGAAAAAAGGAACTGAGAGAGTTCTCTTTTAAGTGTTTTTCCAAACTCTATAATCTTGAAAAACCCTCGAGTTTTCTATCTCTGGACTCGTTAAACAAACATTGACAGACCCGTGATGGGACCGAACCACTCCTTCTTAGGATTCGTTAAACATACTCCAAGGGACTCGTCTGAAGGATGAGCTTACATTACAAGCATATGTTATCCTCCTCAAGCTTGCGTAAAAATAAAGAGGTACTCGCCAGAAATGGTGGGGGAAAAATTGGGAAATAATTGTGTCTAAACCTGTATTCCACGAAAGAGTCGCTTTTGAACATGACACCCTTTCACTTGCTTTGTGTCTATGTTGGAAAATCCACTTGTCTCTTGATCATACTCCTTTATAAGATTACAAATCAGTCTGTGATCCCTGTTTTTGAGTCAGTGTTTCCAAGACAATTGTCGTGTCGTCAATATGTTCAAAAAGATGTCCAACCTAAAAAGCCTTCTATTGCGTCAACCATTTCTACAGTCTTAAAGCCTTCTATTACGTCGGCCATCCCTGAGTCAGTCCTGAATCACTTGTTACTCTGATCTACATCAAATCTTGTTACTTGTTTCATGTCATTGATGTGGGATACATTAAGGCCCTCCTATGACGAGTCTTTTCCTGTCGACTTCAACTCATTATACAGGAATTAGACTTAGAAACTAATTGGTACCTAGGAAATTGCATGCCTCAATGGTAGGTTTCCTCGCTTTCGACAGTGAGTTTTCATTATTGACCCCTGATCGAGAGATTCCACCGAGTGTTCGACTTCATCTCATTTATTCACATTCGTTGGATTGTACTAGTGTACGTTGGGAGTCATTGACATTAATGGTGATTTCCCTCGCACTTGTTAACGGTATACACTAATGAACGGTAATCAAGTGGTTTCTACCATGTTCGACTTCAACACATGTATTCACATGGTTAGATTCGTACTATAGAGTGGTGGAGATGAAGACCCTGGATATTTTCTAACAGATCCAGTTTGCGTTGGAGTATATTCAGTGTACTGTTGCATAGATCCACATTGTATGTCTGGTGGCTATGTTCAAATTTGAGTCTTTAACACATAGATCCACAGTGTATTTTTGGTGCCTATGTTCAGATTTGAGTCATATCGGCATGGATCCACAGTGTATGTTTGGTGGCCATGACTTGTCTTACTTGACATGGATCTTCGCATGTTGGCATTTATGCTTTGAGTCATTTGTATTCTGAGTATGGGAATGCCTACCTCAGTGATGATATATTATTGTATTGTATTTCATTTTTTGTTGGGAGGTTTCCGACCGACTGTTCCTTGTTCCCTACACACACTCGACAAAGTATTTCAGCTATCACTATGTTCTAACTTCATACTTTGGGGGGCTCTCTGTTACACATTATTTTCGTCATCCCTATGATCGTTAATGATGTAAACCTATATGTTGCCTTCAGAGGGGTCAGTGGCCTGAGTTCCTAAAGAGAGAAGGGAGAAGAAATTTTCCTGAGAAAAGAAGTTGCATTTTCCTATGTAAAAACATTATAAAAAAAGGAAGTTCGCAGGTTGCTATATAGGTGGGGTGCAAGAATGACCCATTCTCGCAGGTTGCACTATAGATAGGGTGCGAGGTGTTCACAAGTTTCTCTATAGCTAGGGTGAGAGAATGCCTACACGTGGGAAAAATGAGTGTTTTCTCGAATCTTCTAGAAGGAGAAACTTCTATGGTCAGGTGGCATCCGAATGGTTTGGATCTTACTCGATTTAATGATTTAGTGGGATCATCCTAACCTCCTCACCTTATCCTCTTCAACTTATAAAAGGAGAGGAGTTCTCATGGAGAAAGTTAGCTTGGGTTAGCTTTGTTGGTTCATGAGATTGTTCTTGATTGGCTTTGAATTATCAGCTTGGTTGGAGTGGCTTTGAGATTTTCTTTGTCAAGATAGATTGTGAGTAGCCATCAAATCTATGGTTTTAGAATCCTCAGAGAAAGAGGTGTGTGGGGAACGAAGGATAGTTGGAAGGGACCTTACGACATCAAGGCAATGGTTGTAATCTCTCTTTCACATTTAATATGATACAGTAATATGATTCTTTCCCATAAAGTTAGTTCCACTTTATTGTATAACTCCTTGATCATATACATAGATTGACTGTTGAATAGATTGTGATTTCTTCACTTTAGTTGGTTTGTATTATTTTGGTCTTGACTGTACAAGAGCACTGGAGCGAAGCAGGAGAAACAAAGACCAAAGGAAGCGATCATAAGGTACGTCATTTGTTCTTGCCTCCTATTTAATTCAATGGTCAAAATCTAGGGAAAGCGTCATGTTCTGTCTTGCTTTGTTCTAGATCTAGGTGGATCTAGGGAGATCGGTTCATGTCCGCACTTACGGATTTATCCAATAACAACTTCCTCTACATAGTTTACCCTCCAAGGTATTCAGTAACCTTGAGGTTTCCCTTGAATTGTTATTACTCTGGTGCACCCTCCTGGCACACTATTTTCTGACTCAACAAAGTTCAGATGCACACTCCTTGAGTTGGCTACATAACCTCCAACATTATGTTGTGCACTCCTTGCACAGCCTAAAGAATACAGAACAATATAACAAGCTCAACGAAGACAGAGAAGTCTATCTTCCTACTGCAGATGAAGCCTATCACATACATCTACAACATACATAAACACACATATATCATTCATAGAACACAAATAACAAAAATGGATATCATATGCGGGAAAACTACTTTCTTTCTATTAAGATGAATATATGTTTACAAATATGTATAGAAACTGGACTATCACATAGTCTCAATTCTTTCTCCTACTCCTATTCCTGAGCTTTTGAGCTTCTTAGTCTCTTACTCCTAACTCTCGTCACTCTTCTTTTACAAGCCCCTTGTTAGGCAGACATATTATCATTTAATTCCATTGTAGTATTTGCCCAACCATTTAATTTGTCAATCCGAGGTTCGTAGGCTTACGAAGCACACACACAATATATGCAGGACTGAACTAGAAGTAATCTAATCTAAATTTCTGAAATGAAACTAATCTAGGAAAGCAGGAAACATTAATCTAGGAAAGAAGGAAATTGCATAAAGGAAAAGCAATACAACATGTGAAGAGTTAACGACAAATAACATATGTGAGCTCACACAATAAAGCTATCTTGAATTACA
>ML787136.1:173385-193643 GCA_009831015.1 Picea engelmannii | reverse complement strand
ATAAGATAACCATCTCATTATTACAGATCCACTATTCTCTCAACCTATTTTCCATTATTACAAAATATAATCCCTTTAAATCCTCACACATATCTCTCATATATCTTAGATAAGATATTCCAACCAAATCTCCATGATCTTTTGTTGGAATGGGATTTAATTATCTCCTCAAATATTGAAATGGTGGAGGAAGTATTCGAGAAGTCCTTTGAATTAATCCTTCATATATTCCTACACATTACAATGCTCACACATATTTGAGATATATATGAAAACATGTTGATTTTCTAACATTTAATCACAAATTCCTTTTAAATACTAAAATGAATAAAGTGGAGAACAATAAGGTGAAACCCAAGTATATTTATGGAAATGATACCGTGAAAGGTTAATGGGGCGATGAAATGTGAAGAATGATGAAGGGAAAGGTGGATGAGAATAGGACATTTCTGAGCCCCAACACCCCTCTCTAGGGTTTTTTTCTTCCGACTACCTATCTACTCCAAGAAAAAAAATAACTACCACTCAAGTTTCATTACATTAAATTCTAGGAGTGAAACTCCCAGATCATCTTCTCCAAATCATTTTTATCTTCTTCAGTTTTCAATCAGTAAAGAAAAATATTTGAAGGAAACGCCAGCATTTAAGATTCTGAAATGATTCAAAGGCACGCTAAAGCACTGATTTGTCTCTCCATGTGTGCTTGTTGACGATGCTACTGCATCATACTCCACTACTGGGAAAATCATGAGCTCTTTCTCATGGCTCCCTCTGCTTTGTTGTTGAGATCCTCCATGGTCCCATACGTTCTCTTGGAGTTCTCCATCTACTCCTTTTTCTTGCTGCCTTTTTTGCCCTACTGATTCTGTAGGTTTTCTTTTACCCCAGACTTCTTTGTTGGCGGATCCTTGTGTTGCTTCCAGCATCAATATCTTTCTCTCCTCTCTTTCTTTGTCTAGCTGGTCCATTGGATGACTTTCCTCCTGCAGTATGCTATGTTGCATATTTTCTCCATCAATTTCCAACTTAAATTGTTGGATAATATGCCTTTGCATCTTTACCCTTCTCACCAAGGCCTCCATCTCTTCACATAGATCAACAAGATCCATGCTATCTGCTTCTCTCTTGATGCAGGAGCATCACTTCCAAGCTAGCCATGCGCCAACTAACCAACCACTCAGCGCACACATTCAATGAGGAAGAGAGGCGCAACCCTCTCATATTCAAATTTTGAATTTGAATCAAGCACATTTAATGTTTGTAAGGATATTAGAGCCAAAAGGCCGTGCCTATACGTAGGCTTTATATGTAGATAGCATTTAATGGTTGTAAGGATGGGATCTAGATCCAATCTAGACTAGACAACCATTTAATTATGAATTCAATGTAATTGGATAGAGTAGCTAGCTTGGAGGGAAGAGATCGAAGAGCCCCCTCATGTAAAAGATCTTGGATATTGTTTTTAGAGTAGAGGGGTAGAGGTAGCGAGAATTAGAGTAAATAAAAAAGGAGATCCGAGACTCTGTTGCAGTCCGAGCTCAACCACATTGTAAAGAGGCATTTTCAAATTAATACAATCAGAGTAGTTTTTCCTGCATGTTATTTTGTGTATGATGAATGTCTTCATCTGTGTATTGATGATATGTTGTAGATGTATGTTAGGTATGCATTTGCAGGGACAGATAGGTTCTGCTATCTGTTGGGTTCTTTGATTTTCAGGTTTGGAGTTCTTTGAGGCTTCATGCCAAGAGGGCATGACATAACACTACGGGTTCTAATGGCTAGTGCATAGAGTGCATAGAGGAACTTTGTTGAGTTTAGGAGGAAGATAGAATCACTGAGGATTCTATAGAGCTCTGCCAGGAGGGCATTGAGCATAGTGCATAAAGTGTTGAGGAGGAACTCTGCTATGAGTTCATAGAGAAACATAATCACTAAGGATTCTGGAAACTCTTCCAGGAGGGCATTGAGTCAGTGTGTAGATAGAGCACAGAAGGAAAGAACTCTTTTGAGTTCTAGAATAGAAGAAGAGTCCAAGGAAGGATCTTCACAGGGTTGCTGAACATCGTGCAAACTCAGCAAGAAGTTGCTTGAGAAAGAGAGTGCCAGGATGGAATTAGATTCTCCATCTTAGGGAGAAGGAAAAAGGATAAATTTCTTAGAGGTCGAAGCTACAGGAAAAGCTCAGAAGAGATAACACCTTCATGCATGAAAAGACTCTACAAGGAGCGCAGAAGTCGAAGAATCCTTTGAGGATTCAAGGAGAGAAGCTCAGGAGGGGTAGTGCTTTCATGCACATAACCATAGCTAAAGAGGTTGCAGAGGCCGAAAGAGAGAACTCTTTGGAGAGTTTAGAGTCCCGAAAGCTTAGGAGGGACAGTGTCTTCGAGTGCACTGATGAGACCAAGGGTCACAGAGCTCGCAGAAAAGAAGCAAACGTCGAGGCCTTTATCATTTGGGAATTATTCCAAGTTCGGGAAGAAAGCGCATGCTCAGAAGGAGAGCACTGCTACCGTTGGATCAGGCCGAAGGGAAGATCTGGATCGTTGAAGTTTCCACGTCCAAGGAGCAGCGGAAGAGTGCACAAAGTAGGAGGGATCGTGAGCCGTCATATCTCACATAGATCTTCGATAGCTGTCATATCTGGAAGAAGGCACATGTGAGTTAAGCCCACATACGAGTAGAGCAAAGAAATTTGGGAAAGTCCCAACAGGGAAAGAATATTGGGATTTCGAATTTCAAGAGTTTGGGATTCCAGAGGTCCTGATGATGAGAGATCGGGGAAATTCATAGTGAAAGTCCCGAAACAGTGAGAGAAATTTGAGCCGTCCATCTGGAAGGAGGACACGTGTCACGAGATCTCCATTTCGGGCATTCAGACATCGGAAAGCATAGAAGGGATTCATTCAACTTCATGAGTGGAAAAGTCACGAAATGATCTGGACCATCCATTCGTGGGAGGTCACGTGGCGAAGATCGGGGAGTCCACCGGGATTTCAGACATCGAGGATTCGAAGGACCAGAGGAGAAGTGTCGTAGGGGTCGTGAAGTTCCGAAATGCGAAACCCCAAAACTCTATGGGAGAAGGACCATTTCGGTACTTCGGGTCCCGGGAGATCGTAGGAACAGAGGTTTGGTGCAACGAGATTCGTGAAGTTCTGAAACGCGAATTCCTAAAAGTAGGAGAAGGAGTATTGCTGGGAGCATTTTGGCATTACAGATATCGGGATTTCGAAAATCCTAAGAACAAGAGACCCAGGTTCTTGGGGAGGAAAATCCTGAAAAGATCAAGGTCATTGATCTGGGAGTGGATCAAAGCTGTTGATCTCGGCCAGGAGTGAAAAGGGTTGTATCGTCACTTCGACATTTCAGATACCGAAAGTCTGAGACAGAAGGGGTAGAGGAGACCTTGCATCGGGAAAGCCTAAAATGTGAAAACCCGAAGTTGCTGAGGAATAGCACGGGACGCGGAGGATGGGTGTATTCATCAGCATTTCGGAGTTTGGAACTTCGAAAGTTCCAAGGACATGAGAACCAAGCATTTCGGCATCAGAAAACCTGAAATCTTGAAAGGAGGTGAAAGCCCGAAAATACTCATTTCAACATTTCGACGAATCATCACTTCGGGTGTCGAGAGATCGAAGAGTCAAGGAAACTTGACATCAAGACTCAGGAAGTCCCAAAACCCAAATTTACTTTGCGGGAAAAGATCACGGTAGTGTTTGAAGGCTGTGTGGAGGTGAAGGACCTGTGGATAGAGAAATTTTGAGGGTCCGATAGGGAATCAGAGGAGCCGCTTCGACTCGAGGAGGTTTTTGAATGATCCTGTGAGCGGATCGCGACCTACGGGTTGGGGGTTTGCATCAAAAGATCTGCAACAGGGTGGCAAGTGGGTAGGAATATCGGGATTTCAGATTTTAGGAGTTCGGGATTTCAGAGGTCCTGATGACAAGAGATCGGGGCACTTCATAGTGAAAGTCCCGAAACAACGAGAGAAATATGAGCCTTCCATCTGGAAGGAGGAAACATGTTGTGAGATCTCCATTTTGGGCATTCAGACATCGGAAAGCATAGAAGGGAGTCTTTCGACTTCGTGAGTGGTGAAGTCCTGAAACGATCTGGACCATCCATTTGTGGGAGGACACGTGGTGAAGATCGGGGAATCCACCAGGATTTCAGATACCATGGATTCGAAGGACCAGAGGAGAAGTGTTGTAGGGGTCGCAAAGTTCCGAAACGCAAAACCCCGAAACTTTATGGGAGAAGGACCATTTCGGTACTTCAAGTCTCGGGAGCTCATAGGAACAGAGGTTTGGTGCAACGGGATTCGCGAAGTTGTGAAACGTAAATTCCCAAAAGTAGGAGAAGGAGTATTGCTAGGAGAATTTCGGCATACCGAATATCGAGATTTCGGAAATCCTGAGGATGAGAGATCCGGGCTCTTAGGGAGGAAAATCCTGAAAATATCGGGGCCATTGATCTGGGAGT
This sequence comes from Picea engelmannii, assembly GCA_009831015.1. NCBI lineage: Eukaryota > Viridiplantae > Streptophyta > Pinopsida > Pinales > Pinaceae > Picea > Picea engelmannii. Next base: position 189,155 of record ML787136.1, on the reverse strand, counting down.
GGATCACAACCGTTGATCTCAGCCAGGAGTGAAAAGGGTCGTATCGTCACTTCGGAATTTTGGATACCGAAAGTGCGAGAGAGCAGGGGAAGAGGAGACCTTGCATTGGGAAAGCCCAAAATGTGAAAACTCGAAGTTGCTGAGGAATAGCACGGGATGCGGAGGATGGGTGTATTCATCATCATTTCGGATTTCGAAACTTCGAAAGTTCCTAGGACATGAGAACCAAGCATTTCGGCATCAGAAAAATTGAAATCATGAAAGGAGGAGAAAGCCGAGAAATAGGCATTTCGACATTTCAGCGAATCGACACTTCGGGTGTCGGGAGATCAAAGAGTCAAGGAAACTTGGCATCAGGACTCAGGAAGTCCCAAAACCTGAATTTACTTTGCGAGAAAAGATCGTGGTCATGTTTGAAGGCCGTGTGGAGTTGAAGGACCTGTGGATAGATAAATTTTGAGGGTCCGATAGGGAATCAGAGGAGCTGCTTTGGCTCGAGGAGGTTTTTGAACGATCCTGTGAGCGGATCTCGACCTGCAGGTTGGGGGTCTGCACCAAAAGTGGTATCAGAGCTTGATTTTTGTTTGTATAATTAAGGCAAAGGGAGCCAGAAGAGAAGGAGTACTCTGATACGCATCAGAAGTGGTATCAGAGCTTGATTTTTGTCTATATATTTCAGGCAAAGGGAGCCAGAAGAGAAGGAGTACTCTGATACGCATCGGAAGTGGTATCAGAGCTTGATTTTTGTCTGTATATTTTAGGAAAAGGGAGCCAGAAGAGAAGGATTACTTTGATACACATCAGAAGTGGTATCAGAGCTTGATTTTTGTTTGTATATTTCAGGCAAAGGGAGCCAGAAGAGAAGGAGTACTCTGATACGCATCAGTTGTGGTATCATAGCTTGATTTTTGTCTGTATATTTTAGGCAAAGGGAGCCAGAAGAGAAGGAGTACTCTGATATGAATCAAAAGTGGTATCAGAGCTTGACTCTATTTGTATATTTCAGGTAGAGAGAGCAGGAAGGAAAACACTTTGATATACACAAGTTTGGTTTCAGAGGCAACTTGCAGAGACAGGAAGGGGAAGACAGAGTGTTGGAACTCTGTGATGATTGTTCGCAGGAACACAATAGTCAAGAAGACAGTCTGGTCGACTGTGTAGGGGATGCTGGAAGCACTCAGGGTTGTAGAGCGACAACAACAGATCTGTCAGGAGGATAGATAGATAGCTGGAAGAATGACTATTGAAGGTCATGCAAGCTATGGGAAGAAGATCCATCAGTAGCAGGAGAACGTTGCAAGGGATAAAGAATTTTCCAAGAATAGGGCAAGGATGGATGAGCTAGCACTACGGATGCAACAAAATGCTAAGTCGAGATGGGTATATGAATGGCCCATGAAGACAAAGATAAAATGGCTAGTCAGGGCATTGATGGCCAAAAGATAACAGAGGTTGTTGAGAATATGGTTGAGGCATGCTGAAAACCTCAACATACCAGAGAAGAAAATGGTTCAAGTGTGTGAACTAGAGGATGGGAGAAACCTCAATAGTGAGGATGACATGGGATCAGTTGAAGATCTCAAAGACTACCAAGAGGGTAGAGCAAAAGTTCCTAATTTCCAGGAGGGAAATGAGATGAGATAATTATGGGATCTCATAGACTATCAGGAGGACAATGAGGTGAATTTATATTTCCAGGAGGGAAATAAGATGAGATCACTGCGGGATCTCATAGACTGCTAGGAGAGCAGGAGGAAAATCCCAATTTTCTAGGTGGGCATGGGAACTGAAATGAGGCTATGTGAAAGTCTCATGAACTCAGAGGTGAGTTCACATCAACAAGGGATGCTAGTAAGTGGAGATTCATGTGGTTTTGCAGATCATGTGAATGAAGATGATGACAAGTTAAAAACTTGCACCACCTGGGAGGAGGATAAGAGGAATCTTCTAATGGTTGGAGGAATTCGGATATTCCTACCAGGAAACCCAATTGAGGCAAGGATTTGTGTTTCCGATGAAGGAGAAACAATAGGAGAAGGACAACCAAATGCGACTGTCAAAGGAGAAGTGGAGCAGATGTTAGAGGCTGCCCAAGAAGAGGAAAATGAACATTCCAAGGAATGGCTCAATAGTTTCAGCCACGGAGTTGAGGAGACTCCAGCACTGAAGATGACAACAGAAAAAGAGCAGGTAGATAGATTGATCACTCCATGGGAGATGGAGTTGGAAATACTGGAGGATTGGCTGAACAATCCAGAGCCAGTGAGTGATTTCCATCAGTAGATGTTGGCAGAAGAGCATTCTGAGGAATTGCTCAGAGATTTCAGCCAGGGAGTTGAACGGGTGATGAACACTACAGTATTGAGGTATGCAACAGAAGACAAAAGAGAATTCCAGGTTGAAGAACAACTGGAAGAAGATGGGCACACACCAACAAAGGGAATGGCAGTAGAAACACTATCAGATGAAGAGGAAGTTGAGCAGTAGATTAGCAAGAAGACTACAGAGATGAAATCTGCAACAGGGTGGCGAGTTGAGGCCACAGAGGATGGAGAAGATGGCATGGTAGATCATGATGATCTACCCATTTGAAGCAAGAAATTGCAGCAGAGGAGACTGCATGAACAGAGCCATCCAGGACAACAACTTAATGAAGTGATAGAACAGATCAGGAAGTTGATGATCAGATCACAAGAGACTGCCAGCAGGGAGAATCTGAGCAAAAGGGAGACAACAGCAACAACAGAGCAGTGGAAGCAGCAATAGTGGCAGAGAGATGGAGCAGAGGAACAACTCCAGAGGGTTGTTTGGGATCGAGATGGATTTCCACAACTAGGGTGGAGAGCTCATGAGTAGGAGCTCATGAATTTTTCACAGCAGAGGAGTATGATGGAGGAGCATTGCTTCCAAGCCAGCCATGCGCCAGCCAGCCAGCCACTCAGCGCACACATTCAATGAGGAAGAGAGGTGCAACCCTCTCATATTCAAATTTTGAATTTGAATCAAGCACATTTAATGTTTCTAAGGCTGTTAGAGCCAAAAGGCCATGCCTATATGCAGGCTTTAGATGTAGATAGCCTTTAATGGTTATAAGGCTAGGATCTAGATCCAATCTGGACTAGACAACCATTTAATTATGAATTCATTGTAATTGGATAGAGTAAGTAGCTTGGAGGGAAGAGCTCGAAGATCCCCCTCATGTAAAAGATCTTGGATCTTGTTTTTAGAGTAGAGGGGTAGAGGTAGCGAGAATTAGAGTAAAGAATAAAGGAGATCCGAGACTCTGTTGCAGTCCGAGCTCAACCACATTGTAAAGAGGCATTTTTAGATTAATACAATCATAGCAGTTTTTCCTGCATGTTATTTTGTGTATGATGAATGTCTTCATGTGTGTATTGATGATATATTGTAGATGTATGTTAGGTATGAACTTGTAGGGACAAATAGGTTCTGCTATCTGTTGGGTTCTTTCATTTTCAGGTTTGGAGTTCTTTGAGGCTTCATGCCAAGAGGGCGTGACAGAACACTACGGGTTCTGATGGCCAGTGCATAGAGTGCACAGAGGAACTCTTTTGAGTTCAGGAGGAAGATAGAATCACTGAGGGTTCTATAGAGCTCTACCAGGAGGGCATTGAGCATAATGCATAGAGTGTTGAGGAGGAACTCTGCTATGAGTTCATAGAGAAACAAAATCATTGAGGATTCTGGAAATTCTGCCAGGAGGGCATTGAGTCAGTGTGTAGATAGAGAACAAAAGGAAAGAACTCTTTTGAGTTTTGGAATAGAAGAAGAGTCCAAGGAAGGATATTCACAGGGTTGTTGAACACCCTGCAAACTCAACAAGAAGTTGCTTGAGCAAGAGAGTGCCAAGAGGGCATCAGATTCTCCATCTAAAGGAGAAGGAAAAAGGATAAATTACTTAGAGGTCGAAGCTATAGGAAAATCTCAGAAGAGATAGCACCTTTGTGCTTGCAAAGACTCTACAAGGAGCGTAGAAGTCGAATAATCCTTAGAGGATTCAAGGAGAGAAGCTTAGGAGGGGTAGTGCTTTCATGCACAAATCCATAGCTGCAGAGGTTGCAGAGGCTGAAAGGGAGAACTCTTTGGAGAGTTTAGAGTCCCAAAATCTCAGGAGGGATAGTGTCTTCGAGTGCACAGGTGAGAGCAAGGGTCACAGAAAAGAAGCAAAGGTCGAGGCCTTTAGCATTTGGGAATTCTTCCAATTCCGGGAAGAAAGTGCATGCTCAAAAGGAGAGCACAACTACCGTCGGATCAGGCTGAAGGGAATATCTGGACCGTTGAAGTTTCCACGTCTAGAGAGCAGCGGAAGAGTGAAAAAAGAAGGAGGGATTGTGAGCCATCAAATCTCACACAGATCACTGACAACTGTCGGATCTGGAAGAAGGTGCATGTGAGTTAAGCCCACATATGAGAAGAGCAGAGAAATCTGGGAAAGTCCCAATAGGGCAGGAATATCAGGATTTCAGATTTCGGGAGTTCAGGATTCCAGAGGTCCTGATGATGAGAGATCGGGGCACTTCATAGTGAAAGTCCCAAAATAGCGAGAGGAATCTGAGTCATCCATTCGGAAGGAGGGCACGTGTCGCGAGATCTCCATTTTGGGCATTCAGACATCAGAAAGCATAGAGGGAGTCTTTTGACTTCGCGAGTGGCGAAGTCTCGAAACGGTCTGGACCTTCCATTCGTGGGATGACATGTGGCGAAGATCGAAGAGTCCACTGAGATTTCGGATACCAGGGATTCGAAGGACCAGAGGAGAAGTGTTGTAGGGGTCACGAAGTTCCTAAATGTGAAACCCTGAAACTCTATGGGAGAAGGACCATTTTGGTACTTTGGGTCCCGAGAGCTCATAAGAATAGAGGTTTGGTGCAATGGGATTCACGAAGTTCCAAAACATGAATTCCCAAAAGTAGGAGAAGGAGTATTTCCGAGAGCATTTCGGCATACCGAATATCGGGATTTTGGAAATCCCGAGGACGAGAGATCCGAGATCTTAGGGAGGAAAATCCTAAAAATATCGGGGCCGTTGATCTAGGAGTGGATCGCATCCATTGATCTTGGCCAGGAGTGAAAAGGGTCATATCGTCACTTCGAAATTTCGGATACTAGAAGTGCGAGAGAGCAGGGGCAGAGGATACCTTGCATCGGGAAAGATCGAAACGCAAAAACCCAAATTTGCAGAGGAATAGCATGGGACGCAGAGGACGGGTGTATTCATCAACATTTTGGTGTTCAAAACTTTGGAAGTTCTGAGGATATGAGAACCAAGCATTTTGGCATCAGAAAACTCGAAATAGCGAAAGGAGGAGAAAGCTGAGAAATAGGCATTTTGGCATTTCGGCGAATCAACACTTCGGGTGTCGGGAGATCGAAGTGTCAAGGAAACTTGACATCATGTCTCAGGAAGTCCCAAAACCCAAATTTACTTTGCGGGAAAAGATCGCGGTCCTGTTTGAAGGCTGTGTGGAGGTGAAGGACCTATGGATAAAGAAATTTTGAGGGTACGATAGGGAATCAGAGGAGCCACTTCGGCTCAAGGAGGTTTTTGAACGATCCTGTGAGAAGATCTTGACCTCTGGGCTGGGGGTATGCATCATCTCTCCTCTATTGTAGGTCCACATTCTACATTTATCTCTTTCTTATCTTCCTAGTTGAAATTTGTGAGCAATTCCATTGAATTCTCTTCCTTCTCCATCTCTTGGGCACATTGAAATGTGTGCTCTTTCTTCTCCTTACCAATTTGATCAATATGACCCTTCATGTTATCTTCATCTCCTGTGGCACTAGTTGGCCACTCTGCTGCAGATTTCAGTTCTGCAGTCTCACCACTGAGTTGTTTCTCAGCTTCCTCCTCTGACAGATTAACTTCTTTCAGCTCCTCTTGTGCTGGTTCAACCCCAACTTCCTCCAATTTCTCCCTAGGTTGGTATGATCCTCCACCTGTTTCCAACTTATCCTGTTGGATGTGCATGCTTTTCACTATCACCCTTCTCTCTAGGGCTTCCAGTTCTTCATAGAGATCAACAAAGTCTATGTTGTTTTCTTCCTCTTCTACTACAGACTCCAGTGTTGTAGTCATCTCTTGTTCAACTTCCTGGTTGAAAATTTTGAGCAGTTATGTTGAATGCTCTTCTCCTTTTGCTGGGGAAAACATCAGTGTCTTCTCCTTCTCCTCCTCCTCTTTGACAATATCTGTTGGTTGTCCTTCTGTTGTTGCACCTGCAACATTTATGCTAACCCCTGCTTGGCTGCTTGGTAGGAATATATTGATTCCTCCAATGATCAGACTATACCTATGATCCTTCTCCATCAACACTTTTTACTGATCTGAACTCTTAACAGAGTCCATGAGACTCTCAGACAGTCTCATCTCTTTCCCCTTTCCCACCTGGAAATCTAGGATTTCTCTTCTTCCCTCCTGGAAGTCTATGAGATCAACTGATGTCATCTCATTGCCCCCCTGGCGATATGAATTTCCATTGCTGTCCTCCTAACATTCTATGAGATCCTCAATTAATCTCATCTCATTTCCCACCTGTCGATTTGAAAATTCATCTCTTCCGTCCTAACAGTTTATGAGACCATTAACTGATCTCACCTCCTCCTCATCATTGAGGTTCCTCCCAATATCTGTTTCACATATGTGAATCACTTTCTCCTGTTCTGTGTCATTGAGGTTTTTTGCATGCCTCAACCACCTCCTTACTACTTGTTCCTACCTTTTGGATAACAACTTCTGGATAGGCCACTTCAATTTCCTCTTCAAAGGCCATTCATATGCCCAATGTACCTTTGCTTCATGTTTCATCCTCCATATCAGTTGTTCCATTCTTGCTCTTATCTCAATGAGATCCTTGCCAATTTCTACTTTAATTTTATGCTGGTGATCCTTTCCTTAACCATGCTCATGGCCTTCAGTAGCCATTTTCACCTTCTACCTGACCTACTGGAAAGTATGTTGTTCACTCTGCAACTGAGAGCATCTCTAGCTTCTCCGACATCCCACCTGGCTATTCAATTTGTTGTTGCACACTTGCAATAATATTTACAGATCATCAATACTTTGTCTCCCTTCACTTGTTGTCTACAGGTGAACTTCAACTTCTGATACCATTTGATGTCATCAGATTATATCTATTCACCTTCTCACCTTTGCCTACGATATGTAGACAAACTTCAGCTCTTGATACTACTTGATGTAGTCAGATTGTCTTCTCTTTCCTTTTCCTGTTGTCTGCAAGAATTTTTCAACTTTAATATCACTTGACATTATCAAACTATCTATGTCTTCTTTGTCTGTTGTCTGCAAACAAAATCAGGATTTGATACCACTTGATGTAGACCCCCCTTCTCCCCTCGGGGCTACATACCCTCTCGGTCTAGGATCATTTAAATCAAGGAGTTGGATTGACTCTTTGGTCCTTTGCTAGTCCCCAACTTATTTACACAGGTCCCATTTCCTTCAAAGTGTAGGTTCTGTCAAACCCACAGGCTCTTTCCTGGCATCTTTGAAGAATTTAAATAACAGACATTATCTCCCCTCGCTAGGTCCTTTCCTTCACATGTGACCCTGGTCTATGACCTCACATAAGCACATGATTGCAGGGTGGCCAAGAGTGGTTTGAGACCACACCGCTTTTCTCCCCACAATTCACTACCAGCTGCCACGTATCCCTTTGGAAATACCGTGGTTTTCATTGTAGCTAGCTCTAGGATTTTTAAAGTTCGAGCACTTTCTATCGCCGCAATCAAACGCTACCGTTGATATTGTGATCTCGGATGGTGCCTCTTGAACCATGACCACAATCAGCCTCCTTTTCTTTCCTTCTCTTCGGAGCATGCTCTCCCAGATTTCCACGATCTATTGATGTGTGTCCCTTTCAAATCAATGGTCATGATTTGATTCGGTAATTCGGGCTCTGGGAATTCCAAACTCTCCACCCTTGCTTCCTCCTAAATGGCTATATTCCAAAGTGGAAGATCCACTGACACCTGTCCTCAACGAATGGATGACTCAGATGAACTCTGAATCTCCAGCCTTCGAGATTTCTTGTCCAACACACCCCTTATTCTCTCGGGGTGACTTTTCTCCAAAATAGCAGATCTTTTGTCACGTGTCCTCCTCGAATCAATGGCTCTAGTCCACTTCAGGACTTCGTCCTTCAGAAGTCTCAACTTCTCCATGCTCTCTTTCTCCCAGATCACTTTCACCCATATTTCATGATCTGTCGACATGTACCTCCCACGGATCGATGGTCCCCAACTACTTCAGCTATTCGGGCTTCAGGAGTTTCAAACTCTCCTCCTTCGCTTTATCCCGGAGTGCTTTCACCCAAATTTCACGATCTATCTACGTGTGTCCCCCCTGGATCCAAAGACCATGATCCACTTCATCTCTTTTGGGTTCGGGAGTTTCAAAATCCTACGCACTCATTCCTTCTAGAGTGCTTTCACCTGAACACAACAGATTTTTGCCACGCATCCCTCTGGATATGATGGTCCATATTCACTTCGGCTCTTCAGGGTTCTTTCACCCGAAGTTCATAGATCTCTGTCATGTGTCCCTCTGAATCTGAGGGCTATGATTTACTTTGTCCCTTTGGGGTTCAGTATTTTCAACTCCTCAACTGAAACCTTCGAAGTGATTTTCTCCGAAGCATCAGATCTGTTGACACATACCCCCCCTAGAGACCAATGGCCAGGATCTACTCTTCAGAGATTTCACTCTCTCCTGGTCTAGAAAATTCTGAAGTTGTAGATCTTGTGCCACCTATCCCTCTGGATGATGGACGGTCCCTAATCACTTCAGGACTTTGGAAAGTCTACTCTCCTATGCACACAAAGGGTTAAGGCCCATGCACTTTACCTGTATCGGACGACTGTTGATCCTTTGCACTTAGATCCAACGAATGGGATCTTTCCTTCTCCTTGTTCATTCCTTCTTCGTCCTAGACCCCAATCTGGTAGTACGGATATCTTCATGCATTCGATCTGACGGTTGTTTTCGTTCCTCCTCCTAAGCTTCTTTGTTCTCCCATACTTGGGAAATTTTCTAAGTGTTCAAAGGTTTTGTTATTTGAACCTCCTCCTACGAAACCGATTGAAAGGATCTCGAATCTTCTTTTCCTCTTGAGCTTTGACAATGAATATTGTCCTCGACTCTGGTGCACACTTTCTCTCTGCGTGCAAACTTGAACTAATCCTCCCGAGCTTGTGAATATTGGAATAATTTCACTTCTACGTGCACTCCTTGCGCTGTCTCTCTTGAACTTTTACTTCCTCAAGTTCTAAGATTTTAGTTCCTTTACTCCTCAAAGGGGTTCTTGTGCCTTCTCAACAACTTTTTCTCAATGCACACTTGCAGATATTTACATAGTGTTCAACAACTCTGTGAGTACCCTCCTATGATACTCTTCTCTTTTAACTTGACAAATATTTCTTCTATGCATTCTTGCACTTGCTCGATGCCCACCTAGCTGAGCTCTATAGAGTTCTTAGTGAATCTGTCTCTCTGTGCTTCCTCTGCATAGTTTACCCTCCTAGGTATTCAGTAACCTTAAGGTTTCCATTGAATTTTTATCGCTCTGGTGCATCCTCCTCATGTTGGCCCTTGACCAATTTTTGAGGAACCTTGGTCATGTTTGACCTATTTTGGAACTTCGACAGGTTGTCGAAGGTGGAGCACAAGTTGAAGTGGAGATTGCGGGATCTCGACCCCTTGTTTAGGGATTTTTGGGTTTTGGGCTTATGTAATGAGTATGGGGATGTTGGACCATGGGTTTACCCATGTTTAGGATCATTTTGTAATGTATAAATAGAAGGCTAGGCGATGTAAGTAGAAAGAGGCGCAAGTGTGTGATACCAAGTGCTAAGTGCAAGTGATAGTTGTACATGCTTTGTGCATGCTGTGTGAGACTTGCAAGGTTAAGTGCAAGTGACTGTAAGGGATTGAGTAGAATCTTTGGCTATAAACTAGCTCAGGGAAGGAGGATCTGGCGAGGTGTGCGCAGATCTCTTGTCCTATGTAGATTAGGATCTTGTGGCTCTGTGCATGTAGAAGATTGACAGAAGATAATAAAAGAGAAGAAGAGTTGGTGGACGTAGCCCCAAGTTGGGGGTGAACCATGTATATCCTGTGTTGTTATGATTTGTGTGATGCATTGATGCATTTATGAGTTTACTTGCTTAGTGCTTTGGAATAGATAAAGGATAGATATATCTGTTGATGTTTTTTTCTTAATAATATGAATAAGTGTTATATATTACCTATACGAATGTGCTTAGTGCTCAAATATACTAGATCTAGGTGAATACTACGATGATCTGTGATTAGGGTTTTAACTACGAAGAAAATCCTAGTTAAATACTGATAAACTATAACTACTACGTGCTTTGATAGAATATTGTAATCACAGATCTGTGTCCCAGCTAAGGTTGCAGACACTAGAGTCCTACAACCACCCCTTCCTCTACCTCAGGTGAGACTACATCTGTTTCGCAGGTGTTGTCAAAAGAGTCAGTAGTTAGGGTTTTGTTGGTGCATTGTTGAAGCATTGAACCATGGGTTTGCCCCTATGCCAACAAACGATTACGTTGTTGGGACCTGAAACTGTGATTGTTGGGAACTAAATAAAAGAGAAAGCTCTGTGCGTAGATATGTTTCCCTAGTGCAGAGTATTCTACTTGACCTGTAAAGCTCTATGCTAAGAAGAGAAGTCAGATCTGAAGAGAAGAGGTAAGATCTTGAAGCTTTGTGCTCTGATAGAGGTAAGAACAATGAAAAGTTTTGATTGAAAAGGTAAGATAAGTGGAAAATTTTATTTTGAAAGTATGGATCTAGGTATGTTTGATAAATTTTGTCCTAGCCTGAAAACTAGGGCAAAAGTAGAAGAAATAAGATTTGATATGAGTAGATCTGATAGAAATGATGGAAGATATGTCATTCCTATGCATAGAAAGAATGTTTGGACTAACAAATGGATGCAATATCCTTGACCAAGGTTTGAGGATCCTTGGTCATGTTTGACCTATTTTGGAACTTCGACGGGCTGTCGAAGGCAGAGCGCAAGTCAAAGTGGAGATTGCGGGATCTTAGCCCCTTGTTTAGGGATTTTTGGGTTTTGGGCCTATGTAACGGGTATGGGGATGTTGGCCGATGGGTTTAGCCATGTTTAGGACCATTTTGTAATGTATAAATAGAAGGCTAGGTGATATAAGTAGAAAGAGGCGCAAGTGTGTGATACCAAGTGCTAAGTGCAAGTGATAGTTGTACATGCTTTGTGCATGTTGTGTGAGACTTGCAAGGCTAGGTGAAAGTGACTGTAAGGGATTGAGTAGAAGCTTTGGTTGTAAACTATCTCAGGGAAGGAGGATCTCGCAAGGTGCGCGCATATCTCCTATCCTATGCAAAGTAGGATCTGGTGGCTTTGTGCATGTAGAATATTGACAGAAGATAATAAAAGAGAAGAAGATTTGGTGGACGTAGCCCCATGATGGGGGTGAACCACGTATATCCTGTGTTGTTATGCTTTGTGTGATGTATTGATGTGTTTATGTGTTTACTTGCTTAGTGTTTTGGCATAGATAAATGATAGATAGATATGTTGATGTTTTGTGCTTAATAATATGAATAAGTGCTAGATCTAACCTATATGAATGCGCTTAGTGCTCGACTATACTAGATCTGGGTGAATACTATGATGCTCTGTGATTAGGGTTTTAACTACGAAGTAGATACTGGTTAAATACTAATAAACTGTAACTGCTAAGTGCTTTGATAGAATATTGTAATCACAGATCTATGTCTCAGCTAAGGTTGCAGACATTGGAGTCCTGCAACCACCCGTGCCTCTACCTTGAGTGAGGCTTCATCTGCTTCACAGGTTTTGCCGAAAGGGTCGGTAGTTAGGGTTTTGTTGGTGCGTTATTGAAGCATTGAACCCTAGGTATGCCCCTCTGGCAACAAATGGTTCTGTTGTCGGGATCTGAAACTGTGATTGTTGGGAACTGAAGAAAAGAGAAATCTTTGTGCATATATCTATTTCCCTAGTGTGCAATATTCTACTTGACTTGTAAAGCTCTGTGCTAAGAAGAGAATTCAGATCTGAAGAAAAAAGGTAAGATCTTGAATATTTGTGCTCTGATAGAGGTAAGAACAATGAAAAGTTTTGATTGAAAAGTTAAGATAAGTGGAAATTTTTATTTCGAAAGTATGGATCTAGGTATGTTTGATAAATTTTGTCCTAGCCTAAAAACTAGGGTACAACTAGAAGAAATAAGATTTGATATGAGTAGATCTGATAGAAATGATGGAAGATATGCCATTCCTATGCATAGAAAGAATGTTTGGAATAAACAATGGATACATGATCCTAGAAAGAATTTTTTGCAGGTTAGCTACTATGGCCCTAGTGCACAGTACAGGAAAAGTTGGGGATCATTTAAAAGAAAAAGAAGATTCACCCTTTGTTATAATTGCAGAAGACCAGGACATCTTGATAAGGAATGCCCTGGTAGAATACCTAGTTGTCTTTGTTGTAAAGATATGAACCATGAAGTTTTGGATTTCCCTATAATGATTGCTAAGGTTGACAGAATGAATATGAGACAAGAAAACCCCAAGGAAGATAAGGAAACTAAGACCATGGCAAAACCCCAGAAAGAATCAAAGAATGTATTGCTACAAATGAAAGAAACCCTGAATGATCACAGAAATATCAACTTATCAAAGATCTTCAAAGAAAAATAATGCATAGAAACAAGAATAAGAGACTTTGACATTGACTATGTTTTGGATGAAGAAACACAGGTGAACATCATGACAGAAAGAACTTGGGAAATTTTAGGAAATCCTCCTATGATTCCTTCATTGGGAGGAATATAATTATTCAGAGGAAAGTTGATAACCCTATGTGGAAGATTCACCTAGATGTCTATGAGTGCTCATGGAACTTCGACAGAGGAAGATTTTGAGGTTGTTAAATTTATTGAGAAGGGAACCCCATTTTCTATGTTACTAGGAAAAACTTTGATTGAGAAGGATCAGGCCAGAAGAAAAGAAGAGGAAGTCTTAGAACAAAAGAAGAAAGAATTAAAAGATTTCATGACTAGGAGGATAACGCACTTGATTGAAGAACAAGAGAATAGAGAAAAGCTATTTAGAACCAGAAACTTGGATGTCGAAGTTGAAATAACACAAGAAGACTCACAGAAGAGTGGAGCACCTACCCTAGATAGAGAAGAAGTATTTCATTTGAAACCTATGAAAGAATCTCAACAACGCAAAGTTACTATGCCAAAAGGAGATAAGAATCGGAATGGAAATACTGAGACGAAGATCACAGGGAAGAAGGCTAGAAAACTCAGTAAGAAGAGAGCAAAGTTGTAGAATGTTCCAGAGGGGACTTTGCAGAAGGAAGATTTGCAAAACTGGAACTTCGTCGGGATATCAGAACAACACAACATGGCACTTCGCCATGATGAAGCAATATAACCGTTGGAGGCATTATGACCGTTAGACTGATGCCCCAAATGGCTAGAACAACAGTTACAACCGGAAATATCGTCTTCAGACCATTGGGACCGCGTCACAATGGATAGAACCACATTGATGAATGCCTCTTGTCTGTTGGAGAAGACCCATTACATCATTGTCTACTTATTCTGTTGACTGTTGCACCGAGAACACTTTTTTGAATTGTATCCAAGCCAATTCATTGCTACCGCGTTAAGTTTACTAAGATCGACACCTATTATATTTCTTTGAGCACCCATTCATCAATCTGAGTTATCTAATCTTGAGCGTGTATGTCATATGAACTCAACACAGCTAAAAAGTGTGTAGAATAAGTTCTAATCGATCTAATGGCCGAGAAAGTAATGTTCACAAAGATTCAAGCCTCGTCAATGAGAGCAGTGCAAGCCTACCCATCGACTGCTTGCAGATCTAGACCATCCCGAGATGCAGCAGATAAGAGAACCAAGCATCGAGATGACTTGGAAAATGCGAAGTTAATCTTGACTATCATGCCTGACTACATCCTTCCTTTGGTTGGCGTGGTGAGTCGTGACAGTGTCCCGAGGGATTTAGATTATACCTTGGTTACTGCGTACCTCCCGAAGGGGATACGTGAAGTTAGAGAACAACAGGATAAGATCGCGACATTAAAATTCAGTGACTTCAATCTAGGGGTCTGCAAGAACCACAATATGCTTACTCCTCACAGGTACTTGACTAGGATGAAGGGGAAGAACTCGAGGATAATCCCCCAACCATGGACTATGAACTTCGCGCAGTCCACCATCCTGAATGTGATGAAGATCCCACATTTTGGAAGGCACCAGGAGGTTAATGCATGTGTCAAGCTCCTTCTATCATGCTACCACGACAACTATCTATGGGTAGATAGACACATCGTAGTCGATCCGACATTGATCCATAGGATCACTGAGTTGAGCATGCAGAGACCCGACCCACAGGACTTCTACCCAGGGAAGGCTGCAGGCCACACACTAGCAAAGAGGATTAAATGCACATATGACGATGTAGAAAAGGGGACGCGAGGCTACAAGGTAGCTTCCATCTAGAATGGAGCAGTGCACCTGGCTTGCCAGTTGATCATTGGAAAGCTAGTGAGAAAGAACAAACATACGCAAGTCACAGGGTTCGTTGTTGACCTCGCCAGAATATGTGTAGAAGGACTCCAAATGAACTAGGCGAAGTACTTAGTCAACCAACTCGAACTGGATTTCCGTGAAGCTCAGGATCAGGGCTATGAGTTCCATTTTAGCTAGTTGTTAATCCTCATAGTGTTTACTGCTTGGGAGATGCCAGAAGGTGCGACCTTTCGAGATATTGAGCCATTCGAGCCATTCGTTGTGAAGTTCACCACACTCTGGTACTCGAGTGATATGGGAAAATAGTGGTAGTCAAATGCAATATTTCACACATACTATCTCTAGTTGAAGAGGGCTATTAGGCCCGTCCCTCACATAACGCCAAACACCCTGCACCGGTTCAGACCCCTCATGAAGTTCCACACAGATCGACACTTTATTTATATCACTACACGTGCATATGAGCATAAAGAAGAGATTCAGTCATACTATAAGCTCACAGAGGAGGACCTCGAGGAGATAACTAAGGACTGGTCTGAAGAGATCCTTATCCTTTCTAACCCCACAGAAATGTGTGATCCCGAAATACTTGGAAGCTCAGAGACCACTCATGAAGAACACGCTACACATGGAACTAGCAGAAGGAAGAAGACCGAAGAGGTACAAAACCTGAGCAATGCATCAGAAGAAACCTCTTTATAATCATCGGGACGAGGAGGTGACGTTAAGAACCAAACATCAATATAGCATAGAAAAACCTCAGAATAAGTACTCAACACCTTGAAAAAGAGATAATTTCATATAATAAGCCTCTTCGAGGGGGAAACCTCCTTTTACCCCACATAAATGTTCAAGTACAAGATGATTCCAAATGAAAATGTCTCCTTGGTATATATAGGAGACTAGAAGGTATAATTACAACTAATGGAATAAAGCTGACATAAATAAAATAACATTACTAATGTAATATGCCCTAATTAAGGGTTAATTATCCAATATTAGGGCTTAACATGCCCCTCCCCTTGAGACAAGTGTTGTCCGCAATGCTTGAGTAACTCTGGATGCTTCTGTATAAAAGACTCATCTTCCCAAGTGGAATCTTCAGCCGGTAGTTTCCTCCATTTAATGAGATA
>ML787136.1:150209-161616 GCA_009831015.1 Picea engelmannii | reverse complement strand
CATTCACATATATGAGAAACACAGAGACAAATATTTCTCGAGGAAACCCATGCAGGGTAAAAACCTCTTTTTCTTTATATGATAAGTAATAGTTACATTCTTTACAGTATCATACATATGAGCACCAACTCATAATGAGGCTATAACCTCAGTTTTGCAAGCTACAACTTGTTGAGAACACCAACTCTCTGTTTTCTCTAGCACCCACTAGAAGGAAGCACCAACTCCCTGGTTTCTCTAGCACCAACTAGAAGGAAGCACCAACTCCCTGTGTTCAAGCACCCACTTGAACCTTTGAGGACACCAGTCCTCCCTAGCTCCTCCCAACCACCCTGAAATATAAATCTTTGCTACTGAAACTTATTACAGTGATATGATGTTCAACAATGGCTTACCAGACTCATCACTGTTCTGCTGCATTTCGTTGCTCTATCTGCCTCATTGCCTTTATGTACACATCACTTGCGCTGTCTGTTCTTCTGCTTTTTATGCTTTGTGCGCCATGTCCATTCACTGCACAGTTCATCTTCTATGCTATTCAACTGCTACACTCTCCTCCTTCTTCACACATGAATCACCTTCACCAACAACAACCACAACAAACTCCAACAACAACATCCACCCCATCTCTTCTCTGTACTGTGTATTTATAGCTTTTGTGCACCTTGTGCATGCAATGTTCACAATGCCTCTACATGCTGACTCTGCGTCGTTATCCTCCACCTCTTGAGTGCTCTGTCTGATCATCATCGTGACTCTTAAGCTTCTCTGGTGGTTCACCCCGCGTGTCCAACATCATTGTATGTTATACTGAGATTCCTCAGACTCTCTAGCAGTTTAAGACTCTTCATCTTCTCTGTGACAGTCGAACTCACCTTCTCTGTTTCTGTTACAGGCCTCAATTCTCATCAGCTGTCAATCGCCTCCACGAACATCTTCATTCCTCTCAGAGACTCTTCACCTCCTCTGTCAGTCATCCCGAACTGTCTTCGCATCCTCTGGTAGAAACCATCAATGGTTTCTAGCAGTTTCACTGTGTCGTGCAACAGTAGCCCTCAGATCTCCTTCAGGTTAATCTACGCCATTGGATGAGCTTTATTAATCTTGCCTTTAAATCGGGTTTCGGCATTTCGACATTCCTGTTGCACTGTGTTCTTGCCTCTCCAAGTCGCGATCCCTGAAAACGAGCTTGGTTGATCTATCTCTTTCCTCCATCCCTCGTTGATGTGTCCAAGGGCTGTGACCACAACCTTATGCATAAGGCACTTTCGCGATTTCGCATTTCGCGATTTTCGACACTATGCTCCATTGACCCCAAGTCAGTGACATTTTGATCACTTGCCACATGTCCTGTGATTCCATGGTCCAAATCTAATCTTGATTCAATGGCTACGATTGAATCACGATTTCTTGATTTCGACATTCTTGATGCATTGAGTTCTTTGCCTCTCTATGTCGCGATTCGTGAAACTCTGATATGGAGTTTGATCAACGATCCAAATCTGATCTCTATTCAATGGTTGAGATTAAATCGCGATTTCGCATATCGTGATATCGGGATTCCTGATGTCAATAATCTTTGACATGTCCAACTCTTGATCCCCGATGCCTCTCCATTGACTGGAATCAACGGTCCAGATCAAAGCTTGATCTGACGGCTTAGATTACATCGCGATTTCACATATCGCAATATCGAGATTCCTGATGTCAATGTTATTTGACAACTTCAACACTCGATCCTCGAAACTCCGACATGGACTGGAATCAACGGTCCAGATTTGATCTTGATTCAACGGCTGCGATTTAAGTCGCGATTTTTCATATCGCGAAATCGAGATTCCTGTTGCATTGTTTCTTTGACATTTCCAACACGCGATCCTCGAAACTCCGACATGGTGTAAGTCTGTTGATGTCACACGTGGATTAACACGTGTTGAATACTGCCATGTGTCACTCTGATTCGTGACTTACATGTGCCTGAAATGTTGAATCAGTCTGACACTTGTCATTACCTGGTTGTGCCACGTGTTCCTAGATGACGTGGTCTGCTGACATGAGTCGGGTCGACGGTCTAGATCACATCTTGATCTGACGGTTCAGATTCAATAAGGATTTCACACATCGTGATTTCGGGATTCTTGATGTCAATATTATTTGACATCTCCAACTCTCGATCCACAAAACTCCGACATGGAAACAGATCAACGGTCCACATAACCCCCTGAGATGGATGGTCCTCCTGCTTCTGGGATTTGTGAGCCCTCTACTCCTTGTACTTTTAAATATCGTGCAGGTTTTCCTCGATCTGACGGTGGTCGGACCCTGCGCTCAGATCTAATGCTTGAGATCTATCCTCCAGATCTGCGCGCTCCTTTTGTCTTCATTCAGATATGACGGCCATCAGGAATTCAGGATGAGATCCAGCGATCACTGGCGCTTCTCCTCCGGAGCGTACTTTGTCCTTGTTTTTCCTTCGCTGCATACTCTGATCTTGCCATCAATGACAAGCTTACTTTGCCTGATAATAACCTGCCAACAATCCTCTGCACTATCTCTTTTGAACTTATCGGGCTTGCTCTGCAACATCTTCCTAAAATACTTCTGGTGCCCGTCTGTTACATTCTTCCTGTACTCATGCCATCTTATTTTTTGTACTTTCCATCAATGACAAGCATGCGCTACCTGTTAAACATTTTCCAACAAAAGAAGGGGTATATACGCCCAAGTGTGTCACCTTGGGGAGCCCCAATTATTTTTGTGAAGAAGAAATATGGAACCTTAAGGATGCGTATTGATTTTAGACAATTGAATAAGGTCACCATGAAGAACAAATATCCCTTGCTAAAAATTGATGATTTGTTTGATCAATTGAAAGGTGCAAGAATATTTTCCAAGATTGAATTGAAATCACGATATCATCAAGTGAGGATAAAGGAAGAGGAAATCATCAAGATAACATTCAGGACAATATATGAGAATTATGAATTCATGGTAGTACCATTTGGACTATCAAATGCCCAACTATTTTTATTTGTCTGATGAATGGAGTGTTCAGGGAGTACCTAGACAAGTTTGTGATTATGTTCCTAGATGATATACTTGTATACTCTAAGTGAGAAGAGCAACATGAGAAAAATTTAAGAATGGCGTTGCAAGTTTTAAGAGAGCATACATTGTATGCTAATCTAAGTAAGTGCATCTTTTTATCAAAATAAGATTCACTACTTGGGGCAGATAATTTCAACAACATGGATAAAATTGGATGTTAAAAAGATAGAGGCCATTAGAGGATGGATAGCACCAAGAAATTTCACAAAGGTCAGATCATTCATGGGTCTTTCTGGTTATTAATGAAGATTCATAACAGGATTTTCAAAGATTGCAAGTCCAATCACTTCTTTACAAAGAAGGGAGTGAAATTTGAATGGAATTCCAAGTGTGAAGAAAGCTTTCAATAACTAAAAGATGTATTGACAAGTGCACCAATATTAAAGATTGTAGATCTCGATGAAGATTTTGTTTTGTGCATTGATGGATGTAAGGAATGGATCGGTCGAGTCCTTAGTAAAAAAGATCATGTGGTAAGATATAATTCTAGAAAATTAAAAGAGCCGGAGAGGAATTATGCTACACGTGATTTGGAGTTATCAAAAATTGTACATGCATTGAAAATGTGGAGGCATTGCCTCATGGGTAAGAAATTTGAGCTAAGGAAAAACCATTATGTTCTAAAACATTTTTTTAGACAAACAACACTAAATGCCAGACAAACTCGATGGTTTGAATTTCTTAGTGAATATGACTTTGAAATTAAGCATATAAAGGGTAAGGAAAATCAAGTGGTTGATGCACTTAGCAAGAGAGAACATGAAGTGCATGTTGCAACCATCAACATGTATAGGACTGATTTGGAAGATAAAATTATTGCAGTAGCTAATTCGTATTAGAAGTATCTAAAAATAAAAGAAACATTACAACAAAGTAATTTTCAGCAGAAATTTAATTTATATGAGTTGAAAGAAGATGAAATTCTCATGTACAAAGGAAAAGTATATGTGTTGAATTCCAATGAGCTAAAAGATGGAGTGTTAAAGGAAATTCACAATGTGCCATATGTTGGGCACCCAGGATACCAGAAGACAATTGCAGTTGTAAGAAGCCAATATTTTTGGCTAGGAATGAAGAAAGAAGTGGCTAATTACATAGCTAGATGTCTAGAGTGTCAGAACGTGATTATGAACTTAGACATCCAGCACAGTTGCTACAACTATATCCAATTTTAGAATGGAAGTGAGAAGTTGTAATAGTGGATTTTATTACAAAGTTTCCTAGAACAATGAAGAATCATGATTCCATCATGGTGGTGGTGGATAAATTAACTAAGGAAACACATTTTATTCTGGTGAAGAATACACACAAGGCAACAAATATTGCACATATCTACATGAAATAAGTTGCCAGGCTACATGGAGTTCCTAAGGAAATAGTTTCAGATAGAGATCAAAAGTTTACATCCCATTTTTGGAAAGGTTTGTTCAAAGGCTTTGGAAAAAAATTAAATCTTGGTATAATGTATCATCTAGAATCAAATGGGAAAATGGAGAGGATTAACAAGATAATTGAGGACATGCTCAGAATGTATGTGATGGATCAACCATCAAAGTGGGAATATTATATCCACTTAGTGGAATTTGCCTACAACAATAGGTATCATGCCTCATTGAAAATGAGTCCATTTGAAGCATTGTATGGTAGGAAGTGTAACATGCTAGTGAGTTGGGATAATCCAACAGATAGAGCAGTTGTTGGGACATATTTTTTGAAGGAAATGGAAGAGCAGATGGAAAATATCAAGCAAAATCTAAAGGCTACCCAAGATAGGAATAAAATATATGTAGACAAGAATATAGTGTTTAGAGATTTGAAAGTGGGCGGATATGTGTTCTTAAAAGTAAAGATGAAAAGAATTTCGCTAAGATTAGGAAGTTTCCCAAAGTTGTAAGCAAGATATTGTGTACCTTTTGAAATATCAGGAAATATAGGTAAAGTTACATACATAATAGCATTTCTTTCATTCATGAGAGTGCATAATTTATTTAATGTGTCATTATTAAAGAAATACGTGTCTGATCCTAACCACATAATTGATTGGAATGCGATCCAGGTGGAGCATAAAGAGGATTTTCGGGTGGAACCAATAGACATCCTGGACTGGAAAGTCAAAGTGCTCAGGAACAAGGCCATAGGGCTAGTAAAGGTTCAATGGATCTGCTACAGACCTAAATATGCTAATGGGAACATGAAGAAAACATGTGGCAAGAATACAATCAAAGTTTTGACAATTTTGAAGAAAACACAATGCAAGACTCCGTTTTGATCAACTAGAGTTTTGGAACCACATATCAAAGTCCTATCCAACTATGTTGGGGGCCCCGATAAAACAATAAAAAATTACTTGGGTTAACCCTGATAAAAAAATGGTGCAATCATTGGGTCAACGCGTTGAGAGAAACAAAAGATTATGGTTGGAACTACTACTCGAGTTGTGAAATTGTATAATTTTATTTCTAAGTATTGTGATGTAAATTTTCATATATGTATATCGACATAGTTTGCACTAAGGATGACACAAAATGGTAGGGGAGGGGGAGTGAAACATCCCCGCTATAATCCCTAGTTTAATTAATGCTCAATGTAGATATAATATGTGCCCACGACCAACTGATGTAATATGCAAATTTTATTTCTATGTTTAATAATAAAATGTGATGCCAACTTCTAAGGGGACATGGAAAAATATGGAGGCCGAATTAGTCCACAAGAGAGGGGAGGGTCTAAGAGAATAGACAAGAGGGGTCCAAGGGGGAATTACCCGTGTATATTGATTCAAGCCATTTCCCTAAATTTGATATTTCCTTCTAATTTCTGATTGAGTGTTCCCAAAGCCAATCGTTGAATACATGTAAGAGGGTGGGTGAGAAAAGTCACACCCCATAGTTATTGGACACATGGGGGTTGAGTACAATCAATTTGGGGAAGTGTGCGAGTCAAGAAAGGCAAGATGAAGAGAGGAAATTCAGATGGGTTGAGACAACAATTTTTACACATTCAGTTTTTGTGCATGAGGAGAAAGTAGAGAGAAAGGAAGAGATATTGGAGATGGTGCATCCATGGAGGGAGAATTCTAGAGCATGATGGAGAATATTGGAGCTGATTACTGAAGAGACAGGTTGTTAGGCCCGAAGAGTGAACTCATGTGTGAGTTTCACTGAAACAACACACCTTTTTTTGTGGTTTGCTGGTAGTTTTTCCTAGCAACAAGTTCCCTTGAGTTCCCAGCCAAGAGATTCTTGATTACCTCCACCAGAGAGACCCTGATAAATGAATGGTATTCCCAAGGGGCTTATATTATTGAAAGGGTACATTCCTTGGGTTGAGAAGGTCAAGAGGAAGAGAGCTGGTGGAAAATCGAGATAGTTGTAGGAGAATATTAGTGGGTTGAGAATTTATGAGTTGTGAGTAGACAGTGAGAGACCAACCACCCTATTTTGTGGATTACTAGCCTCAAATAAGGGGTGGATGGCTGTTGATATTTGGAATATCCAGTCTATGGTTGGGTGGAACGTCCATCCCAAGCAGCTGGTTGCACAATTGTTTATAAAATATATATATTTTTTTATCTTGTTGTTGTATTATTCTGTGAGTTAAATTGATGTGCATGAAATCTGTGTGTTTGGAAATGATTTATATGTTGTTGTGTTAAACTATTAAGCTACATTCATATCTATTTTAGTATGTTGTAGATGCATTTAATTTATGGTAATATACAATAGATAAATATGTATGCAAATCATAGCTGGAAAATAAAAGAATTTATTTAGATATTAGAAATTTTAATTTGTAAAAGTATTCCACACCGTAATGTTCCTTAGTTGGTATGGGGGATGTTACAGGCAATTTGGATGTTAATGGAGGCCATTCCTACCAAACATACAAATATTAGAATAAGATCTATAATAATCTAAAGAGCACCCAAATAGAGTTTGTATGTGAAATTTATGGTCTCGGGAAGTTGACATACCAATTATGCTCCCAAGGGCTACATTCCTTTAGCCACCTCAGTTCTTAAGGTTAGATTTTTTGGATTTGAGGGGTTTTTACACTTAAGATTTTTGGTACTATGATAAAATGTAGTTTAAACTCTTGTTATTTGTTTTTTGTGAACAAGTGTAGTTGTCATATCTATTTTGAGAAATAAGCTACCACCATTCTAGCCACCATGTTTTCCACCAATTTTATTCATTAATAGAATTTTGTATTCATTGTAATACTCTTATTTCAATACTATATCTTGTGTTATCTATGTAATATTGTGTTCTTTCATTTCTGATGAAGACGTACCAGGTATTAACCATAGTATGGCAGTATTTACTTTTTTTTCCTGCTCATCAAACCCTCACTAAGGTTGTCCAAGGATCATATTTTCCTTAAACGCTCATACAATTTCTTCCAACTCCCAATTAGCAAATCTATCATCATAACCCCATTCAATATTTCATGGTTCAAATACCTAGGTCTTATGACTTCATCGGTGACTTGATTCTCTATGAGAAAATGCTTTATGATCTCCTTAATCGATCACATTTATGGATCGATTCTTCATCAATCTCATCCTAACCCTTTATGAACCTGTTCTCTTGTTCTGGCATGTGCATACAAATGTTGGATAGGGCACTAAATGTGTGGCCTCCTCTACATAAAACTAGACACTGAGATCAACAACTTAAAATAAGGTGAAAATACCTTTTTACTTATCTTCTACCCAAAGACATTGTGCCTTTACTCCAGGTGACCCAAGCTCATGACTTAGGCTAAATTCAAAAGGAATTTTTCATTCAAATCCTTTCCACCATACAACCGGTAGCTCGAACCATGGACTTACGAAAAAGGGTCTAACAAGAATTTATCCCAAGTATCCAAATACATGACCATCATATGACTAGGACCTACAACCGGGTGCTAACCTAATTGGTGCTTATCATATAACTTCAACATTGGCCCATAGAAACGATCACGATTTAATCTCATTATGAGATTTATGGCTTGCACATTTCAACATGACAGTTCTTTACCCATTTTCCCATAGTGTGCATTAATCCTGGGCTGACAAGTTACCAAAAACATGGATGGTCCAGATCGATAGCACAAAACTCCCTTTGAATTAATATTCATCCAAATTTACTGCTTGTTATAAATATCCTTTGTCGATCATGTCTCTAGATTGATGGTCTGATGTCTTCATCACACAACTCCTTGTCCCCATCAAATCGACGACTCAAATTTGATCAACCATTGACTATAAGAGTCCCACTCAATCTTGGGCTTAATCCTTATTAACTCTGATCTAACAACTATCATTCACCGATGGAATGATCCGATGGTTCCTGTAGATTCCTTCAAATTACATTGTTGCAACGACAATTAGATCGTAGATCCTTTATAGTGATCAATGATCTCTTGAATCCCATTCACGATCTTGCTCAATATTCATTTCTCTCTCACCCGAGCTTCGATTATCTTGCAAGCAAACTCTAAGCTCTACAACATCAATTGTTTACACAGATCTATAAGGTTTCCAATATCTAGTTTCACAGAGACATAATGTTCAAGATGATAGAGGTTTTTCACATTGACATCCGAAACAAAGTGTTCCCTTTCCATTCAAATACACACATACCGTACATGGAATACATAAGACCTATAATGTCTTCTATGACCTAATTTCATTCAATATGAATTCCTTTCTTCCTCTCTTCTCTCTGGCATAATTTCTCATTCAATTGGCCACCCCCAATGCCTTACAGGATTACCATTAAATAATTAACCTGTTCTAAAGATAATCTTGTCTCTGATCCATAATATTCTCAACAAATCCTTAAACAGACCTTTAGGTCCAGAATATCCTCCTAAGACCCTACAATATCTCTAACCCTCTCTTGATATCTATTCTATTTTGGCAGATTCAATTACATTTATCCTCACATAACTAATTAAATTAATAATTAGAAACCAACCATTATCCTTCTTAACAAACCTATTCATAAGATCTTCCTCATGTTCTCATACATTTGAGAACAATTACAATTGAATCCTCACTTAACTAATTACATCAACAGTTAGGGAAAAAAACCCTATCCTTTCTAACAATCTCTTTCTTCTAGAAACCATATTCGTAACCTTAGAAAAATACATCAATTCATTAGGGAACCAACTCCCTTAGTAAACTTTGAGAGACCCCCCAGGTATACTCCATAGGTCTTGGGTTTAGAAGTTTGTATGCTCCTGCATCAATTTCATTCTCAATCCAATATAGATTAATCCATACATAATCACTAAACAATATGGTGATAATACCTTTAATCTTGAACAACCACAACAATATTTTCAAATGCATTTAATATTTAGTGTGGAGTTTCTCTAGTGTTACTATCTTCCACTTCTTGAACAAAACACTACACAACCTAAACCTCTATTGACATAAACCTAAGTTCATTGCATCATTAGTAATTTAATTTGACCAAGTCATTAGTAATACATCATGACACACTCAAAATAAGGCTACTCATTGCTTTGATTTAGTTTCTAACACAAGATTGAGGAGGTGTGACAAAAGTTTCATTTGATTGATATCACCATGGAGATCACTTCTTCCACACAACCTTTTGCTACAAGGGGTGTGATCCAGATTTATGAGCGGAACAAAATGAATAACAGACTAAATAAAATAACACAAAGATAACAATAGATATCCAATGAACAATAACTTCTATTAAATAAATGAAATAGGCTGAAAATGTAAAGTTGGAGAACTGAAACAACTTGCTTGAATGGTGGTAGCTATCTTTGAGAAGAGATGTGGCTGCTAGGAGGATCCATCTAAGAAGAAATGATTACAATGAGGCTCCAAGGGCCTTTTTAACATTATACATGAATTCAAAAAACCTAGACATCCAAAAACCTAACCCTAGGAGGTGAAATGTCAAATGTTGTGTGGGATCTGATGGGTAAGTTGGTACCTAAAATTCCCAAGGTCGTAACTTTTGCATACGACCTCCGTTTTAGGTGCATGATAGCCTGTTGAAAAGGTCTTTTAGAGAAATACAAATTACACCATTAAAATATGACTCTATCTATAGTTTGATTGTGGCGAGCCAAAAAACAACTGTTTAGGGCCCCAAAATGACCCTAGAAGTACATAAAGATGTAATGACATGAAAAATTACAAATTGAGTCAGTTGGATTAGGTGGGTGGCCACCAATCTCCGCCTGGAAGATGTGTAGAGCTTCATATAACCCTGAAAGTGTAGAACCCACAATTACAAAGAAGTACAGAAGAACGTGCTGAACTAAAAATTGTCAAGAGGAGACAGTTGGAATAGGTGGATGGCCACCAATATCCACCTAGATCAATTCTCCCCCTTAGGAAGCAATGATATCCATTGTCTCGAGTTCCCCCATTAGGTGAGGAAACTTCTGCTGAATTTGGCCCTCGGTGAGCCACTTGCCTTGGTGTAAGAGCTTCCCTGCCTTGACAACCCGATAAAGCTGGATCCTCTACTGGCAAGTGCCCTTGACCTATGTGTCCACTATCTGATAAGTGGATGCATGTTCCATGCAATCAAGGTTGAGATATGTTGGTTTCAGTTTTTTTGTGATCTCAGAGGTGTCTAGTAAGGGTGGAAAATATGGTTGAAGGAGGTCCACATTGAACACTAGGTGCAATCCAAGGAAGGGTGGAGTGTTGAGCTCAAAAGAATTGCTACCCACAACCTTGGTTATAGTTTAAGGCCCATAGAGAAGTGGGCGAAGCTTCCGATGGGGCCCTGTAAGGCGCTCTTTTTGCAAATGTAACTATACCTTATCTCCCACCTGAAATTTGTGTGGTACCTTGTGTTGATCATGGCACTGCTTGTACTTAGCATTGGCTTTCTGCAAAATCTCATGGACTTGCTGGTGGATGTGATGAATTCTCTCAATGAATATGGTGGATTTTTTGACCTCAGACTGAACATGGGAAGATTCTTCTTGTGTGGTGGAAAGAGGTAATGCAACATCAATGGGACCCAAGAGTTGGAATCCCAACCCCACCAGAAATGGGTTGTGGCTAGTGGAGCTATGGAGAACCTTGTTGTTGTTAAGGTCCTAACCCGCACATAGGTAGATCAATGTATTCGGATGTAATAAAGGTCAATATTAATAATACTTTTCAATAAAATAGAATAAGGCAGATGTAAGAAGACCTAATAGAAGCTTCTGCTTCTAGAAGGATCTTCCTCTAGATGCTTCTCTTAATAGACATATTTAGTATAAATAAGGGTCGAGGGTATGAAAACCCTAGCTTGGAGAT
>ML787136.1:112871-135768 GCA_009831015.1 Picea engelmannii | reverse complement strand
CAACTCATGATAAGAGCTTCTGAAGGAGAAACTGTTGTATTTTTTTATGAGATGAGGTAGATGTTCATTTCTGAAATTCGGAACATCGTTGCTCACTGCGTGCTCCAAGCGACCCCAGTCATATTGAAAACGCTCATGGGGGTAACGTTTCGAATAAGATTTTTCCTCTAAAACTGCTTCCGTTAGAAAGCTACCATACATAATCTTCAATTTCTTTTCATCACGTCCTGGAAGCATGGGTTCCAGAGCAAGCGCTACCCAGTTTGCTAAAGCACGAAAGTTGCCCATTTCAGGCTGATTATTACCTGCACATATTAAGGCCAGGTCGAAAGCAATGGCGGCTGCACCTTCCAATATAAAGGGACCATAGTGCTCCCTATCATTAGAATCATCATCGACAGGCATGCCAGTGGTGCCATGCACCGCCGCATAGAAATACTGAACGCCCCGTTCATCATTTCTGTATAACGTGGGTCTTCCATGTCGAAACCAATGAACGGGAGGGGAAGGGGGAGGGGGAGGAGGAGGGGCAGAGCCTTCCATGGCATTGGCTAACTTATCCCCGATTCCCTCCACCAATTTTCCTTCCCACCTTTACTCATGGATTCGGGAGAGCGCCGAGAGGAAGAACCGTCCCCATTAACGCTCTGGTTGTAACCGCTCCTCCCGTTATTACTGTTGTTTCAACTAATCCTGATTTAGATAACTACTTGTGCAAATATTTACACAGCGAAAAGGTTCTTGTTCTTGTCTATTGTTACTATACTTGCAATTGCAGGGATATACTCTCTGGTTGCTGCCTTGAGAGTGAAGAAAATGAGTCATCTTCTAAATTATTATTGTAACATACTTTTATAATCATTTCAAATAAGGAAAGTAAAAATATTTTAAAATAAAAATATTGAAATTGTAAATATAATTTTTTTATTTCTTAGATTTTATAAACCTATCCAAATATTTCCCGTTTTGTAATAAACTATTAAAATGGTAAAATCATTTATATTTAATTTTAAACATAAAACATTTAATTAACATATAATTAATTGCATAAATTTTATTTTTAATTCTGAAATTTTATTCAAAATATTGATGATGATTAATGTCCACTTAAATTAGAATTGACTTAATGGAAACTAAAAAAGGTAAGATATTATTTGGATCTTTAGAATTTTAATGTTGTCCTTGAAAAGTATTAAGAGAAGCTTTCCAAGATAATCATACTTTTGATGACTTAGAAGATTAGAAAGGTTGGTATCATGAAAAATATTTTGAAATTGTGATCTAATTTGAGTATACTCAAGGCACTCTAAGCGAAAATACATTTCATCTTCAACCCTCTCGATGACAAATTCTTTAGTCCCGTGCTATCTTGGGAATTGTCCAACCTCCATTCTCACTATGCAACTAGTGAGAGTTTGTTCTTATTTTAGCAATGTTAATTTTCTTCTTTGCACTAGTCAAAATCGAGAGATACTTAAATTTATTTTACTTTATTGCACCACATATTCTCTTTAAATTTGGATGTAATAATATTTTTAGTATTATCAATATTCTGCATAATGACTTCTTCTTATGTTCCCCAATGATTTAGCTAATACTTGACATCTTTATGTCATCCCCACTTGAGCTATTGAAGGTTTTGTCTAGATTTTGAAGCAATTTTGGGGAGCCTTTTGTCGTCCATGTTGTTTATGTTGTTCTTGTACATAAAGTACCTAATCATAGCCATGCTATCAATGGGGGAAATACTTTCTTCTATAAGAAGTATAGGATAGGGTGTATTTCCTTTAATTTTGAGATTATAAGTTATACAATTCTTTTGGATATGCTCTATCTTTCTCTAGGATTCTCTAGAGATACTGCATCCCCAAACTTCACATCCATATAAGATAACGGGAGTGACAAGGGTATCAACGAGGAGTTTTTTCTTATCTCCTAGCCAAATGTCCACTAATTTACAATTGTTTTTAAGCTCATAATAATATTTCCACTCTTCATTTATCCCTTTCTCAACATTATAGTTCCAGTACAACTTATGATGAATATTGATTCCAAGATATTTGTATGAAAGCTCTTCCTCCAAGTTGTTGTTGTCATATATGAAAATATCATATTGGTAATATTTTTTTATTTAATTATCATAAGCTTCATTTTTTGAGTGTTCACAATCATCTACCCATACTAGAGCATAATTCCTTGAGGATTCCTATTACTTATTGAAGTTATAGGGAATCCCCGCCATAAGAACAATAACATCCGTGTAAAGAAGAATGATGATGATTATACTAGCGAGAATCGAGCTGACACAACTTGCCTCTTCCACACAATATTATATAACTTGTCAATCTGTATGCCAAAAAGGGTAGGGGACATGGGACCACCTTTCTTGACTTCTATATTATAGTTAATTTCTTCCAACTAGCCCTCAGTGTTCCTAAAATTGGAAATAACATTCTCATACAGCCTTATTGCAGTAGCGCTCAACTCAAAATGAACTTTTATCTCTTCTATCCTATTCCAAAGGTTAGTCACGGTGATATAATAGGTGATATTTTTGAATTTAATATCACAAGATTCATTTTGTTAGTGTTCACAATCATACTCGTACTAGATAAAAAGTCCTTGAGGATTCTTATTTTCTAACCAAATTCATAGGGACTCCTCACCCTAATAAGAATATCATTGCTGCAAAGAAGAAGGATGATGACTATACCAACGAGAGTCAAGCCAACACACCTACATATTCTAGACAATCTTAGATAACTTGTCATTGTATATGCCAAAAAGGGTAGTGGATATGGGACAACCTTTCTTGACTCCTATGTTACAATTAATTTCTTCCAACCAACCCTCAATGTTCCTAAAATTGGCAATAACATTATCATACAACCTTACTATAGCAGTACTCAACTCAAAAGGAACCTTTATCTCTTCTATCCTATTCCAAAGGTTAGTCCCAAGTACTATTATCGCACAGTTTGTAGTGAGAATAAAAGATAGATATGAAGAGGAAAACTGGCGTAAATTGAACCAATCCCACCCAATGCCACCTCCATAAGAAGGTTCTTTCTGTTTAGGGAGGTAAGGCCCAGGGGAGACGTCCTCGGTGACCTAGGGTTTTGAGGAGGCAAAGGATTGTAAGATAAAAGGTAAATTCCCCCCCTCACAAGTCACCACCGAGAAGATAGTCTGGCTAACAACGAATAAAGAGAAGTACAACCAAGAGATAGAGATACACCTGCCCGAGACAAAGAAACAAGAAATAGATATATGCAAGCTTACTCGCTTGGTTAGTACTTCATAAAATCAATGACTATCTGATATATAAGCAATTGAACAATGAATATTGATGAAGTCAATGTTTATAAAATAGAAATGATGCATAATGTCACTTCTTCAATAAATGCTAAGAAAACGTGGCATTCAATGTGACAATCAATACTTCATTCAAGTAATTCCCTTAAATAACAATTCAATTGCTAACGATTAGTTGCACAATGATGTTAATAGCAAGAGATGGCGGTAGAAATAAGTTAGTAGAGTTAGTCTTAGGCTAGGGTTAGAATAGTTAGGGTTTTGTTCAAAGTATTAAGAGTTGTTTTTTTATCATAGTACTCACAGGCTAGGTCTTAGATCAGTGCGTTCCTAGGGTTAATGGAGTCAAAAGGAGGACACAGAGGTTGAAGGATCAAGGAATATAGTAAGACTAAGGACGAGAGAGTCAAGCCTTGAAGTGTTGCTATGGCAAGGCCTCAAGGAAAAAACCCTAGGGGAGAGAGGCTCACTTTGGTGTAGGGGAACTAGGCCTCAATGCTCTCTCCTCCTTCCTTAGGTCAATGGAAAAAAATGTCTAGCTCATAAATTGGCATAAAACTAAGACAAGAGGTTTTGCAGGCAACATGTTGTTATGGCAAGGCTTTACCAACAAACCCTAGAAAAATGACTCATCAAGGTGTAGGGGAACTAGGCCTTAATGTGTCTTCTCCTTCTTAGCCCAATAAGAAAAACAACTAGCTTGGAAGAGGAAGAAAATAGTGTTGCTAAGGCAAGGTTCTATCTCTCTTCAATAAATGGCTCAAAATCTTGACAGGGACATGAGACAAGGACCTACAATGTGTGCTTGTCACCTAGGGTTTATTCAACAAATCATAACAATATATGCAAGAAATAATAATACAACCATTCAATTAAGAAGTTTTGTAGAAATTTACTTACATTTCACCAAGAAATAACATAGAAAACCCTATTTGTAACACCTTCCATCAAGAGAAATGCCAAAAATGCCAATAGAAATCCAAAAATGCCTTCCTTCAACAAGTGCGTCTCACAATTTCAGCCAATAACCTCAAGTATAGCCCAAATTTCAGACCTCACTAATGAGTGAGTGAGAGATAATGAAAAAATGAGAGTAAAAACCCTCAATTTATACTGTACCATGACCTCATTTCACTTTTAGGTCATAAAAAGGACGACAAGGCCAAAATACTAAAAATCCTATTGTTTTACATTAAATGCTTAAATTAAAACCTAATCAAGCTAAAGAGAGACGTCATGCCCTTTTAAGGGTGACGTTAGCCCCTTATAGGGAAATTGAAACATCCTGGAGAAAAAAGTTAGCCCTCCTCGGGCTTCTCCAACCTACCACACATGCCAACACTACCAAATATGTCTCTCAAGACATCCATAAGGCTAGATGATGTCATGATCATCATGGGTGACGTCCTGGGCCTTCCAGGGTCAACGTTTCAATGGATAAGGAACAACCGCCCTAGGTCAAGCTCTGCCAAGGTGCCTCTGGTGGAACGTCCTCCTCTTCTCCGGTGTAAAGCCTATGACCATATTTGTCCTATCTTTGCCCCCTGATGGGGTCTCAACATCCACATGGTGGGATCTTCAACCCCATGGAGGTCCAAACTGATCTTCTCCCCATGTGTACTAGTTCAACATGGTACTTGTCCGTCGGGCATGATCCTACACATCAACAGCTATGCCCTCCATGGGCTCATAAGTCATAGGGATCATAGGAATGTCAATCACATATCATCATCAATATTATTAAACATGTGCAACATGTGCATAAAACCCCTATTACCCTAGTTAAAAGCTCAAAGACATTATACAAGCCTGCAATACAAGTTTGGAGAAAGTGACAGGGCATCCTATTGGGCTAGTGTCCACAGGAAGATGAAAGTTTCCGAAAGAGACCCGTATGACACATGCAAGTGGGTGATGTCTATAAGGGATGTCCAGGCAAGTGGGTGCAATGAGAGAAGAGGGTGCAAAGATTTACCTGTGGGTGCCTTTGTAGAAGGCGAGTTGCACCTGTCCTGGATGCAATTTTTTCCATGCCCATTTATGCCTTTTATTATTTATTATTTATTCTTCATTCTTTTATTCTTTATTTCTTTTTATTCAAGATTCTAATTAGGGGACACTGCGCTGGCATGGTGACAAGTGGTGACAGTGTTACCCATAAGTACTTTCACAGAAATGAGAAGTTTGGCTCGTGATGAGACCCCCTTTCCCTTGGTAATGCAACCAAGGGTCACTACCCTGGCGTGGTAACCAACTGGTGGTAATGTCATACTTCTTGGTACCCATGGACCTAATAGGTTGGCTTGTGATGATACCCCCTATTCTCTGACTAGGTCTTGTTTTATTATTTTACAGGTCCCTCTTGTTTCTTGTTGAGAAGCCTTTTATTTCTTTCTTGGGGATCCCTGGGCGAAACATCTCGAGGTTTTGTTCTAAGGATTTTATCTTTTGGCAAATTTATTTTATCTTCTGGGCCTTTAGCCCCTTCTTCCCACTAGGTAAGGTGCAATCCTCAAATGATAGGTCAACCCAGTGCCTGGACAAGTGTAATGGGATAGGTGAGTGGAAAGCAAGATGAAAAAGTGGTGCTATGATGGGAGCGAACGATGGCTTTTAAGAAATCCCCCCAGTGGAAAACCAGAACCTAAGGACACAGGCTTACTAGGGCATCTTGTCAATCCCCCCAAACATGGTCAAGCGAGCAAGTATAAGATCCAAGCATTTATTAGAAACAAAAGGAATTAAACGCACATATTCAAGGGTTTCAATGATCAAAGTGATGCATACCATGATACCTAAGCTCATTACCTCATGGAGCAAGAACCATATCTGACACAAGACCAAGTCGATGGTGATGGATGTTACTGCTGTTGGCAAGGTAGAGGTGCTGAAAGGGAGAAAACATGGGCCCTCCAGGGCCATGATAAAGTCAATCCAGCTCTCGGTATTCCATGTCTAGGACGTGTGGGCCTTGAGACATGATCTCCTATTTATCCCTAAAAGTGGGGGATAACATTTGGCTCTAACTCAGGGACATGTGCTCACCGTAGAGTGCATGAGAACCTCAACATCTCTAGCATAACCTACATACCTACTTGATCTCAATAGAAAATATTAGCAACCGATTGGGGTGGTAATGCCCCCCTAACATATATAGATATGTATAATACTGAAATAAAGCAATCATAAGCGTGAACGTGAAAGAAAACTAACATGCAATGAAATTGGTATAATACATGAATGCAAAATGCCTACCTGCTTACATGTACTTACCTGTGAAGTCAAGTTCCCCCACCTTGGTGGGGTTTGAGGAGGTGCTCGTTGATAGGTAATGGGTTCCTTCTTCCTTCCAGAGTGGACAAATAATAAGAGTCATTGACTAATTCTCTTCCAACTTTAAGAGGTCTGAGGCATGATTGAGTGCTTTCTTTGACATTGGTTGGCTTTCCCTTATGGGTGTCCCACATCCACACTATGTCTCCTTCTTTATACTTTATGATATTTTACTTGGTTGTTCCTTGAACAACCCTGGTGTATTGTGCTGAGGGAGGAGGGTGGGACTCTTCCATAAACACTTCCTGTTGGGATGGACGAATATGTACATTATCTTCTACATTTTTTAGTATCTTTACAGTCCCAACTTCCTTGTCTTTGTATTTGTATAGGAGTTGGTGGTATTCCTCTTTCTTTGGCCATTAAATCTGATCAAAATCTTCCTCTGCTGCAAAAGGCATATCATTTGGTGAATATTCATGAAGACTTTGTATGATTTCTTCATGTGATTTGTCATCGTTAATAGAATCGCTAAGCTCTTGCACATGAGTTGTAGTCACAGGTACATTCGGGAGACGACCAATGGTTCCATCTTTTAAGGGTATGTTCACATGAGTAAGGCCCATCTCAAGAGTACCCCCTATTTTTGAGGCAAACTTCCTAGAAAATAGCGTCCCCCATACATTTGGGATGTCCATGACCACTATGTCCATGTGGATGATCTTCTCGAGGTATTCGTTAAGGCAAACCTGGACGTTCTCAATCACCCTATGCGTGGGTATGGATTTAGATCCAAACCACACATGCATATGTAAGGTCGTGCGACTTTCAAGCCTATTTGTTGCATGACCTTGAGGGAAATCATGTTAGCCCCGACCCCCGAGTCCAACATGCAATTGTTGAGGCTCTTGTTATTCATTACCAAGGTCACGAAGAAAGGAGGATGTTCATCATATTGGACCCTGAAGTGATTGTCTTGCAACATGATAGGAAGGTCCATGGGTACATTTGATCCTTGGAAAAAGTTTTCAAATTGTTCTTTAACAGATGGCACCTTGATGAATTTTTTCAAGGGGATGGTTACATGCATCTTGGATAGTGCCCCTTCAAAGTCAAATTTCAAGTTAACCCTTTCAGTTTTGGACAACTTAGGAAGAAGCACATCCAAAGGTGGGGGTTTTGTTTGGTCAGTGGGAGGTTGGTTCAATTTCTTTCTTCTATACACCTGGAATTCTTGTTTCTTCAATTTTTCTTTTTTTTCCTGGTCTGGGTTGTTTATTATCGCCATTCTAGCCAACCTAGTTGCTTCTTTCATGCCCTCCTGATGATCTTTAGTGATGATATTTATTTGAGTGCCTCCCATGATGTGTCCTATATTGTTCACCTGCTGATGGCCATCATTTTTGTAAGGACATTCATGCTCCCAATGTGCTTCACTGCATTCCAAGCACCAAGGGTTTTCATCCACAACATTTGTAGGGGCTAAGGTGTTTGGGACTTCCTGATCATTCTTTGGTTTATAGAATTGGTTCCCCTTTAGAAAGTGACCCTTGTACCAGATCCTAGCTGCTTGGATTTGGGATATCTCCAAGTTGACGATTCTACTCATCATTAGCTCTTGATTTTTTATGATGCCATCCATGGAGGATTGTAATTTTTCCATACTGGTGCAAAGGTCTGAAGTAGGTTTAGTATTGTGGACTATCTTTGGTTTGATGTCCATTTCCCCCCTTGGATTTGTGAAAGGATCAATATTAGATGAATGGAGGTTGCCCTCAATTTTAGTAGCCAACTCTTGAGCTTCTTGGATTGATTGGGGGTTTTTGTCCCTTAGAAGATACCATAGTTGGCCATTAAAAGACTTGGTATAAATATGGACAAGATAATCACCATTTGGATGATGGCTTGCAGGGATATTTTTCAACAAAGTTTCAAACCTAGTATGGAATTCTAGAATAGATTCATTCTCATGCTTCCAAAGGGATTTCAACCTGGTAAGAATCATGTTGGGGTCTTCTTTGATACTCCATCTCTTGAGAAAATATTCTTCTAGTTTGTCTATTGTTTTAATACCACCATCGGGAAGGCTTAGGTACCAACACCTTGAATCATCAAGGAGTGTAGAGGAGAACAACTTCATTACTAAGTCTTAAGCATCATCACTAATGGGATGAAGATGAAAAAATGCCCAAAAATTTCTCACGTTCTCTTCGGCACTGATTGCATTAGTACCGGTAAACTCAGGCAACCACTTTTCATACTTGGATGGAATTTTCCTAGGGTAGCCTGGTATGGCTGACATGTCTAGTGGTTTGAATAGAGTAGATGACCATTGTCTTTGGTTGTTAGGTGGGTTCGTTGTATTGGTCTGAATTCTTGAGATAGACATGGTTTTCAAAGGAAGACTCCCTCCAAAGAGTGATTTTACAACAAGAGAGTTTTGAGGAGGTTTTCTTCTGAAGGATAGAGGAGGATTATTGTATCTCGTTGTAGTTTGTGGAGTCACCAGATAATTTTCTTGAAACTATCAAAGGATAAGGGAAAACACACAAGGTGGATTTTCCAATTACGCTTGTAAGATAAAGGCTCTAGAGGCAAGGCTTACCGAAAATTGTCGTCTTTGAGGAAAGTTTGACTCAGTGTTCCCTGACAACAGCGCCAAAATGTTATCGCACAGTTTGTAGTGAGGATAAAATATAGTTATGAAGAGGAAAACTGGCGTAACTTGAACCAAACCCACCCAATGTCACCTCGATAGGAATGTTCTTTCTGTTTAGAGAGGTAAGGCCCAGGGGAGACGTCCCCGATGACCTGGAGTTTTGAGCAGGCAAAGGATTGTAAGATAAAAGGTAAATTCCCCACCTCACAAGTCACCACTGAGAAAATAGTCTGGCTAATAGCCAATAAAGAGAAGTACAACCAAGAGATAGAGATACACCTGCTCAAGACAAAGCAACAAGAAATATATATATGCAATCTTACTCACTTGGTTAGTACTTCATAAAATCAATGACTATCTGATATATAAGTAATTGAACAATGAATATTGACGAAGTCAATATTTATAAAATAACAATGATGCACAATGCCACTTCTTCAATAAATCCTAAGAAAACATGGCATTCAATGTGACAATCAATACTTGATTCAAGTAATGCCCTTAAATAACCATTCAATTGTTGATGATTAGTTTCACAATGATGTTAATAGCAAGAGATGACGACAACAATAAGTTAGTAGGGTTAGTCTTAGGCTAGGGTTAGAATAGTTAGGGTTTTGTTCAAAGTATTAAGAGTTGTTTTTAATCATAGTGCTCACAGGCTAGGTCTTAGATCAGTGTGTTCCTAGGGTTAATGGATTCAAAAGGAGGACGCGGAGGTTGAAGGATCAAGGAATATAGTAAGACTAAGGACGGGAGGGTCAAGCTTTGAAGCGTTGCTATGGCAAGGCCTCAAGGATAAAATATTAGGGGAGAGAGGCTCACTTTGGTGTAGGGGAACTAGGCCTCAATTCTCTCTCCTCCTTCCTTATGTCAATGGAAAAAAAAAATGTCTAGCTCAGAAAGTGGCATAAAACCAAGACAAGAGGTTTTGTAGGCAATGTGTTGCTATGGCAAGGCTTTACCAACAAACTCTAGAAAAACGGCTCATCAAGGTGTACGAGAACTAGGCCTTAATGTGTCTTCTCCTTCTTATCCCAATAAGAAAAATGGCTAGCTTGGAAGAGGAAGAAAAGAGTGTTGCTAAGGCAAGGCTCTATCTCTCTTCAATAAATGGCTCAAAATCTTGACGGGCACATGAGACAAAGATCTACAATGTGTGCTTGTCACCTAGCGTTTATTCAAAAAATCATAACAATATATGCAAGAAATAACAATACAACCATTCAATTAAGAAGTTTTGCAAAAATTTACTTACATTTCACGAAGAAATAGCATAGCAAACCCTAGTTGTAACACCTTCCATCAAGAGAAATGCCAAAATTGCTAATAGAAATCCGAAAATTCCTTCCTTTAACAAGTGCACCTCACAATTTCAGCCAAGAACCTCAAGTATAGCGTAAATTTTGGACCTCACTAATGAGTGAGTGAGAGATGATGAAAAAATGAGAGTAAAAACCCTCAATTTATATTGTACCATGTCCTAATTTCACTTTTAGGTCATAAAAAGGCCGACAACGCAAAAATACAAAAACTCATATTGTTTTACACTAAATGCTGAAATG
Source organism: Picea engelmannii (assembly GCA_009831015.1). NCBI lineage: Eukaryota > Viridiplantae > Streptophyta > Pinopsida > Pinales > Pinaceae > Picea > Picea engelmannii. The sequence continues at coordinate 124,956 of ML787136.1, read as the reverse complement.
AAAACCTAATCAAGCTAAAGAGATACATCATGCCCTTTTAAGGATGACGTTAGCCCCTTCTAGGGCAAATGCAACATCCTGGAGCAAAATGTTAGCCCTCCTTGGGATTTTCCAACCTGCCACACATGCCAACACTGCCAAATCTGTCTCCCAAGACATCCATAAGGCTGTATTACATCATGATCATCATGGGTGATGTCCTGTGCCTTTGAGGGTCAACGTTCCAATGGATAAGGCACAACCCCCCTAGGTCAATCTCTGTGAGGGTGCCTTTGGTGGAACGTCCTCCTCTTCTCTAGTGTAAATCCCCCGACCATCTCTGCCTTGTCTTTTCCCCCTTATGGGGTCTCGACATCCATCTGGTGGGCTCTTTAGCCCCATGGAGGTCTGAACTGATCATCTCCCCATGCGTGTCGGTCCAACATGGAACTGGTTCGTCGGGAATGATCCTGCACATCAACAACTATGCCCTCCATGGGCTCATAAGTCACAGGGATCATAACAATGTCAATCACATCTCATCATCAAAATTATTAAACATGTGCATAAAACCCCTATTACCCTAGTTAAAAGCTCAAAGACATTATACAAGCCTGCAATACAAGTTTGGAGAAAGTGATAGGGTGTCCTATTGGGCTAGTGTCCACTGAAAGAGGAAAGTTTCCGGAAGAGACCCCATATGAGCCATGCAAGTGGGTGATGTGGATAAGGGATGTCCAGGCAATTGGGTGCAATGAGAGCAAAGGGTGCAAAGTTTTACCTGTGGGTGCCTTTGTATAAGAAGAGTTGCACCTGTCCTGGATGAAATTTTTTCCAAGCCCATTTATGTATTTTATTCTTTATTCTTCATTCTTTTATTCTTCATTGCTTTTTCTTCAAGAGGCTAATCAGGGGACACTGCCCTGGCATGGTGACTAGTGGTGACAGTTTTACCCACAAGTACTTTCACAGAAATGAGAAGGTTGTCTCGTGATAAGACCCCCTTTCCCCTGGCCATGCAACCAAGGGTCACCACCCTGGTGTGGTAACCAATTGGTGGTAATGTCATACTACTAGGTACCCATGGAACTAATAGGTTGGCTCGTGATGAGACGCCATATCCTCTAACTAGGTCTTGTTTTATTATTTTACGGGTCCCTCTTGTTTCTTGTTGAGAAGCCTTTTATTTCTTTCTAGGGGATCCCTGGGCAAAGAATCTGGAGGTTTTATTCTAACGATTTTATCTTTTCCCTGCTTTATGTTACCTTGTTGACCTTTAGCCCCTTCTTCCCACTAGGTAAGGTGCAATCCTCAAATGATAGTTCAACCCAGTGCTCGGACAAGTGTAATGGGATAGGTGAGCAGGAAGTGAGATGAAAAAGTGGTGCTATGACGGGAGTGGACGATGGATTTTCAGAAATCTCCCCAGTGGCAAACTAGAACCTACGGACATAGGCTTACTAGGGCATCCTGTCAATCCCCCCAGACATGGTCAAGCGGGAAAGTATAAAATCCAAGCATTTGTTAGAAACAAAAGGAATTAAATGCACATATTCAAGGGTTTCGATGATCAAAGTGACACATACCATGATACCCGGGCTCATTACCTCATGGAGCAAGAACCATCTCTGACACAGGACCAAGCCAATGGTGATGGATGTTGTTGTTGTTGACAAGGTAGAGGCATTGAAAGGGAGAAAAGATGGGCCCTCCAGGGCCATACTAAAGTCGACCCAGCTCTCGGTACTCCATGTCTAGGACCTCTGGGCCTAGAGACATGATCTCCTAGTTATCCCTAAAAGTGGGGGATAACAAGTAGCATGTCAAAATATTTTCTAAAATCAATTAAACAACAAAGGAGACTGGATTCATTGTTGCGACACTCCTCCACAATGATCCTAGTTATAACAAGGTGGTCTATAATTGAATGATAGCATAAGAACCCTGCCTAGCCTTTACCTCTTTTTATGTGGATTTCTAGCCATATACTGATCATATTTTCCAAAATACTTCCATACAAATTTGCTAAAATGAGGCTAATAATAATGTTTCTACAATTACAAGGATGGATTTTATCCCCACTTTCAAAAATAATTACAATGAGGCTTTGAGTCCAGGGTTTAAGGAACCCCTGCTTGACTACTAAATTGAAGAGCTTAGAGTGTATGCGGGGAATGAGGATAGGCCTTCCAATTTTAAAGATTTAATCTTGGTAGCCTTTGATGTATTTAGCTTTCCATTTTGCGAGTCATTTAACCACAAACTATGTCTTTTATAGAAAAAAAATAATCCTCTTTAGACACATTTAGAATGTTTTCCATAACAATAGGGGATTTGTAAATATTTTTAAGGTAGGAATTTCAATCCCTCACGAGAATCATATTATTTCCTTTATTTTTTCTAGTCAAAATTTCCTCCATAATTTCTTAGGATCTAGCTGAGGTAGGTGCAAAAGCTTCACTTTATTTCTATGTTTGTGGTGTATTTGTTTCTTTTTAATTAGGGATTTGCATTTATTTATGTTATTGGATTTTAAGGAATCATTAGAAGCATCATTGATGGATTTTCTAACAATTTTACACTCATTATCATACCAAGGGTTGATTGTATTGTCTTTCTTTTTACATAGCACCTCGATAGAGAATTTTTTCATGGAATTAGAGAGTGTTGTCATAAAATTATGTTAAAGGTCTTCAATGTTGTTCTTATATGATAGGAGATTTAGCTCACTATTTAAGTCCTTTAAGAAAAGATCAACTTTAATTTTTTCAAAAATAAAGTGCCTTTGGTTATTAGAGTTATCTTCAATGGAGATTTTGTGCATGACAAAGTTTAGAGTTAGGGTTAAAGGTCGATGATCAAAGTCAAGCTTATGGTCATTTAAAATGTCAAAATTTACTATTTGTTTAGATATGGGGATATATAATATCACATAATCCATGAAACCACTGCCTATCCCATGGATACAAGTCATCCAATTATATTTCAACCACTTCATTAGACTTTTTCAAATTATTAGGTCTCGATAATTGTAGAGCTTGATTAGCTTGATACTAAACAAATTCTCGGTCATGTCTTCAGAGTTTCTTTTGTATTTGTTAGATAAAACAAGGTCCACATGTATCCATAGAGGATTAGGGTTGCAATCATTACTTAAAATAATAGATTGATTATTTGTTGTATTTCTAGCATGGAACTTGAGGAAAAATCTTATAATAGAGAAAAAGTTCATAATAGGTTTGCAAAAACTCATAATTAAGCATGGAACTTATGCATGACTTGTAATTGCTTAGTTCTTCACATGCCATCAAGCCTATCTATGACTTATGATTGATTAGATCACATGCCTTCAATCCTATCCATAACTTCTATCCACCTAATTCACATGTCATCAAGTCTATCTCCAATATCTTCTAAATTTATAAGAAGAGGCCAAATCCAGGAGATGGGAATGAGAGCTAGAGTTTGAGAGTGGTTACACTGGTGATATAGAGAGAGAATCTCAAGTGGCCAAGGGGGAGCATCGAGAACCAAGAACCAGGAGCATTTGTTTCATGACTCAATGTATGGTTATGTGATTTATTTGTTACTCTCATTTATTAATATATAGATCAATATGGTTTTCCCCTTCTCATGCTTATGTATTTAATGTTTAATACTTGCTTGAGCTAGATCTAATATTTCCTTCAGTATTTTAGGATAGATCTAGTTTGTATTGAGTATCCTTAATGCTTGGAAATGTTTGATAGAGGTTTTTTTTTTCTATTTGTGTGTAGGTAGAAGGTTGAAGGAGCTAGAGCGAGATCTCCAAGACTATACTAGCCAAGGACACACGAGGACGACCTTCATTGATAAGGTATTCCTTTCTCTCCAATTATTGTAGTATAATTAAGGAAAATATTATAGATATAGGGAATCCTTACTATGATATATACCCATTGTCTATCTTGGACCAAGGGTAGGTCCAAGGGAAGTTTGTCTTATCCATTACAGAATTGGCAACTTTGTTTGTATTTCCTTTGTTGTTTACCTATTTTTTTTTTATGAGTCATTCATTGTCTTCCTTGGCACTCTTTCAGAGAGTAGATATCTCATATTGGATAGATCTAGAACAATTCTTTTTATTTTTCCAGAAATTTACAGAGGGTCACTCTTAGCTTGTTGACACCGGAGTGACATGTCACTATTTGTATGACTATCGAATAATGACCTCCTGCAGAGGTCCACTTGTTGCAGACCTTGTAGGTCTCAACCTCTCCTGTAGGACTATAATTTTCATAATTTTCATATCTCTCTTAATTAGATCTAGATCCATCTGGTTTGATGAGTTTGTAATTGATCTGTTTTCCTAGATCTTCTCTTTGTTTGAGACGTGTGTGTCACCTTTGATATTACATTTGGATTTGAGTTGTGATTGAGTTTTTTGATTGGGTTTATTGATTGCATTTCCTTTTTTTTGGTGATACGTTGAGTTGGGTTGTGTACCTAACAAATTTCATTATATCTGGTAGTGTGTTTTATCTAGTTGCATTTGGTTGAGTTTCCTTTTACAATTAGTTTTACATTTCTAGATCCATTTTCCTTGTGAGTTTTGGGTTGTCATTCCGATCGAGAAATTGGAGTGTGATTTGAAGCATCACTACCAATATCCTATGCCCTTGCTTGTTGTTTGTTGGTTTTTAGTTTGCATAGTGTTTTTCTTGATTAGTTTAAGAATTTTTTTTGCATTTTAATTGAAAACAAACAAAAACAATGTTCGCTTGCATAAATATTTTGGGAATTTGAAGAACAAAGTGCATCATTGTGTTTGGTTTAAGGATCTTGTTTAGCTATTGGTTTGTATTGCATGTTTTCATTTTTATTTTGAGGTCGTTGATTGCAAAAGTTGCAAAGAAAAAGGTCTCTTTCCCTCCCATAGATAGAATTCATCGAATTGAACAACTTGCATTGGCATCTTTTCAATTCTTTGTTTTGTAAAGCATCATAACATCATTGAAATTTTCATCCATTTCCCTCTGAATTAATCACAACCATTAAGAAAAGAACACCTTAATTTAAAATTCATTATACACTTTTATTTCTAGAAAACCAAAATTAGCTAGGACTTAGGGCCTTGGAATAGGATTGGAGAGTTACCTCTACAAGGCTATGAAACAAAACCTAGATTCACTAAAGAGAGAACAAATCCATTTTCACAACAAGTGTGTCTGGAAGCTCCTCTAACACAATAGTCAATCACAAGGTTGCATTGGGGCAAGTAGGGTGATCACCCCTATCTTCTTGTCTTGGTGTTTTCTATATTTATTCGACTACTATATGTACAGGGACTTTGAAAGTTCCCACACCTCTTTGCGAGGTAGCGCTTTTGAGGCTTCAAGCTTAGTTACCTTTCGCATATGTGTGGTCAAACCTGTGACTATTCACCCACTCATTAATTGTAAGGTGGTAACCTTAGTGGACACTCTTAGGTAGTTGCATAGATGACAGCAGGTAGGACATACTTGTGGTACTTGGGAAAGACATTCAATCACGGTTTCAGTTCCCCCGGAGGGTGCTCTCCTTAATAAAGGGTACTTGTACTGGTTTGGACTGCTTCAAGTATATTATCATAATTCTTATTCACACATTTTCTAGCCAATATTTTGGGGACTTCATCTCCCCAAGAGGGTTAGTTTTCGGAAGGCCCCCTAAGCCATTGGTTTTCTTGTTGTTGCCTAGATTTGTTAGGGCTATTTTCTTTGATTCCAAGTCTTAATCATCCTTAGGTTGGTTGTTGTTAAATTTTTGACACATTCTATTCACTGTGGCTGAAAAACTATGTTCCTACTCCCATTGAATATAAGGACTTGAGCCCAACACGGAGGTACAACCACCGCTTAACATGAGATAGGTGACCAGGAATTCGAGGATCCTAACAAATAGTCGAAAGAGAGTGTGGCATTTGAATTTGAAGTGGTTGAGGAGATTCCTCCACCTCATTTTAACCCACCTTTGACTAATCCAAACAACCCCATACTTGTCTAGGTCATAGATTCTTTTAGGGGTGAAATTTTACTCATGGGCGAAATGTTAGGGTTTGAATTTTTGAAGGGGCAGATTTTTATTGAAGTAGTTTTTAAGAAAATTAAAATTTTTAGCCCAGATATTAAATTAAACTATATATATGGTAGATCATTCGTCCCATAGAGAAAATAGTAAGATCTGGTGGAAAGAGGGTTCTCCCTCCCTATTTCATGAAAAAATTTCCAATTTGTCTTGATTTTTTAGAATCCATTTTTTTTGGTCAGTGAATTTCCCTGTATATCCTTGAATCAAGGCTTTAGGGAAAATATTTTTCCCCCATGTTCTCAAATAAAGGATTTATGGCATTGATTTTACCCATATATTTCAATGGGAACGGTTTCACCCATGTATATGTAAATGGTTGTTATGGTCGACCTTCACTCAATATCTTCGTTGGTCGACCTTGACTTGACCCACCTATTATTTCTGTTGATCTAATGATAGACATGGGCGAGGGAGAGAGACCATATATGTGCGAGTTCTAAACCATAGTCGTTGGGCTCGTCTTTCCTCTTTCTTTAGAGATTGTGCTTGTTTTAAGTTTATTTCCATAAAAACATCGTTGTTATTCATTCTTTTAATGTATTTGTTGTTCATCTAAACCAAATTAAGGAAAATTTGCATAGATAGAATTCACATCAAATATCAGTCATTGGCATGCATATAAATATTTTGTAAGTAGAACAACTCGACTTCCCATTTCTTCCTAGAGGCTTATTAGTCTCTAAAGTTATAAATAAACTTGTATGAATGTTGCATTCCACACATGTGTTTGTCCTAACCATTACAACACTAGTATGGGGAAATTTTCTAGGATGGATAAAATTTGTTCTATTATTTAAAATTTAACCTCAATCATGACCTCTATGTCACCTTTTTCTTTATTTTGTTCCATGGATGGCGATTGGAATTATCTCCCCCACTTGTTTGTTCCAATCTCAGGATTCAATTTCTCCACCTTCTTGAGATTATTTCTCTCTTATGAGCATCATTTGTGAATAATTCCACATTCATTCCAATGGATAACTAGATTTGGTAAAAATATGATGTGTAAGTCCCCTTGGATATTCTAGCGGTTGGTCCTCCACAATGGTCTTGTTTATAAAATCACCAATTTTTTATATTCATTATTTCATGGCTATGGCTATTAGTTAGGGATACTTTTTGTAGTGTATTATATCTATTGTAAACAAATTGGTTAAGTGTTTTCTTTCATCCCCAAATTGTTTTTTTAAACAAAAAGAGATATTAAGATCAATAACATACAATAACAATACACCAAAGATAGATAATTTTACCCTGGGAAACCCCTGTGGGAAAAATTCTAGCTTTAAAATGGAGGACAATGCTTCTCAATTTAATTATTCACCATGTATGAAATCAAATTACAAATGTGCTTTGTATGAAGAAAATGTTTGTTGTGGTTTGGCTTCCAAAGTGCTACTATACTATGATTTCCTCTGTGAACACACTCAATCATCACTAAAATAACCAACTCATTCTCGAGAAAAGCTCCATGTTCTCCCTTGGATCCCAACTACCCTTCTGAAATCATGTGCATGATCCCTTCTGGAATGACCTTCAATCTCCCTTGCACCTTATTGATCTACAATATCTTATGATAAACCTCATCACTCCTTGAAGCAAGGTTCATCATTCCAAGTCAACCCTTAGTGTCTTATTTTATGTTTTTTCCCTTACCTTATACCTTCTTTTGTGGATTAAGGTGTTTAAGTTCCCTACTCTCTGCCAAGTCATTCTTCATTATCCAATCCTTCTTTTCCATGTGTGATGCCATTTATCAAATGTATATTAAATCCTCATCTCACCTACCATAATGGATGCTCAATCAAGTTCAAACTACACTCTGCTATATTGTTATTTTTACTCACTTCCTATGGACAAAAATGCCTTTAAAATATAGTCTAGTCCTTTAAATCGTCGATATGCAAGTGTATACATCACTATGGGTTCTAGCCTCATGATCAAATACTTCCAATACAAAAATGCATGCCAAGGAGCCTAGACAATCCACTGTTCATTCAAATATTTGATTTGGGCCAAACTGATTGTAGTCATTCAAGCTAAAAAATGCACCTCGATTGAAATTATGATGAAGATGGAAGATTGAGAATGGAGTGTCTTGCATACTAAACATCTTATCATAGTCACATTTTCCCAAAAAATGACCTAAAGGGGCACACTGAAGCTATACCAAATTTACTAAAGGGGCTTTGATGAATACCTTGAAGTGATTGTGGGTGCTAGTGGGAAAACCCCCCTATGGACACCAGGGTCTACAATGTAGGTAGATCAATAACTATTTAAAAGTATCCTACTTCTCTAACTACCCCAAACATACCCCAGACATACCCCAGACTTATGCACGAAAATAAAAATGAGAAATATCTGTTAATTGTACATTTACTCTGTGTTCGATGTAGATCCTCTCGTGCTTGATAGTTGCACTGACTACAAACCTCCTCCCAATGTTGGCCTACATTCAAAGACAGATAAACAAAGAAATAAAAGCATATATTTCATGCATAAATAACGGTTAGATGTTAGAATACAAACATAAAAAAAATTCAAACATTTGACACATTATTTTTTGGGACAAGAAAAGTACTTCTTTTATTGATGATACAATGATTACTTACAACCAAAGTCGGTTACTGCTCCTTGAACCTGGTCTGGGCTCCTCTTCACCAAGCTCCAAGTGAACCTCTGCGTATCTTTTTCCTCTCAAACTTATTCTTGGGAAATATTATGGGTTCTTATGGAGGAAAAAGGGAAAAATGAGGAAAGCTAAGGTAATTCTCACAACAAGGCTGCAAATGCTTGGAGCAAGGAGGGGATGTGAAAAGGGCAGAGTTTCACCTTTCTTATGCTTATATGTGGAATGATACCCCAACACCTCCTTGTAAATGTGTTGAACCTGCACATCATAGATCTAGATAAACAATGATACACACATTTGCAGAGAGAATAGAAGAAAGAAGAAGAAGAAGGAGAGAGAATGAAATAATTCTCATTAATTGTTACCACACTCAAAGAGTGAATAATTTACAATAGATATAGGATACATGAGTAAGTAATGAGCCATAGTGGTGGTATAGAGTGATCTGGACACACACCAATAGTTATGGGAGTAAACTGCCACCTAGTCTAGTCTCTCAGGCAGTTACAAGAGTGAATTGTCACCTAGTCTGAGTTAACTAGTCAATTAGTCTTCAATTAACTGACTGAACAGAGAGTAGTGAGGAGTTAACTCAGGAGATCAAGATTAATGCATAAATATGGTGATGATCCCAAGGCATGTGCACATTAGCTAGTGGTGATTCCAATGTTACATGGTGACAAAACCAATGCAGCATCTAAACTCAACTCAACTAGTCAAACTGAACTGTCAACTGAAAGAGAATATTCTCCCCTAAAATATAGGAGACTAGATAATGACTAATTATGACTAATAAAAAAGGAAAAACCTCAGGAAAAATAAATCCTAGGTGTGTGTGAAGTAACTCCAACACCCCCCCTGAACATCACTATGGTAAAAATAAAGAATGGGTCCCGACAACGAGGCCATGTTAGGTACCCAAATACAAAAGATACACTGAAATAAAGTGAGGAAAGAGGGAAAAACTCATGGGGAAACCCCCCCTCAAGGTACAATGTATGTAAAAATAAAATAAGAAGGAACAAAAAATAGTTGCTAAGAAACCTTGTCCTTCACTCCAAGAAGACCTCGCAACTGTGCAAGTTTGTGCTCGCTGAAGATTTTGTTGAAGATGTAGATGTTTGCATGGATTTGATGAAGTAGATGCATCATTGAGATGTCCACACATATCCACTTTCTCTTCTTGTAATGAACAATATCCAAATAAAGTTTGGATGAAACTTTGAAAACCGTTTGGCCGTTTCCGGAAAAAACGCTGAAATTTTGTTGATTTTGAAATGATCATAACTTCACTTCCCGGACTCCGTTTCAGACGATTTGTTTTTTAAAATTGGATATTTTTCCGAGAGGAATTCAAATATCTAATTTGTTTCTACAAATTGTGCTAATAAAATATCATAATGGATTCTGATTTGCGCGGCTCTCGTTTTGTCTCCTGAGATGCATGCATGGTGTATGCAAAAGTGTCTGCATGTGACTCCTGAGATGCATGCCATATATCTTCCACATGAATTTCAGATTTTTTTTTTGAAATGGAGTAGACATCATCTTCAATTAATGGAATGCAAATTTCTGCAAATACTTTTGTAGAAGACTCTTCATAATAAGAGGCTTGATCTTCCGATGGCTTCTCTTCTGGCTCTATCTGTTCAACCTCCTGCATGCAATCTTCAAAATATTCTTTATTCCCAAATAGAACCTCCAATCTAGTCCATAATTCATTTGGAGTGAATTCTTGTGAGACATCACATACTTGATGGAGAATTTTAGGAGAAATAAAATAAAGGATACATCCTATGGCCATATCTTGTCTATTGAGAAAGTCATTTTTCTCGTCGATGAAATCAAGCTCCACTTCCATTGCCATAGCTATTTGGTATAAGCCTATGCATCTAAGATGAATTAGAATTTTTGGCTTCCATTCCAAATAGTTATGAGGCATGAGAAATATTGTTGGTGACTAAAACATAGATTCCATCTTTATGTGTTCTTCAATCTTCAGTACCTGCAAAAAATAATTTGGTGTAGCTTTTGATTAGCAGTCCGTCGACTTTGATACCATGTAAATGTGTTGAACCTGCACATAATAGATTTAGCTAAACAATAATACACACATTTGCAGAGAGAATAGAAGAAAGAAGAAGAAGGAGAGAAAGAATGAAAGAATTCTCATTAACCGTTACCACACTCAAAGAGTGAATAATTTACAATAGATATAGGATACATGAGTAACTAATGAGACATAGTGGTGGTATGGAGTTGATCAGGGGATCAAATTTTGCTCAATTTTCAAAGTGCTTGGAATGCGACAAAAATAGTGCCATTGCGTCCGTCTCGTCTTCCTGATTCCGGCGGTATATTTACTTTCTCAAACAGAGTCCGTATGGAGGAGATATCGCGATATGTCCGCCAAGCCAAACAAGGAATTTTTTTGGATGCTGACTGTACCTGTCCATACAGTCCGTATGGTGACATGGCAGGACCGTACAGTCCGTACGGTGGTGACGTGGCAAGTTTTTGTTGGTTCTTGGATGGCAAATAGGAGGTTGACACATGCCCGGTTGGTGGCAAATAATATGAGGACACGTGGCCCAATCCATGGGCGCCACGTGTCCCCCATTTGTTTGGTTTATATTGTTTAAAAATATTGTGGAGTCCGCGGGGTTCGACCCCTGGACCTCCCTCTACAAAAATGTTTTCACATAACTGGCCGACCGTTATACCATATGGTTGATCCTTGGTATATATGTATGTTTTAAAATATTTGAAGTTACATATTGTATTGGAAGGCGGGGGGGACAGGTCGGGGCTAAGCCCCGACCTGCGGTCTCGTGTAAACATATGTGACCATGTTGTAAAGCCCGACTGTTTGCGCGCGAATTGTAACATAAACCGTGACATGTGACCATATTAAAGTGTTGTGCGCGGTTTGGTGCGCGAGAGTTTTTTTTTAAACCCTTGGTCATATATATTATGTGCCATGTGCCCGTGATTTGGAGCGCATGAGTTGGTTATACAGTTTTGACATGGAGTTAACCACTTTTTAACAAAGCGTGCGGTCCTATGGTCATACGCCCAGGTGCTGAGGCGGTTAGGGCCTAGAGGCGCCCTAACCGTCCTACGGTTTGCACCGTTGGCGCGGTTGCACCCAGTGCTGGGTTTTTACGCTTAAAAGAGCGTGTGAGCCAGGTTCACTGAAGAAGGGTGCGAATTGTAGAATCAGAGACAACAAGCTTGAAGAGGGAGACTTCCAGGAGGCCTAACTTCTTCATTTTTTGACCGATTGAGGTGCCGAAAGAGCCCAGACAGGGGTTTTGGGACGCTGGGAAGCCATTGGAGCAGTTGGTTTGTCAGTTTGAGCAT
>ML787136.1:83238-109195 GCA_009831015.1 Picea engelmannii | reverse complement strand
TCCTTCTCGACCTTGGGAAAGTATTTCCATGGATTTTGTTGGTGGTTTACCTATGTCGAGAAGAGGTCATGATTATCTTTATGTTGTGGTTGATCATTTTAGCAAGATGTGTATTTTGATGCCTTGTACTAAGCAGGTAATAGTAGAACAAACGACACAGTTGTTCTTTCAAAATGTTTGGGTGCATTTTGGTTTGCCCAAGTCCATCATTTTTGATCGAGATTCTCGGTTTGTTGGAAGTTTTTGGTCGAGTTTGTGGGCACTCATGGAAACCAAGTTGAAAAAGAGAATATCTTTTCATCCGCAGACAGATGGTCAGAAAGAGGTGGTGAATCGTACAGTGGTACATCTTCTTCATGCATATTGCAGTAAGCATCCAAATATTTGGGATGAACATTTGCACTACGTTCAACATGCCTACAATCGAGCCAAGCACTCTTCGACTCAAACGTTGCCATTTGAGACATGTTTTGGATATTTGCCCAAGTCGCCTTTAGATTTCATCTTTGGGAAAGATATTGTTGTTGATGGGAAATATGATATTGATCGGGCAGAGAAGTTCATTGAACAAATTCATTCGATACATCAGGTGGTGCAAGAGCAGTTGGAAAAGAGTCAGGCCAAGTACAAAGTGAGACATGACAAGCATCGTGTTGATCACAGTTTCAAAGTTGGTGATGAAGTGTGGCTTTACATAAGCAAGGAGAGGCTTAAAGGAGAAGGTAAAAAGTTGAAACCAATTCGATATGGTCCCTTCAAAATTGTCGGCAAGATTGGTAACAATGCTTTTCGTTTAGATTTGCCTCCATATATGCAGATGTATGCAGTTGTTAATGTTGAGAATTTGAAGTTGTATGAGCCTCCGTTGATTCATGATCAAGGATAGCATGTTCAGATTCCTTCCATAGATTATTTTTCTCCAGAGTATCTAACATAACTGTAGGAAGACACCATAATTGACAGGAGAATGCGAACTTCGAAGCGAGGAAATGTGGAGTATTTGCGAGTTGGTCTTAAAGGGACGAATCCAATCAAGGCCAAGTGGATTGAGGTTGTAAGGGTGAGGGAACTATACCCTCATCTTCACATAGAATGAGATAGTCTTTTGGAGGTCCAAAAGCTTCCCAATGGGGAGGTGTGATAAGGGGATCAAATTTTGCTCAATTTTCAAAGTGCTCGGAATGCGACGAAAATAGTGCCATTGCGTCCGTCTCGTCTTCCTGATTCCGGCGGTATATTTACTTTCTCAAATGGAGTCCGTATGGAGGAGATATCGCGATCTGTCTGCCAAGCCAAACAGGTAAAATTTTTGGATGCTGACTGTACCTGTCCATACAGTCCGTACAGTCCATATGGTGATGTGGCAGGATCGTACAGGTCGTACGGTGGTGATGTGGTAGGTTTTTGTTGGTTGTTGGATGGCAAATAGGAGGTTGACACGTGTCTGGTTGGTGGCAAATAATATGAGGACACGTGGCCCAATCCATGGGTGCCACGTGTCCCCCATTTGTTTGGTTTATATTGTTTAAAAATATTGTGGAGTCCGCGGGGTTCGACCCCTGGACCTCCCTCTACACAAACGTTTTCACATAACCGGCCGATCGTTATACCATATGGTTGATCCTTGGTATATATGTATGTTTTAAAATATTTGAAGTTACATATTGTATTGGAAGGCGGGGGGGATGGGTCGGGGCTAAGCCCCAACCTGCGGTCTCGTGTAAACATATGTGACCATGTTGTAAAGCCCAACTATTTGTGCGCGAATTGTAACATAAACTGTGACATGTGACCATATTAAAGTGTTGTGCACGGCTTGGTGTGCGGGAGTTTTTTTTAAAACCCTTGGTCATATATATTGTGTCATGTGCCCGCGATTTGGAGCGCATGAGTTGGTTATACGGTTTTGAAACGGAGTTAACCACTTTTTAACAAAGCGCGCGGTCCTATGGTCATACGCCCAGGTGCCGAGGCGGTTAGGGGCTAGAGGCGTCCTAACCATCCTATGGTTTGCACCGTTGGCACGGTTGCGCCCGGTGCTGGGTTTTTACGCTTAAAAGAGCGTGTGAGCCAGGTTCACTGAAGAAGGGTGTGAATTGTAGAACCAGAGACATCAAGCTTGAAGAGGGAGACTTCCAGGAGGCCTAACTTCTTTGTTTTTCGACCAATTGAGGTGCCGAAAGAGCCCAGACAGGGGTTTTGGGACGCTGGGAAGCCATTGGAGCAGTCGGTTTGTCAGTTTGAGCATTGTAAGACATGTTTTTGAGCACTTTTTGAGCAATTAATAATAATGATCCATTGGAAGCTGGACCAGGAGATGTAGCCCATAAGAGGGGTGAACTCCTTTATCAATTGCTTTGCACATGTGTTTATGTTAAATGTTTATGCTGCTGTCTATGTGTATTTTGCATAAGTAATCCTTAATTTATGTGTTGCAAATTGATCCTGTTGCTTTAAACACATAACATTTCACTTGCAATAATTATACAAGTTTTTCAAGTCTTCTTCATTTTTAGATCAGGAGTGATCTGGACACACACCAACAGTTACAGGAGTAAACTGCCACCTAGTCTAGTCTCTCAGGCAGTTATGGGAGTGAACTGCCACCTAGTCTGAGTTAACTAGTCAACTAGTCTTCAATTAACTGACTGAACAGAGAGTAGTGAGGAGTTAACTCAGGGAATCAAGAGTAATGCATCAGTCTGGTGATGATCCCAAGGCATGTGCACATTAGATGGTGATGATCCCAATGTTACATGGTGAAAAAACCAATGCAACATCTAAACTCAACTCAACTAGTCAAACTGAAGTGTCAACTGAAAGAGGATATTCTCCAGGTGGAATATTCTCCACTAAAATATAGGAGACTGGATAATGACTAATTATGACTAATAAACAAGGAAAACAATTAGGAAAAATAAATCCTAGGTGTGTGTGAAGTAACTCCAACACTCCTTTTATATGGGAAAATGATGGTTATTTGGTTGGGTGACGGGCTATAGGTGGTGGATTAGTTGGGAAACTACCCAATAGCCCATAATCTCAACGAATTACTTGCAACTTTTTAATTTTTACAAAATTTTCAAGTATACACGGGATGTAGTGGTGCAACATGCGTACATATGCGGGTTGTAGTGGTGCAACAAGCGTATGTATGTGGACAGTATTGGTGCAGGGTGTGTACATCTTCAAAAAATGAGTTTTTAAGAAGAGAAACTTAGTGATGGCTTGGAAAAAATGCAAGAAAGAGGGCCAAATGCCAGGTATGCATGTGGAGAAAATTAGGGTTATAAAAATTACCAGTACATAAATACAATGTACCTACCTTCTCTCCTTTTGCTATCACTAGTGATCCTTTGGTGACATTCCACGCCTTATCTGTAAATATAGATATACAACCTTCACTTTCCAACTGCCCAGTTGAAATTAGATTTTTTCTTAGATCTGGAACATGTCTTACCTCTTTCAACAACCATTGGTTTCCATTCTTTTTCTTTATTTGTACCTTACCCATTCCAAGAATTTTTGCATGGTGCATCATCACCCAAATGAACCTGTCCAAAATCACCTTGAACATAATCTAGAAAATGTTTCCTATGGGGTGTGTCATGAAATGAAGCCCCTAAATCTACTACCCAAGACTCAGGAATATTATCTACAGAAAGAATCAAAGCATCTTGTAACAAATCACCTGTTACATTTGCTTATTGATTTTTCTCTTGTTGTCCATCTCTTTGTTTCTTTGGAGCTCTACAATATTTCTTTAAATGTCCTTTCTTCCCACAATTCTATCACTCTATCTTTCCCATTCTGGATTTAGATATTTCCTTCCTAAAATTCCCACAATTACCTGAGCCCTTTACTCTATCCTTTTGTATTCCCATGTTCTCCAAAGTCAATGCATGACCTGATGTCTCATCTATGCTTTTTCATCACATTTCCTCGTTAAGGATAACACCAACAACATCATCAAAGTTTAGAGTGTTTGAACAAGAGATAGTGTTACTTACAACCATGACCAATTCATTCCAAATTTATGGAAATGAGCACAAGATTAGAAGAGCCCCGACCTCATCATCACAGTCCACTTTTACATAACTTAGTTGATTAGTAACCATATTGAATTCATTTAAATGATCTGCAACAGACTCACCTTATGACATCTTCATATTAAATAATCTCTTCATTAGAAATACCTTATTGGACGCTGAGGGTTTTTCATACAGTTTAGCCAATGCGTCTATCAACTCCTTCGTTATATTTTCTTTTGAAATATTGAAAGCCACCAACGTTGCAAGGCTCAACCATATCGTTCCTAGTGCCTTTCTGTCAAGAACATCACATTCTTCGTCCTTCATGGCTGTCATCTTCTTTGTTATTCCAACCAATGGTAGGAATAGATCCTTTTGATATAAATTATCTTCCATTTGCATCTTCCATAACTGGTAGTTTTGGTTAAATTTCTCGACCTTGAACTTTTCATCTTCCACCATTACTCCCACTTGAAACAAGAACCCTCTTTTCCTGCAAGTTACCTTTCGCTCTGATACCATTTGTTGGGGAAAAAATATCATGGAGCAATAAAATAAAACAAATGCATAAATAAAAAAACAGAATATACACAATACAATAGAGACACAAATATACGTAGTTCACCCAGTGTGGGCTACATCCACTGGAGAAATTGCTAGGTCCTTCCTTTTTATTATCCAACAAATTGAAGGGATACAACCTACATCAAATCTGTTGTAACTTCCTCTTGTTTCTCTCATAGCCTCCTCTTTCATAATAAAATAATCACACACATACACAACTGCAATACAATTCCCTCATAAGAACAAGGTTTCCTTCTAGGGAAAAAATCTCTAAAATAACTTCTACCGTCAGATTTGCGACCTTATAATGAACGGTCCAGATTGACTATGAAATTACAATATTTTACAAGGCATTTTTTTCCTTCAAGGGCTTCGCCCCCAAAACCCCGCTGGCCCCCGTATGCCACAGGGGGAGCAAGCCTCCCCTGCAACCCCCCATGTGGAGGGATGTATAGTCTTTCAGGGTGTACAATCTTCATGGGGTATAAACAAATCTAAAAACAAAGACCTCTGAATCAAGAAGATAATCGAGCTCCAGAACCAACATAAATATCCTCACTACACAACAAGACATACAAATAATTTTTGTATTCACACAATGCCCATGTCAAATATGTTTTCAATGTCCATGTCAAGTTTGTAATAACTATTTCCATATGGTAATGTCTATCTTATATACAACAAAAAAGAGATAATTTGTCATGACCAAATTCAAAACATAAAGATTCATCAAGATTTTAATATAAACCAAAAATCCATTTGA
The DNA here is from genome assembly GCA_009831015.1 of Picea engelmannii. NCBI lineage: Eukaryota > Viridiplantae > Streptophyta > Pinopsida > Pinales > Pinaceae > Picea > Picea engelmannii. The sequence continues at coordinate 103,837 of ML787136.1, read as the reverse complement.
TATATACATTGAAGTCTCAGTGTTGCTTACCATGTTTCTATTTGATTTTTTGTTGTTGTCTCTTGTCTAGAAATCCTTGAGTAATTCAATTACGATTGAATATGAGAGCTTTGTATCCATGTGCCTGACTTGAGCTTGATCCAATATATTCACATTTTGGTTTCCCTTGCTACTTGGATTCTTATTAGAATGTGGGGGATCCTCATCCCTGACTGATTTATTCATTCTAGTACAAAACCTTTTGTTATTCGAAAAACAATTCAAGGAGTTTCCAACAACATATAAACAAGCAGTAGAATCACGGGGAGCAGAGGCTATCGCATAAACCCTGAACCAATATCAAAGGACTCTAAGATGAATCGACTTGAGAAAAAATGTGTAGATCATTATGCTCCATGAACTTCAATAGTTCCTTCTGATACTTTGACTAAGAGAAAACCTGGGCTACCCCGCAAGTGGCCATCCTCCACCACTGGTGCAATCATATTCCTAGCCATCTAGAACCGGGGTGGGAATGTTTGTGTTACTACCAGTTTTTCTCCATCCATGTCTATAAAAACCACCACCCAATACCCCTAATTGCTTATACAACACGTAGCATTAATATTCACATAAGTGAAGAAACGTGGATGACATTCCATAGCGTATGCACCACGTGAACCTTCGTTGACACTTGTGATGAGTGAAGGAACGTGGATGAAAATAATGATAAGTGAAGAAACATGGACGAAATTCCAAAACATATGCACCACATGAACCTTCCCTGACACTTTTGATGAGTGAAGGAACATGGAAAAAATTCCTTTCATTTTCCTGGCATTGACTTTATTGTTTTGTTCATTTTTTTTTCTAATTTGTCATTCTTGGTTAATTGAATCTGGGTATCATGGATTTGCATATAGATCATTCATCTCTCATAGTTCCTCTCAACCAAATAAAAAGTTTTTTGTGTTAAAATGGATATTTGTTGATTATTAGTGATGATTTAATTTGTGAATGCTAAAGCATTAGGTTTGTAAAACTAAAAAAATTGATGTTAGTGCATTACTTTTCACATATTGTGAACCACGAGATTCCTCCTGCTCCTCGTGCTTTAATAGATGAGATCAAGGTTGTAGCTAAATATTTATTCAACCATCAATTAGAATAAAAGCATAAATCATCTCCACAAGTAGGAGACCCTCGGGGATATGGTCAAATGTTTGTGACTGTTGAGGATCAAACATTGGATTCGGGTGACTTGCGTTTTTTTTCACTCAGGCCCAAGTACATTCAAAATTTCTCCCTCTAGCCTACATTTGCATTGCATTGCATGGATTTTTTTAATAGAATTAAGTGTTGGTTGTTATTATTAGTCATGTTGTGTGTTGTGTGATGCATAGAGGCAAAGAGAAAGGAACCTCGCCTAGTTGTATCAATTGGTACAGCCAAACAAAGGGAATAATACACACAAGAACAAAATTTGATAAACAAAATTTGTGATGTTCACCATATATTATTTGTTGACTTGACTAGTTGATTGTTTAAGATTCTCTTTTGGAGGATGTGAATGGAAAATGAATATCTATTCAAGGTGTGATTAAGGGATTTTATCCCCTATGATATTGGGTCAGGATCACAACAGAGCAAGACCAAATAAAAAAAACAACATTCTCCCCTCAAAGACAAGAACGCAAAAGATAAAGAAAGTAACTACTTAAACTAGGAGGAAGTAGGGATAGAGAAGAGAGAATAAAGTGCACCTTGTTCTCCCGTTTGATGTCGATCCCCGCTCCAACTCGTTGAATATCTATTGATCTTCTATTGGAACCAACCTGTAAGAGAGATACAAAACAAGGGTTGCAACGAAAGTAGCTATACAATCCAAAGAATGCGCATATTATATTTCATATTCAAAGTAAGTATAGAGATGAACATACATCGAAGACAAAATTTGAGGGAAAACAAACTCTTTTATTATCAACAAGTGGAAAAGGTAAGTTACAACCTTGTCCATCCTTTAGGCACCATCTTGAAGCCAATTGTCTGGGTTCCTCTAGGAATCCTCAAGCATGAACTTAACCAATGTAATATTCCTTCAATGACTTAGATAGAGATAAGGAGACACTCTATAGTCATATAACATGAGAAAGAAGTTCTGGAAAAGGAGTTTCCATACTATAGGGGATGTTGCTAAGATAGGCAAGGGAGGATTGCTAGATGCTGGCAACATAGATTTGCATAAAAGGAGATGACCTATCCTTATCCCTCTATGTTTTTTTTATATCTTCCCAAGGAGGTTTGGGGAGTTGGGATCTGTTGTGTATGGGAAAGGGTCGTTGGGAAACGAGTCCAACCAAAAAACCTGCCCGAAAACATGAAATTATTTTATTTTTCACAAATTTTGAGGGCATCTGTGGGTTGCAGTGTAGAAATTCATAGATGTACACATGTTTCACTAGGAAAACCCGCTAATATTCTCTTAGGGAATGTTTTATAAGTAATTTTTGAGAGGTTCTTTTGGGGAAAAGTCTAGCAAGCATTAGGAAAGGGTTAGGCCATGGCACAAAGCATATGTGTGTCATTTTGTGCTATAATAAGGATTTTTTGGCGTTGTCGAATCCCAGTCAGTACTAATGGAGATGCAAAAGCTTATTCACTCCAAAATTATATACCACTTGAATATTTAGTTTTTTTTTTTTTTTTTTTTNTTTGTAATATATATATATATTTCTGAAAATTTAGTTATGAAACCCAAGGATGTTGTCTCTCTTGTATCTACTTCTAATAACTTGGTTTGTGTAAGTTAGTGCATTTCACTTAAGGTATTTGAACCTGACACTCATTATCGTAGAATTAATCAAATCAAATGCTCATTGAGAACAATCAATTGATCTTAAACTTAGATATTGATTTGTTATTTGAATAGAGAAAATATATTTATATATATAGATTGTATGTGTATTCCTTGCAGGAGTCTAAGTTGGCGTAGGAGGGGAGAATATTGTTACACAACGAGACATTAAATAACACAATGGACTACTGAGACCCAAATTATAATTACGACCATGATCAGAAAGGCGACAAAAACCACCATTAATTGAAATCAATGACAAACACAGAGCACTAGAATATAAATATAATATTATGTTGTTATCTTTTCGGAAATAGATGTGTATAATTACGTTGTTATTTGTGAGCTTGAGCTTCTAGCCACACAAGCGATTAATCAAAATCAATGACAAACATGGAGCGCTTGAATATAAATTAAAATAATACGTTATGTGTAAATATTTAGGAAACGAGGCAACTTAGTTGGCAATACTTGCCGCCATTGTTAGAGTTTGGAATATGGTAGAGTTGAGTTAGGAATATGGTAGTGTAACTTTTTTAGTTATAAAAAGTGAAATGTATTTGTTTTGATGATGTCTGAAAACAAACGTAGAATATAAAGAATGCCATGTTATTCCAACATAACATGCTTCACTTGGTGAAACTGTGCACATGTTCTGAGTTCATATAATACTAATGTTCTGAATTCATATAATACTAATGTGTCACGTTTGAAACTTCCTTTAAATCCTTACCTTTTCTCACTTATACACAGAAGTAAACTATGCATGTTGGCTCTTACAAAGATTCAGCTCCCAAATTACCAAAGATTTGAGATCTCAAGATGTAAAGAGCTTCATAGCTTCTTCTCAACATAACTTCTTGATAGGGACAACACCACTGTAGTGGAAAATTATATACACTTTATGTTTATGTGAATCTAACATATTTATTATCTACCCCGAATGAGGTGACACCTGGCTAGCCAGAGCAACTTGGAACTCATGTAGTGTGGGGAGTTAATAACCCCAACCACCAGTCTCACTTCTAGATCACACAACATGATTGGTATTCAAGCTGCAGTAATCTTAGTGTGCTGGTATGCCAAAATAAATTTAATGGATCCCCAACGCGAACCCGTTACGGAGCACTGGAGCAATACAAAGTAGTGGGTTGGTGTTACCTATGTCTTCATGGCGCCCCTCCGAGTCATGTCTTCAACTTCTATGAAGGTAAGCTCCCACAGGAACTATCCCATTCATATTTTCCCTTTGGCTTTCATGATCTTCTAGTATTTCAATCCTCTTCGTTGCAGGCGCTTTCTTCTCCATCCAGTGGCCTCCATCCCACTGTTGGTGGCCATCTTTAGTGTGCACCTGTTAATAACCTGAATAGATCTACAAATATAATCGCCACAAATATTGAATACACAATACATCCACAGAGAAATATAGAAGAAACCACACTTTATTATTACCAAACCCTTGAGGTAGGGAAACACCATACAATGGATCATATTATGGAAGGGATCTTCTCCTATTCACTTGCCTCTTCGAGGGGGAATCCTCCTATTGAGCTACAAATCACAATACAATAATTCTCTTTATGTCCCATTACATTGCTTGAACCCCTTTATATAGTTCTACCATCACCTAAGAACATTCTAGAGGAGGAATCTTCTAGAAGTAGAACCTTCTAAGAATTCCTCCTACATTTATTATATCTAACTACCCATTTATTATATCTAACTACCATAGTGGGTCTTATTTAATAATATAGTGGACCTAGTTCACCTTACATTGAATGGCCTCCACTATTATCACTATGGGCCCTCTTGTCCCCCCCACTACCTCTCTAGCTAGCTTACATTCCATCCCCCTTATGAAAGCGTTGTCCTCAACGTTTGATGTACAACCATATACCAGGGTCCCATGGATAAGTGTGGACCATAGTGCTGAAGTAGACTAGAGAACCAGGGTCCCATTGAGAAATGGTAGCCACCATGCTGAAGTAGTCCAACCGCCATTGTAAACCAGAGTTCCATGTCCAATTTCTCAAGTGAACCCCACATGAAATATATCGACACCCAATAACCAACTGAAAATGATGCTCCCGATACTGACACCTATCATGTGGATACAAATAAGAATATTCATCCACACAGTGGGAGATGATCAAAGATGAATCTAGAAGGAAGAATACCATTGTAGAATATGCAAGTTGGACGTTGGTAACTAGATCCTAATGTGGGACATTGATGTTCTCTACAGAAAGTGGAGTAGAGTCATCAAATAAAATATGGAAGTGGTTGTCATCCCAGAAACGACAACTATCCATATACCAATCATCGCAATTGGCCTCAAAATCATACCAAGCATATATTTCTTGATTATATTCATCCCTGAGGTCCTCCACAAGAAATATCTCCTGCATGTTATCCAAAGAATCTTGAATACTACGAAAACTATCATTGAGGCCATCTACAAAGCCATCCAATCTGTCATTCAATGTGTGAAACAATTGGGCTTTGAATGCTTAGGTAATCTGTAGAATTTCTTTGAGGGTTTGAGAAGAAATAGCCATATGAGAACCCTATGAAAATTTATGAACTCTGCAGTCCCGCAGCCGTCAAGAAAAAGCCCAAAAAATAGAACAATAAATTACTACAAAAAATCGCGACGTTTTCTGGAAAAACCCTGAAAATTTGTTGAATTTAGAAAGCTCATAACTTCACTTCCCAGACTTCATTTCGGCTGATTTGTTTTTTGAAATTGGGTGAAATTGTGAGAGGAACTCAGATCTATAATTTTTTGGGGCAAATTCGGCCTCCAGATGCTACAGATAAAAAAAAAATAAAAAAAAAATCACTTCGCTGTGTGCGGAAAAAATCCTGAAAAATTGCAAATTTTAAAACTCCAATATCTTGACTTCCCGAACTCCATTTCAGATGATTTTTTTTACCTTGGGTGTTTTTCTGAGAGGAAATCAGATCTAAAACATGTTTCTACAAATCTTGTACAGAAATATATTGAAAATTTCTGGAATGTCGCAACCCTCTTTTTTCTTCTCCGAAAAAAAATCTGCAAAAATAAAAAATATTTGCCTACAATGTCTGCCAAGGAAAGTGCTCTGATACCACTTGTTAAGAATCTTAATAGATCTACAAATATAATCACCAAAAATGATAAATACACAATAGATCCATAGAGCAATATAGAAGAAACCACACTTTATTATTACCAAAACCCTTGAGGTAGAGAAATACCATACAATGGATCCTATTATGGAAGGGATCCTCTCTTGTTCACTTGCCTCTTTGAGGGGGCTTCCTCCTATTGAGATACCGCTCCAAATCCAATATTTCTCTTCATGTCCTATTACATTGCTTGAACCCCTTTATATATTTCTACCATCACCTAAGAACATTTTAGAGGAGGAATCTTCTAGAAGTAGAACATTTTAAGAAGTCCTCTTACATTTATTATATCTAACTACCCATTTATTATATCTGACTACCATAGTGTGCCTTATTTAATAATATAGTGGACCTAGTTCACCTTACATTGAATGGCCTCCACTATTATCACTATGGGCCCTCTGCCCCCGCCCACTACCTCTCTAGCTACCTTACAACACCTCACCTGCATTGTGTCTCTGACCTGCTCTTCACTAGACTAGAACTTTGGTTTGCCTCCCTTCCCCCTCCTTAGTTATAACTCCACCACCATTCCCAGAGAGTGGGGTAAGCCCAAAAGAGGGTTGTATTATTACAACTTCATAACTCAATGCAACTACTTTAACCCCTCACAACCCTCTACTCCACCCACTAGCTTTGCTACCACCAACCAGAATTGGCTTGATATTCCTCAACCTTTCCTTAGTGCCCCGATTTCTCCCCCTCTCCTACCCGATACCATGCTTGATTCTAGGAGCTTCCTAGTTGATGAATAAATTCCTCCTCTCGAGATGAAAACCATTGAATCTCCCCCAGAGTCTTTCATCATCACCAACCCCCCAACTCACCAAATAATGGAGCCATACGACTACATGGTTGAGGAAGAAATCCCCCCCGACTAGTTGACATAATGTATAGCCCGAAATACCACCCATGAACTGGCCATGGAAGTAATTCCAACAACATATTTTGATGCAGGACCAGTTCCTCATGAGGAAATGGTTGGGAAAATTGAGCAACCTCTGCTCAACCCACATTGTTTCTCGGACGACCACCTTCAACTGATCTTTGATATGCGTCGGAACCTAGAGGACCAACTCCACAATCAGAGCGCATCCTCAACAAATGCATGGACCTCATGTTCGACTCCTTGTCGAATGCACTGACTCAGAAGCACTGGATGAATTGCAACCAAATGTTCTTCTTCACTTATAACAATGAAGTACGCCCAGGTTCGCCACACCTCTAGCTTCTCTCTCATTTTTTTCCACAGGAATCAACTACAGTTAATTTTGGTTTTGCTAAAAACTCTAGTGTATGGCAATAGCCATGTCATATTTGCTGGGACTAGCCATATTTTATGGTGTATGGCACTAGCCACATCTTGTTTTTTGGCATTAGTCATGTTTTCTAAGTTTTCTTGCATGCCACCTGTTCTAGTTTCCATGCATATGGAAGAACATGTGGCAGACTCTGAACATTGTATTGGCATGATACTTCTTTAAGGCAATATAATGTATTTTATTTAAAAAAAAGCATATTTATTATCTATGTTTACATGAATCTAACATATAATCTTTTAAATAAATAAATCTCTATGTTTATGTGAATCTAACATATAATTTTTTAAATAAACAAGTTAATAAGTTAAATTATGTGAATCTAACATATAATTTTTTAAATAAATAAGTTAATAAGTTAAATTTTTTGTAAACCTCCTTGTAGACTCCAATTTTTTTTAAAAAAGCACCATTAATAAATAAATGTTCAAAAACATTACATTTAAATACTATAAACAACAATACCACAATACATTAAATGTTGAGCTTATGTTACCTTATAAACACTTATAACTATTCGGATTGTATTGGCCTTTATTCCGATTCGGCCTAAAGCTCCTCCCAGAGTAAAGAAGAGGGCTCCTGCTTCTTTTTATTCAATATCTATCGGGTCGACTTCTTTATTTGGGAGAAGTTGCCGTTATATTGCCTTTTTTCAAAAGACATGAGCTCCGTTCAAGAAGAATCGGTAGTGTGCAAGTCTAGCATGTACCATAAAAAATCCTTTGGGAAACTAATATAAAGCATGGTCAACATCCCAATATAATTCAAAACTCTCTTCTTGAAATTGAATTATATTAGGGTGTTACATGAGGCATTCACATTTATCACATCAAGGTCTTTCACTTAACATTCATTACTTTGTAATCTAGATTTTGTACACATAACGAATTTGATTTTTTTGAAACTTTTTGTGTCATGTTTTATTATAATTTTAGTTTATCTTTTTAAATAGTGGTGTATGTAAGGAATTTTTGGTGTTTTTTTAAAAACCTGAACCTCAAAGCCATTACAATAATATATTCATTAGGAACTCAACACATCGCTTACACGATTGAATCTGGGTAGGGATGTTAAGAATCATTCCTTCAAATCGGAGATGTTAAAAATCATTCCTCCAAACCACTCTAGCTAAACCCGATTGACAATTTTTTATGTTATATTTATACTTTTATAACCTAAATAAAATAGACATGAAATCATTCGATTATTCATGTCTTGAACATTCCAAACAAATTGTGTGTGTTGATTGATTACAATGAGAAAACATACATGAGGAGGTTTGGTGTTTCAATGGTTATTTCAAGTGGAAGGTTTTTCCTCATCCTTCCATAAGTGAATTCTGTAAGGACTATGGATGGAACACCATTATTGAGAGCTTTCCATTGAGAGTTAAATAGTCATTATACACACCAACCACCTTCCATTCCCTCTTATTCTAATAGTCTTTGGAAGATTAAAAACACTAGAACGGATTTAATGACGAATGTGTATTTTATGTCCTTGTACATTATTGTTAACTAATCCTCCGAGGTTCTCGGAAGTTAATTGTTCGTTCAATTACTCGACAGTTGAATTGTCCGCCTAACTACCCCATCAATACATATAAACATTTTGTATCCTTATTTTTGATTATATGAAGAAACCTTCGATATGTTCTTGGTGATTTTTCCTCACTCATTTTTCCTCGCTCTGTGTCAGTGGTATCAGAGCGCGATTGAGGGAGCCCTTCGAATGAGAGAGCATGGTTTCTTCACATGAGATAGAGGTTGAGGGAGCCCTTCGCATGAGAGTGTGTGGTTGAGGGAGCCCGCATGGAGGAAATTGTGAGAGAGACAGATTCTACCCGCGCGGAGGAAATTCGATTTCTAGTTGTTTATGTAATTTATGAGAAAAAAATACTTTAAAATGCATTCATTAATCTCGATAGTGGGAATTGTTCTTTCTGGGAAAGTAAATTATTAGGAGTGGTTCAGAAAAATCAAGCATACTTTGATTTTTAATGATTTGTGGGATGGTATTTGTGAAAATACTAGTGAGAACTCAGATGATGGCCCAGATGATAGCTCATGTGACAGTGAGCCAGAGGAGCCTATAGATGCCAAGGAACTTGCTATCTCGAAGAGCAAGGACAAAAAGGCCTACTCTTTGATCGTTGCCTCAGTGAGTGAAGAGGTAAGCAGAGATATGAATTCTTGTAAAACTACATTTCAAGCCTTAAAGAAACTCAGAGATATTTATGACTCTCATTCTGAACTTGAAATTATTCAAATAATAATGAAGTTATTCAATTTAGAGATGAAAGATAATGATCCAATGAAGCTAGCCTCTGAAATTAGAGCTCTTTACCATGATATTAAGGCCACTGGTGTAAAAGTTGATTTACAACTTATAGATTTTATCAAAGCTCTTTACCCCACTTACTCACACTATCTTGAATCTCTTCAAGCTAGTGAAAAAATGAAAAACTTGACCTTTGATAAACTTGTTGAGAAAATTGCGGAAAGAGAAAAATCATTTGGGAAGAAGGAGTCACTTCCCAATGCCGAAACTCTATGTCTTGCAAAGGAAAGGCAGAAGTCCAGTAATGATCCTACTAGACATAATACTAGCATAAGAGGTCGTGGTAGAAAGCAGTTTAGAGGCAGGGGGTAAAAATTATCAAGGTGACAAGCAACCTTTTCGGTAACAACACCAAAACAAAGATAAACAATCTATACAATGCTATAGATGTGGAAAAATGGGTCATACAAGTATTTTTTGCAGAACTCCTTGGGAGAATATTCTTGATAAGAAAGAGAAAAATCAAGATAAACATAAGAAGCCAACAGAGAAAGGTAATTCTCTTGAATCTGCACATTATGTTGTTGCACATTGCAATCTTGTCATTGAAGAAGTTTTTAGTACTTCGTTTTCTTCTTGGAATGACACTTGGTTATTAGATATTGGAGCTACATGCCATATGACATTTAGAAAAGATTTCTTTGAGACATTTAGTGCTAAAATTGGAGTAGTTTATTTTGTTGATAATTCACAGTTAAAACCTTCCGGAATTGGTTTAGTTAGACTTAAATTACCAGGATATTCTGATTATATACTCCATGATGTCATTTATCTTCCACAATTAAAAAGGAATTTAATGTCTCTTATCCATATAAGAAAGCAAGGCCATTGCATTCATGTGTTTGGTGGCATTGTTGACATTAGAAGAGCTTTTGATAATATGATTGTCATGACTAGAGTGGAAGATGACAATCTTTTAAAACTAAATGGTACCTCAATTAATGTTCAGAATTCAACAAATTTGGCCCAGCATAGTGGTAATTTATCTTCCAGTTTGTTATGGCATGCTCGATTTGGTCACATTAATTTTGAGAGTATCGGGATTATGAAGCAGAAAGGAATTAAAGGGCTTCCTACAACTCCAAGACAACTTTCTCAATGTGATGCATGTATTTTAGGAAAACACAGTAAAAAACCTTTTCATGACTTTATGTCTCAAGCTTCTAGAAAGCTTGGTATTATTCATTCAGACTTATGTGGGACCATGCCTGTTACATCCGCAAATGGCAATAAATATATGATGACTTTTATTGATGACTATACTAGGATGTGTTGGGTTTATCTATTAAAAGAAAAATCTCAAGCTTTTGATACATTCAAAAATTTTCATTTATGGATTAAAAATGAAACTCAACTCAATATTGGAACTTTTAGATCTGATAATGGTGGTGAATATACATCTTCATTTTTTGAAAAATATTTGCAGAACAATGGTATCAAACATCAAATCATTGTTCCTTTTAATCCATAACAAAATGGCATGTCCGAACGAATGAATAGAACTTTGTTGAATATGATCAGATCAATGATATTTTTTAAGAATGTCAACTTAATGTTTTGGGGAGAGGTAGTCCTTTGTGTTGTTTACATTAAGAATATAAGTCATTCAGTTGCATTTCAAAATAAATCTTCTTATGAAATGTGCCATGGCCATTTTCCAGTTGTCAAGCATTTAAGAGTTTTTGGTTCCACATGTTATGCTTTGATTCTTGAACAACAGAGAAATAAATTCGGAGAAAGAAGCAAAAAGTGCATTTTTCTGGGATATTCTAATACTTCAAAAGCTTATAGACTTTACGATGAAGCAAACAAAAAATTTATTGTTTCTAGAGATGTTATATTTCTTGAGTTTGATAAAGATGAAATCACTGTTGACAAACAACTTGCTCGACTTGGTCAATTTCACTCTAAAAAATTCTATCATGAATGGGATAATGAACTTCCAAATCTTGAAGGGGGGATTCATGTTCTAGATCAATCTTTGAAATTTCCTTTGACAACATCAACTTCTTCTTATGGTTCTCCATTAGATGATGTAGAAAATGTGGGAGAATTGTTTTTGAATGACAATAGGAAATCAAAACATGTCCTTGAATTATCTCTTGAAGAACCAACTCTTGAAGCTGAGGAAACATCATAGCAATCAATACGTAGATCAACAAGGATTAGGACGTTTCCAAGGAAATATGATGAATTTGTCACATATATTACTTCAAACTCAGGTAACAGTTTCTAGAGTTCTTTTTATTATGAATTAAATTTTTCTGTTGTTGATGAACCTGCTTCCTTTCAAGAAGCAGTAACTAGTATTGCATGGAAAAGTGCAATGCAAAGAGAGTATGATGCTCTCATAAAAAATGGAACTTGGAGGTTGGTGGACCCTCCATTTAGAATCAAACCTATTGGCTACAAGTGGGTATATAAGAACAAATATAAAGTGGATGGCTCTCTAGATAAACACAAAGTAAGACTTGTAGCAAAATGATATGCTCAAAAAGAAGGTGTTGACTACACATAAAATTTTTCTCCTACTGCAAACTGGGGCACTATTTGAAGTTTGTTCTCTTTGGCAGCTCATAAAGGATGGAAAATTCATCATATGGATGTTAAGACTGCATTCTTGAATGGAGACTTGAAAGAAGATATATATATGACTCAACCTGAAGGTTTTACTTTCAAAGGTCAAGAGCATAAGGTATGCAAACTGGTAAAGTCTTTATATGGCTTGAAGCAAGCATCACGTGCTTGGTATGAAAAATTAGCTGAGTATCATCTGAAATTAAACTACAAAAATTTCAATCTAGATGATGCAACTCTATTTGTCAAGAAGGTTGGTAAATCGGTTGTATACCTAGCCGTATACGTTGATGATCTACTAATCATAGGAAACAATGATGTATAACATCCATTAAGAAAGAGCTAAAAAAGGTTTTTGATATGACTGATTTGGGCTTGCTTCATTATTATTTAGGAATTGAAGTAGATCAACAACCGAAGTACATTTTTATTTCTCAAAAAAAGTATATTGGAGAGATATTGAGCAAATTTGGGATGTAGGATTGTAATTATGTTTCCACTCCAATGGAGCATAATCTAACACTTCAAATGAAGGCAACGCATTTAAAGATCCAACAAAGTACAAGAAGCTTGTTGGAAGTTTAATTTATCTTACTACTACTCGTCCTGACATAACCTTTGTTGTAGGAATACTTTCCAAATTTATACATCATCCTCACTGGAACACAATAAACGAGTGCTCAAATATTTAAAAGGCACTCAATCATATGGCATCAAATATTCTAAAGTTTCGGACTTCAATCTCATTGCTTATTCAAATTTTGATTTTGACGGAGATAAATAACATGGATTGTCTACTTCATGTTATTTGATGTCTCTTGGATCAACAACGATCACTTGGAGATCACAAAAGCAAATTGTGTAAATTCTAACCTTGTACAATATTTGCTGCAAACTGATATTCAGAAAAGAACAGAAAAGATACAATGGCAAATACAAACATTACACAGAGATTTTTCACCTGGAAACCCAAACTGGGAAAACCAACATATATTATATTGATACACATTGTGTTACATTGTTTAAAATACAATATACATATAGGAGTCAGCGGCATCCAAAACCCTAACCCAATGACCTGGATTAGTCCAAAACCCTAATTCCTTAACCGGAAATAGAAAACCATCAGCAAAAACCATGTGCCGAAAACCACCTAATACCATGTGGTCCCGGAAATATGTCGACTCGACGAAAATATGTCGGCCCAAAAAAAAATTTTCGGGGGCGCTGCCCCCGAACCCCCGCACGGGGGGCTCCGCCCCCCTGCGTGCTCGACGCAGACGCTCAAACACTACTACTCATGCAAAGAATATAACACATACCCAACAAATTGTACCTATTGATTCTACAACTGAAGCCGAATATGTTGCAGTAGCTCAAGCCACAAAAAAAATCATTTGGCTTCAAAAAATACTTGAAGATTTGCAGGAGAAACAAATGACTTCAACGCCTCTACTTGTTGATAACACTTCTGCAATTCAATTGCCCAATAATCCCAAAATTCATGATCAAACCAATCATATCAACACCAAATATCATTTTATTCGACATCATGTTGAGATAAAAAACATTCATCTCAATCACTATTCCACTTCAAAGCAAATTGCGGACATCTTTACTAAATCTTTGGGTTGAGAAAAATTTTGAAAAATTTCGAATGATGCTTGGGATGACAAATGTCCCTTTGGATTAAGGGGGGAATGTTAAATAATCCTCTAAGGTTCTCGGAAGTTAATTGTTCGTTCAATTGCTTCACAGTTGAGTTGTCCACCTAATTGCTCCATCAATACATATAAACATTTTGTATCCGCATTTTTGAATATATAAAGAAATCTCTGATATATTCTTAGTGATTTTTCTTCTTTCTGTGTCAATGACATCCTCCCATCATACATCCATTTAAGTTTATCTTTGCTAACAAATCTTTTGAAGTATTATTTTTCATCCAAAACCAAAATCTCTATATCCTTAAAGAACATAACCACCTTAGTGGACTTAGGTGTTCCTTCTCAGGACTTTAAAAACAAGGCTGCATGGCAACTTATACCTGCCGCTATGTAGGTATAATAAAATAAAACAATAGTTGTATTGAATCCACCGCATGTGTTGAGATGAATAACAAATTCATTTGTTGAATATGGCAGACAAACGTCATCTCATTAAAGGACGTTGAATATCCTTCCACAGCTGTTGAAAATCCTTACGTAGCCGCTGCAATAAGACATGCATTTGAACAACTAATCACAATTAAAAAAAAATGTTTTAAAATAATTAAAAAAATCAGATTGTAATGTTATACCTTTAAAAATGCTCAAAACTATTTTGGTCAAACCCCAACTAATAGACGATCAATAGCATATCCAATAATATATACCACCACAAGCTCAGGTATAATAACCAATACCCCTTCACATTATTTTGAATGATCTTAAAAAAACCCAATTTCATAAAACATTTATATTATACATTGTAAAACGCTCAAACTTATATTTAAGGTTAACACTCAAAATTTGTAATATAAAAATAAAACTTATATTTAAGCTTAACCTTTAAAAAAATTGTGAAAAAAAAAATACAAATGCCATCAACTTTGAATTGTACAAAATATTATATTATTTTATTTTAACTTTAACATTCAAATAATTGTGAAAGAAAAAGTACAATTGCCATCTATTTGAATTCTACCTACAAAATATTATTTTATTTTATTTAAATGTGCCTAGGGAAAAAGGTACCCATTAAATGAGAACAAAAAAAAAAAATGCATATCCATACCAAAAAAGAAAGGGTTATTTATTTAACAAGATGACCCCCCAACTTTTGACAATATATATATAAAAATAAGAAATATTTATTACAATTACATTGGGGGAAGTGAAGGCAGCAATAAAACTTCAAAGTTTTTGGCCAATAAGATATCACATAAATGAGATTTAAAATTTAAAATAAATAATTATTTTTTAAAACTTTGGTTAAAGGGGTGTATATTTTATGGTCAACCATGAATTAATAGAAAGTCAAGCCTAACTCAAAACTATATACCATGCCTATCTACAGGTATAATAAGCTAGTTTTACCTCAACCTTGTGACTTTAATATTTCAAACAGAATTTCTGACAAATACATACTGTTCACCCACTTGATTATCCTTTTTCCCAAATACAGTTAATGCTTTACAGCCGGATGCTTATTATTGGCCCATATTCTACATCCATGCCGGGCCATGTGATTCAATAGCCAGGGTCCGTGGAGGTACGAATCTGGGGAAATGGGAATAAACTTTAGAGAGCAAATCGGGAAATATTTTCCAACTAAACAATCAATATTACAAGGCCCACTGGACTCTGGACAATTCAGTGGTGTCTACGTTTCTTCTAAAAAGGTGACTCTGGAGTTATCATCTCGGGGATGGCAAGAAATCGACAGTTGATAATTCCCTGGACAGATCCGAAATGGCAGGGACTTATAGCGTACTCTGAGGCAATGGGATAAACAGTATTCAAACCGTTTCGTTTTTTCTAGTAAAATTTGATTTTAAATTTTGGAAATTTGGTCGGAATTATGTTGGAAATTAGAATGTTATCTGACGATTGTAGTTTCAACGTTTTATATTTTGTTTATTTGGCGAGGAATGGTTGGATTTGCAGATTTGAGTGACTAAATTTGTATAATCAGAAATGCAATTTAAACAACAGAAAATAACGATTTTGTTCAAATTTACATCTCTCGATTTCTACCAAAAAAACCCATAAGGTTGAACTTTTAGCCAACTCCACTATAATGAGAAAATTTTATTTTTAAAACTTTTCTTTAAGATTTTGATCATTTTAAAATAATTCAAAAAATTATACAATATAAAATTTTAACTCACCAAAAAAAAAGGTAATCATAAAAAAAATGGTGGTTAATATTCAACCTGCTATACACTATTGAATGCTGTGGCAGGGAGATTATAAACAGTTGGATCTGAATGTAAATGCCTCAACGGATTTGACTAGTGACTAGTGGGTTAAAATTCTCATCATGTGCATCGGTTTATAGATCAACTAAATCGCTTTTCGATTTTCTTTTCTCAAAATTTTGTGGAAAAAAATTGTTCTAATTTGTTGTCAATTATGATAATGAGTCCATTTAGAAGCAGTTAAAACTGTGTAGTTCACAGTTTAAGTTTTCGATTTTCGTGGTCAAAATTTGGTGAAAAAATCTTCCAGTATGATTAATTTGTTGTCCATTATGATAAGTTGAGTCCATTTAGAAGTCGTCAAAACTGTGTAGTTTACAGTTTTAGAGGAAATTGTAATATTAAAATCCTTATTATTTAAATTATTGAATTTGGTTTAAAATGTTGGAAAAAATGATTTAGTTGTTGATTAATTTATGTTTTTATTTGATTCATCTAAATTTGAAGTAAGACTCAATAGAGTTATTTAAATTATTGAATTTGGTTTAAAATGTTGGAAAAAATGATTTAGTTGTTGATTAATTTATGTTTTTATTTGATTCATCTAAATTTGAAGTAAGAGTCAATAGATTTGAGTAAATTTTAAGAAAGGTAAGGAAAATATATATATTTTTTTTCATCTTTAATTTTTTTAGTTTTCTTAGTGTCATAAAGATGACAAATTCTTTCAACTCATTATATTTTAGGATTTGTCTAATACCTTATTTCACTGTGATCCTTATTTTGACAATGCTGATTTTCTTTTTCATGCTAGTCAAAATAGAGAGATACTTTTGATTTTCTAGGCAAAATGACCTCTTTATTTATACCCAAATGATTTAGCTAGGACTTGGCATCTTTATGCCAACCTTGCTTGAACCGCATGTGGTTTTTACTAGAGTTTGAAACAATCTTAGGAAGCATCTTGTCTTTCATGTTGTTTATCTTGGTCTGGTACATTAGGTACCTAGTCATTACCATTTTCTCTATGGGGAGGATAGGGTGTATTGCCTTTGATTTTGAAATTATAAGTTACAAAACACTTTTGAATTTGCTCTATCTTTCTCCATGATTCAACCCCCCCAAACTTTACAACCATATAAGATAACAGGAGTGACGAGTCTCTCAAATAAGAGTTTTTTCTTATCCCATAGCCAAAGGTCTATTGATTTACAATTGTTTTCAAGCCCATAATAAGTTTTACACCCTTTGTTTATCCTTTTTTCAATGCTATAGTTATAGTTGAGCGTGTGATGAAGATCAATTCCAAGATATTTGTATGAAGTCATTTCCTCCAAACTATTGTTGTCATGCAAGGAATTAGTGTAATTGATCTTTTTGGATTTGATTATTATAACCTTTGTTTTTCAATGTTAATAGTCATACCCATACTAGAGTAGAAATCCTTGAGAATTTTTAGTTGCTTATTGAGACCATAGGGACTCTTCGCCATAAGAACGATATCATTAATGTAAAGGAGGATGATGAGTATACTAATTGGAATGAGGTTGACCCAACCTGCTTATTCCAAAGAACCCTCTAACTTGTCAATGTATATGCCAAAAAGGGTAGGGATAGGGACAACCTTGCTTAACTTCTATATTACAATTAATTTCTTCCAATTAGCCTTTAGTGTTCTTAAACTTGACAATAACATTCTCATACAAATTTATCGTAAGAACACTTAGCTTGAAAACAACTTCTAACTCATCTAGCCTATTCCAAAGGTTAGTCATATGCGTTATATCAAAACCATTTTTTAAATCAATGAAACAACTTGCAACACTCCTTAGCAATGATTCTAAATTTAAAAAGGTGATTCACAATAAAATGATAAATCTTATATCTAATCTAATCTTTAGCTCTTTTTCCATAGCTTTCTAGATCTTCTTTTTCAAAATAATTCATATAATTAACAATAGAATTATAAATATCTATTTTCACTTTATTACTTTTATTTTTATTAATTTTATTATTATAATTTTAGGTGATTTTTGTGTTTCAACATTTTTTCAGAATTCCGTCTCAAACATTTGAGTGATAATTTTTTTTGAAACCTTATAAACAATGATAATTATTATTATAATCAATCATCCTTAATATATTGTTTACTTATAACTTAAAAGATAATAAACATTTAAAAATTTAATCATGTTGACTATGGGTTTCGGGATTTGTTATTGGTTTAAAATGAGATGCAGGCTCCTTTGTTATTGATGTAGGTGGAGCAATTTCATCACGGATCAATCTTTTCTCCATGCTTGTAATGTGGTGGTTCAAGTTACACTCAGAAATGAAATTGATTGATTTACAATTTTTATCAATTTTCCAAGTATTAGGATCCGTTTAAAATTGGGTAATATTAGGATCGGTTTAAAATGGGTAAAAATTTTGGGAAAAAGTTTCAGTGTATATATGGAATATGGATCATGATGTAAATTTTGTTATATTTGAAAATTTGTTTAATAAAAAATTGTTTGATCAATTTTGAAAATTTAGTTAAAATTAATTTAAAAATTTGTTTTACCAAGCTTGAAAATTTGGTCAAATTCAATTTCAAAAATTCCTTAAAAATAAAAGATATTTATTTCCTAAAAATAAAAGATATTTTCTATTACATTAACTTCCTCCATTGTGAATTTGAAGCAGCAAAATAAGGGAGTGCACAAAAATTATCCATCCCATCCCTTAGAAGTCTTGTTGGTAACACTGCTAGAAACTATGTAAGTGAAGGGACAGATTGCTCAACCATGGGTGTTGTCTCCATAGCAAGATTTAATGATATTGAGGTTTTACTCCTACTCAAGGTTGGAATTTCAAAACTAAACAACTTATTAAATGTAATGGTTTTGATATGTCTTTTCTTGATAGTTCTAATGAAAAATATTGATGATTCATAGAAAATTTTAACCATATTTGTGATAGAGAACATGCTCCTCTGTGCATTGCAATTCATTCAATGCATACCTCATAAAATTCAAATAATTAATTACTTATTTATTTTTAATTTTTTTAAACTTACAAGATCTAAATTAAAACATCAAATTAATCTAACAAAATTTTATTGATCCACAGTGGGAAAACTTATCATAACTCAAGTATGTCAATCAATATCACCATTTTAATTGATGCTTAATGTAGATATGATGTATGGTTGTCACTAAGCAATGTTTATGTGAATTATATTTCTGAATTTTAATAAATAAAATGTGATGTTAGTTGTTGGGGGATATGGACAAAGATGGGGGCTGATTAATTCAAAAGAGAGGAGAAGGTCTAAGAGAATGTCTAAGAGAGGGGTCCAAGAGGGAATTACCCATGTCTATTAATTCAACCCACGTCCTAAAATTACTATTGGTATATGAACCTTCTAATTTCCTGATTGAGTGTTCCCACAACTAATCAATGAGTACATGTAAGAGAGTGGGTGTGAGGAGTCACACCCCATAGCTATTGGGAGGATGGGGCTGAAGTACAATCATCTTAGAAAAGAGTGTAATTCAAGCAAGCAAACAAAGAGATGAAATTTCTATGGCCAAAGGGAGGCAGAATTAGACAGACATGTTTTTGCATGAACACCAAGCATAAAATAGGGAAGAAGAGAATTGGAGTTGGAGAAACAATGGATAGTGAATTCTGGACCATTTGTGGAGTTGAACATTGAAGAAACAAGTTCTTAGACTTGCATAAGAACCAGGTTGTCAGGATTGAAGAGTGAACTCCTATGAGTGTCAGGGACCTAACCTCCCTAACCTCTTGTTGGGCTCTAAATATGTCCTAAAATCAACCTCTATGCATCAGCCAAAGGTACATCAGCCAAAGGTAGCTGCTGGCACAAGCATTTTACTTGTTTCCTACGTAGGTTCTTACCTTCCGTTTTCAATACCCAAGCTCCATAGATGAAACACCTATAAAGGAACAACAATCGTAACCCTGGAAGTCCTCTTGCGCAGCGTCATCTTCTTCTGCTTCTTCTTCTGCTTCATATGAGGGAAAATAGCCCCCATCAAGGTGGATTTCCCGTAGGACAAAATTAACCAGAGGCTCCCAGATCGAATGCGGCCAGTTATTTCCGTTGTTGTATTCGTCTCTTACTTCGTTTAATGCCTCCAGCAAAGGTTCAACAAGCGGAGTTTCCATGACGCCGTCCTGATAGGCGTGGGCAGAATAGTTGGTTATTAACAAAGAGACTTCACCCAGTCCATCGACGTCCTGGGATTTGATCATGGAAAAAGCGATTGCGTCGATCAAATGGCCTCCGTACCTGCAGGCCAGTGTAAAAGGAGGTTCCAATTCGATTTGGGAGCCGAGATTTCGAAAAAGCTTGGGACCCAAGACCTTGACCAACATATTTATTAAACTAACATGCTCTAATTCGCTTGAACGAATCCCGTGCTCCAGCCAGACAGTCTC
>ML787136.1:62349-73121 GCA_009831015.1 Picea engelmannii | reverse complement strand
TGCACACTCTGTCCTTTAGCTTGTCTAAAATTTTGCCATTCCATAGTAGCCTTTTGCTTATATGCCAATGGATAAAATTGTTTTTTAATTGCAACAATGAAATCATTCCAAGAAATTAAAATTTTACCATGCTTTTTCATGTCCTCCTGAGTCTTGGAATCCCACCAAATAAGTGTTGCACTATCCAATCTTAAAGAAGCAAGCTGAATTTTGGTTTCATCATCTTGAATTTTTTGTATTCTACAATATACCTCAATCTGACATATCCAATTATCTAGTTTCTCAACATTAACTTCTCCATTGTATATTGGCAATTCAAATTTTATATCAAGATTTAATGAAGGAATTTGCGAAGGAGTTTTACGATGTCCCTTTGGAGAATTTGGAAGAGGTCTTGAACTGGTAGAAGAAGAAGAAGAAGAAGATGGAGGAGAGGGTGGTGGAGACGCACCATTCCCTCCATTTCCGTTTGGAGTTTTGTCACCACTGTTTCCCTTATGCTTTGAAGAGTTGGAGCCTTCACCTTGCAACAATGCATTCCTTTCCATCAATATCTTCATCATCGCTCTCATCTCCATGACAGCCTTTCTGAGATCTTCATCTTCTGCAGGAACACGTTCATGACTTTCTTCATGAGCCATACTTGGTGAATGCCTCCTTGAAACTTGCAGTGATTGTATATGCTTCCTCCTTGAAGGATGAGAAATTGGCTTCACAAGTTGAACTTCTCCTCTTGTGAGTTTCAACCTTGTGAGCATCATAAAACAAAACACTTGCAAACAATCAAGTCTTCAAAAACCAGTGCTCTGATACCAACTTGATCTAAAAATGAAGAAGACTTGAAATCTTGAAAATATTTGCAAGTAAAGTTTATGTGTTAAAAGCAAATGGATCAACTTTGCAACACATATTAAAGGATTTACTCATTTAAGACACAAATAAACAGCAGCATAATCAATGAACATAAGCACATAAACACAACAATTGATAAAGGAGTTCACCCCTCTCTTGGGCTACATCTCCTAGTCCAACTTCCAATGGATCATTATTATTAATTGCTCAAAGTGCTCAAAAACATGACTTACAATGCTCAAACTGACCAACAGACTGCTCCAATGGCTTCAGAGCGTCCAAAAACCCCTAGTTGGGCTTTTTCGACACCTCGTTTGGCCAAAAAGCGAAGAAGTTATGCTTCTTGGAAGTCCCTCCTTCAAGCTTGTTGCCTCTACATCTACAAATCGTACCCTTGTTTCATGAACCTAGCACACACGCTTATTTAAGCACAAAAACCTGGCATCGGGTGCAATCGTGCCAATGGTGCGAACTGTAGGATGGTTATGGGCACGCCAGCCCCTAACCATCTAGCTCTCGGGCACATGAAGGTCATATGACCTCGCACATTGTAAAAAGGGCTCCGTCTATAGGAAAATAAAACCGTTACAAGTGGCAGGTCATTCCAACCATTTTTAAACCACAATTTTAAAAAACCAAACACGCATGCCCATAGTACAAAGGGTATGGTCATATGTTTCAAAGCACAGAACCGTGGGTCGGGGCTAAGCCCCGACCCGACCCCCCGCCATTTACAACATAACTTGACTTTAAATACATTAAAATGCATATGGTTAATAAGAACCACCATGTGGGCTAGTGGTAGCCCACACTCTACCAAAGTGCGGAGCCAAAGGGAGGTCCAGGGTTCGACCCCCATGAACTCCATAAAATTTTGATTAACAAACCAAAAACCAATACCAGGGTGCCACGTGGCACCCAAACACTTGTCCAAACGATGCCACGTGTCAGAACACCATTCGACCACATCTACCAATCAACAACTACCACATCACCACATGCCACATCAGTGTATGGTCGTACGACTCTGCCACGTCAGCCTGTACGGACTGTACAGTCAGCGCCCCTTTTTTTGCCTATTTGATGATTCGAACAGATCACAATATCTCTCGCTCCCGACGTTCGTTTGAGACAAAACGAGTTGCGTTGGGTTCGCAACGATGAGGCCTACGCTCTCGTTCGATTTGAAGCGATTCTAAGCACTTTAAATTTTTGAGCAAAATTTGATCCCCTGATCAAGAAATCCAAAAATGCCTTCCTTCAACAAGTGCGCCTCACAATTTCAACCAATAATCTCAAGTATAGCACAAATTTCAGACCTCACTAATGAGTGAGTGAGAGATGATGAAAAAATGAGAGTAAAAACCCTCAATTTATACTGTACCATGACCTCATTTCACTTTTAGGTGATAAAAAGGACGACAAGGCCAAAATACTAAAAATCATATTGTTTTACATTAAATGGTTAAATTAAAACCTAATCAAGATAAAGAGAGACATCATGCCCTTTTAAGGGTGACGTTAGCCCCTTTTAGGGAAAATGTAGCATCCTGGAGAAAAATGTTATCCCTCCTTGGGCTTCTCCAACCTACCACATGTGCCAACACTGCCAAATCTGTCTCTCAAGAATCCATAAGGCTGGATGATGTCATGATCATCATGGGTGACGTCCTGGGCCTTCCAGGGTCAACGTTTCAATGGATAAGGCACAACCCCCTGATGCAGGAGCATATTCAACATCAAGCGAGCGTGGGGCAATGCCAACACATTTTGGCATGTGATAAATTGTTTGAATGTTTTTGAAGTGGATACGCCAAACATAAATGAAATAGTTAAGGAAGGGCGTATTTCCATATTGTAAATAGACCTTGAGCGTTCCACTCTCATCTGTGTTAGGTGAAGGCATTTATGTTAATGAATGTAAGTAGGTAGATTTGAATCCTTCGATTAGACAGTTTTAGGAGCAAAGAGGGAAATGGGATATAGACACCCTCATTTGTATCATTGTAACAAAATTAGCAACATGATCAATTGAGGATAGAGCATAGAGAAGAGAGCAGAGAGTTGTAGTTGAAAATACCCATGTACAGAGATTTGAATTAATAGAAAGAGTTTCGATTCAAATTCATGGTGTCGTATTTGTTCTCTGTGTATGCATTGTGAATGTTATGCTCATGGATGTTTACTTTCCGTTATACATTTTCTTTATATACTATGCATATGATTTCATGATTTGTGTTTGAAGTCTGAGAGAGAGTAAGGAATGAGTTTCAATTGTTTCTTTGCCTGAGTGAGTAAAATTCCTGCAAGGAGTGCAGTGAAGTTTGTCCGCAAGGAGTGCGTTGACAAAAGTCAGAGTTCATCTCTGAAAGCTCAGGAGGGATAACAACTATTCACATTCTCGTAGAAGTGCAAGTTGAGCATAAGAGCCGTGCAAGGTGTGCGTAGGCCGAGTAAAGTCTTAGAGGTTGTGAACCTGAGAAATCATTGAAGGACTACTACTGCAGGGAGTGTGTAGAGTCGAAGGACTTCAATTCTTTGAGGTAATTGAAGGATTCACCGCAAGGAGTGTGTGTAGGAGTCTTCTTTAAGACTCAGAGTTGGAGGAAGATCAAGAGGTCTAGTGCCTTGAAGATTTGTAAGAAGGCATAGCGAAGGTGGTTTGTTGGTGGACTAGTTTCGTGAAGGAGATACCGCATTCATTTCACATAAATCGTCAAGGAGGAATTTGACGGTCGGAATCCTCCATGGAGGATTCCCGAAGTCCCGAGGGCCGTCATATCTTGCATAGGATAAGGGGAGTTACGACAAGAAGTTTTTGAAGTGAAATCTCGGGAGAATTGAACCGTAGGATATGAACCAACGAGGGTCATTGGATCACCCACATATTTCGCATATCGGGGTTTTCGGAGGTGAAGGGTCGAGACCTTTGTAGCGAGACTCACGAAATCGTGAAAGGAGAAATCCCAAAATAGCGAAGGAATCTGAGCCATTTGCTAGAAGGAGGACACATGTCGCAAGATCACTCATATCGGGGATTCAGACATCGAAGGTCCGAAAGAGAAGTTTTTCAACTTGCGAGTGGCAAAGCTGCGAAGTGGATCAGGACCATCCATCTGAGAGTGGATAGGTGGCGTGCTCACTGACACGGAGGTTAGACTTTGTTGACCATTTCGGGTTTTCGTGAGTTGGAGAGTCGGAAGTTCAACATCAGGACTTGCAAAGTCGCGAGGTCTGAAACTCTGAAAAAGGTGGAATTTCTGTGTGGGACCCGTGTAGATGACGTGTCATAATTTCGCCATTTCGTCATATCGGAGGGTAAGAGGTCGAGACTCTTGTCCTGAAAGTTCTGAAGTCGCGAAACCATGAAAGAATTGCGACCGCCTATTAGGAGGAGGATAGGTGGCAGAGATCTAGAGACCTCGCAAACTCGGAGGTTTGCAGGGTGAGAGCCTAAGGATTGAGCGCTCCAAGTGGCGAGAAGTGAAGTTGCGAAGTAATCTAAGCCATCCATTGGAGGAGGATAGGTGTTAGAGATAAGAGGATCTCGCAAACTCGGAGGTTCGCCAGGTGAGAGCCAAAAATTCGGGTGCTCGAAGCTGCGAGAAGCGAAGCCGCGAAGTGTTGAGGTTGCACCTAAGAGACACATGGCAGAATTGCACAGTGGGCTCGAAAATTAAACCAGTGGAAACATGTCACCTATACGGAGGAGTCAACACCCCATTTACCTCTCGCGTCTCGGGAACTCGGGAGAAAAGGGAATGAAGGTTCGAGCCTTCGACTCACGAAGTTGCGAGTAGTGAGAACAAGAGGAGAAAATTCAAATCTCGCCTCTCGGGAGTTCGGGAAAGAAGGTGCCAAAGGTTGAACCTTTGAACTCACGAAGGTGCGAGAGGTGAAAGGCGCTAGTTCTTAGCCTAGCCAGTGGTCGCACAAGGAGGGCACTGACAAAGTAAGAGCTATAGCCATTTCGTGATTTTGGATATCACGGAATTGGAGGAGGAAGAGTCGGAGTCTCAACTCGCGAACTCGCGAGATTGCGAGTTGCGAAAAAGGACCTGTGGATCGATAATTTGCAGATTTCAGTGGGAATCAGAAGAGCCGATTCGGATCAAGGGCCTATAGAACGATCCTGTGAGTGGATATCGGTCTTGAGGGCCGATAGGTTTGCGTCACCCCCCTAGGTCAAGCTCTGCCAAGGTGCCTCTGGTGGAACTTCCTCCTCTTCTCCGGTGTAAAGCCTCTGACCATATTTGTCATATATTTTCCCCCTAATGGGGTCTCAACATCCATATGCTGGGATATTCAACCCCATGGAGGTCCAAACTGATCATCTCCCCATGTGTACTGGTCCAACATGGTACCTATCCGTCGATCATGATCCTTCACATCAACAGCTATGCCCTCCATGGGCTCATAAGTCATAGGGATCATAGAAATGTCAATCACATCTCATCATCAATATTATTAAACATGTGCATAAAACCCCTATTACCCTAGTTAAAATATCAAAGACATTATACAAGCCTACAATACAAGTTTGGAGAAAGTGACAGGGCGTCCTATTGGGCTAGTGTCCACTGGAAGAGGAAAGTTTTCGGAAGAGACCCATATGAGCCATGCAAGTGGGTGATGTGGATAAGGGATGTCCAGGAAAGTGGGTGCAATGAGAGAAGAGGGTGCAAAGCTTTACCTATGGGTGCCTTTGTAGAAGGCGAGCTACACCTGTCCTGGATGCAATTTTTTCCACGCCCATTTATGCCTTTTATTATTTATTCTTCATTCTTTTATTCTTTATTTCTTTTTCTTCAAGATTCTAATAAGGGGACACTGTGCTGGCATGGTGACAAGTGGTGACAGTGTTACCCATAAGTACTTTCACAGAAATGAAAAGGTTGGCTCGTGATGAGACCCCCTTTCCCTTGGCAATGCAACCAAGGGTCACTACCCTGGCGTGGTAACCAACTGGTGGTAATGCCATACTGCTTGGTACCCATGGACCTAATAGGCTGGCTTGTGATGATACCCCCTATCCTCTAACTAGGTCTTGTTTTATTATTTTACAGGTCCCTCTTGTTTCTTGTTGAGAAGACTTTTATTTCTTTCTTGGGGATCCCTGGGCGAAACATCTCGAGGTTTTGTTCTAAGGATTTTATCTTTTGCTAGATTTCTTTTACCTTCTGGGCCTTTATCCCCTTCTTCCCACTAGGTAAGGTGCAATCCTCAAATGATAGGTCAACCCAGTGCCTGGACAAGTGTAATGGGATAGGTGAGCGGAAAGAAAGATGAAAAAGTGGTGCTATGATGGGAGCGGATGATGGTTTTTCATAAATCCCCCCAGTGGCAAACCAGAACCTAAGGACATAGGCTTACTAGGCATCTTGTCAATCCCCCCAGACATGGTCAAGCGAGCAAGTATAAGATCCAAGCATTTGTTAGAAACAACAGGAATTAAATGCACATATTCAAGGGTTTCAATGATCAAAGTGACACATACCATGATACTTGAGCTCATTACCTCATGGAGCAAGAACCATATTTGACACAAGACCAAGCCGATGGTGATGGATGTTACTGTTGCTGGTAAGGTAGAGGCGCTAAAAGGGAGAAAATATGGGCCCTCCAGGGCCATGCTAAAGTCAATCCATCTCTCGGTATTCCATGTCTAGGACCCGTGGGCCTTGAGACATGATATCCTAGTTATCCCTAAAAGTGGGGGATAACATCTGGCTCCAGCTCCGGGACATGTGCTCACCGTAGAGCACATGAGAACCTCAACATCTATAACATAACCTACATACCTGCTTGATCTCAATAGCAACTATTAGCAACCAATTGGGGTGGTAATGCCACCCCCAACATATATAGATATGTATAATACTGAAATAAAGCAAGCATAAGTGTGAACGTGAAAGAAAACTAACATGCAATGAAAATAGTATAATACATGAATGCAAAATGCCTACCTACTTAAACGTACTTACCTATGAAGTCAAGTTCCCCCACCTTGATGGGGTTTGAGGAGGTGCTTGCTGATAGGTAATGGGTGCCTTCTTCCTTCCAGAGTGGACAAATAATAGGAGTCATTGACTGATTCTCTTCCAACTTTAAGAGGTCTGAGGCATGATTGAGTGCTTCCTTTGACATTGGTTGGCTCTCCCTTATGGGTATCCCACATCCACACTATGTCTCCTTCTTTATACTTTATGATCTTGTACTTGGTTGTTCATTGAACAACCCTGGTGTATTGTGCTGAGGGAGGAGAGTGGGACTCTGCCATAAACACTTCCTACTGGGATGGACGAATCTGTACATTATCTTCTACATTTTTTAGTATCTTTACAGTCCCAACTTCCTTGTCTTTGTATTTGTTTAGGAGTTGTTGGTATTCCTCTTTCTTTGGCCATTAAATCTGATCAAAATCTTCCTCTGCTGCAAAAGGCATATCATTTGGTGAATATTCATGAAGACTTTGTATGATTTCTTCATGTGCTTTGTCATCTTTAATAGAATTTCTAAGCTCTTGCACATGAGTTGTAGTCACAGGTACATTTGAGAGACGACCAATGGTTCCATATTTTAAGGGTATGTTCACATGAGTAAGGTCCATCTCAAGAGTACCCCCCAATTTTGAGGCAAACTTCCTAGAAAATAGTGTCCCCCATACATCTGGGATGTCCATGACCACTATGTCCATGTGGATGATCTTGTCGGGGTATTCTTTAAGGCAAACTTGGACGTTCTCAATCACCCCATGTCTGGGTATGGATTTAGATCCAAAACCACACATGTTTATGTAAGGTCGTGTGAATTTCAAGCCTATTTGTTGCATGACCTTGAGGGAAATCATGTTAGCCCCGACCCCCGAGTCCAACATGAAATTGTTGAGGCTCTTGTTATTCATTACCAAGGTCATGAATAAAGGAGGGTGTTCATCATATTGGACCCTGAAGTGATTGTCTTGCAACATGATAGGAGGGTCCATGGGTCCATATGATCCTTGGAAAAAGTTTTCAAATCGTTCTTTAATAGATGGCACCTTGATGACTTCTTTCAAGGGGATGGTTACATGCATCTTAGATAGTTCCCCTTCAAAGTCAAAGTTCAAGTTAACCCTTTCAGTTTTGGACATATTAGGAAGAAGCACATCCAAAGGTGGGGGTTTTGTTTGGTCAGCGGGAGGTTGGTTCAGCTTCTTTCTTCTATACACCTGGAATTCTTGTTTCTTCAATTTTTCTTTTTTTTCCTGGTCTAGGTTGTTTATTATCGCCATTCTAGCCAACCTGGTTGCTTCTTTCATGCCCTCTTGATGCTCTTCAACGATGATATTTATTTGAGTGCCTCCCATCATGTGTCCTATATTGTTCACCTGCTGATGGCCATCATTGTTGTAAGGACATTCATGCTCCCAATGTGCTTCACTGCATTCCAAGCACCAAGGGTTTTCATCTAAGACATTTGTAGGGGCTAAGGTGTTTGGGACTTCCTGATCATTCTTTGGTTTATAGAATTGGTTCCCCTTTTTAAATTGACCCTTGTACGGGATCCTAGGTGCTTGGATTTGGGATATCTCCAAGTTGACGATTCTACTCATCATTAGCTCTTGATTTTTTATGATGCCATCCATGGAGGCTTGTAATTTTTCCATAATGGTGCAAAGGTCTGAAGTAGGTTTAGTATTGTGGACTATCTTTGGTTTGATGCCCATTTTCCCTCTTAGATTTTCGAAAGGCTGAATCTTAGATGAATGGAGGTTGCCCTCAATTTTAGTAGCCAACTCTTGAGCTTCTTGGATTGATTGGGGGTTTTTGTCCCTGAGAAGATACCATAGTTAGCCATTAAAAGACTTGGTATAAATATGGACAAGATAATCACCATTTGGATGATGGCTTGCAGGGATATTTTGCAACAAAGTTTCAAACCTAGTATGGAATTCTAGAATAGATTCATTCTCATGCTTCCAAAGGGATTTCAACCTGGTAAGAAGCATGTTGGGGTCTTCTTTGATACTCCATCTCTTGAGAAAAGATTCTTCTAGTTTGTCCATTGTTTTAATACCACCATCGGGAAGGCTTAGGTACCAACGCCTTGAAGCATCAAGGAGTGTAGCGGAGAACAACTTCATTACTAAGTCTTAAGCATCATCACTAATGGGATGAAGATGAAAAAATGCCCAAAAATTACTCATGTTCTCTTCGGCACTGATTGCATTAGTACCGGTAAACTCAGGCAACCACTTTTCATACTTGGGTGGCATTTGCCTAGGGTAGCCTCGTATGGCTGACATGTCTAGTGGTTTGAATAGAGTAGATGACCATTGTATTTGGTTGTTAGGTGGGTTCGTTGTATTGGTTTGAATTCCTGAGATAGACATGGTTTTCAAAGGAAGACTCCCTCCAAAGAGAGATTTTACAACAGGAGAGTTTTGAGGAGGCTTTCTTCTGAAGGATAGAGGAGGATTATTGTACATCCTTGTAGTTTGTGGAGTCACCAGATAATTTTCTTGAAACTATCAAAGGATAAGGGAAAACAACCAAGGTGGATTCGCCAAGTACGCTTGTAAGATAAAGTCTCTAGAGGCAAGGCTTACCGAAAATTGTCATCTTTGAGGAAAGTTTGACTCAGTGTTCCCCGACAACGGTGCCAAAATGTTATCGCACAATTTGTATTGAGGATAAAAGATAGATATGAAGAGGAAAAATGGCGTAACTTGAACCAATCCCACCCAATGTCACCTCGATAGGAAGGTTCTTTCTGTTTAGGGAGGTAAGGCCTAGGGCAGACGTCTCCGATGACCTGGGGTTTTGAGGAGGCAAAGGATTGTAAGATTAAAGGTAAATTTCCCACCTCACAAGTCACCACCGAGCAGATAGTTCGGCTAACAACCAATAAAGAGAAGTACAACCAAGAGATAGAGATACACCTACCCGAGACAAAGCAACAAGAAATAGATATATGCAAGCTTACTCGCTTGGTTAGTACTTCATAAAATCAATGACTATCTGATATATAAGTAATTGAACAATGAATATTGACGAAGTCAATGTTTATAAAATAACATTGATGCACAATACCACTTCTTCAATAAATCCTAAGAAAACGTGGCATTCAATGTGACAATCAATACTTGATTCAAGTAATTCCCTTAAATAACCATTCAATTGTTGATGATTAGTTGCACAATGATGTTAATAGCAAGAGATGACGACAACAATAAGTTAGTAGGGTTAGTCTTAGGCTAGGGTTAGAATAGCTAGGGTTTTTTTCAAAGTATTAAGAGTTGTTTTTAATCATATTACTCATAGGCTAGGTCTTAGATCAGTGTGTTCCTAGGGTTAATGGATTCAAAAGGAGGACGCAAAGGTTGAAGGATCAAGGAATATAGTAAGACTAAGGACAAGAGGGTCAAGCTTTGAAGTGTTGCTATGGAAAGGCCTCAAGGACACAATCTTAGGGGAGAGAGGCTCACTTTGGTGTAGGGGAACTAGGCCTCATTTCTCTCTCCTCCTTCCTTAGGTCAATGGAAAAAAATGGCTAGCTCAGAAAGTGGCATAAAACCAAGACAAGAGGTTTTGCAGGCAACGTGTTGCTATGGAAAGGTTTTACCAACAAACCCTAGAAAAATGGTTAATCAAGGTGTAGGGGAACTAGCCCTTAATGTGTCTTCTCCTTCTTATCCCAATAAGAAAAATGGCTAGCTTGGAAGAGTAATAAAAGAGTGTTGCTAAGTCAAGGCTTTATCTCTCTTCAATAAATGGCTCAAAATCTTGATAGGGAGATGAGACAAGGACCTACAATGTGTGCTTGTCACTTAGTGTTTATTCAAAAAATCATAACAATATATGCAAGAAATAACAATACAACCATTCAATTAAGAAGTTTTGCAAAAATTTACTTACATTTCACGAAGAAATAGCATA
>ML787136.1:43561-56804 GCA_009831015.1 Picea engelmannii | reverse complement strand
TAGAGGAGGAATCTTCTAGAAGTAGAACCTTCTAAGAAGTCTTCTTACATTTATTATATCTAATTACTCATTTATTATATCTAACTACCATAGTGGGCCTTATTTAATAATATAGTGGACCTAGTCCACCTTACATTGAATGATCTCCACTATTATCACTATGGGCCCTCTGCCCCCCCCCCACTACCTCTCTAGCTACCTTACATAGAGAGTGTTGTCATAAAATTATGTTAAAGGTCTTCAATGTTGTTCTTATATGATAGGAGATTTAGCTCACTATTTAATTCCTTTAAGAAAAGATCAACTTTAGTTTTTTAAAAAAGAAAGTGCCTTTGGTTATTAGAGTTATCTTCAATGGAGATTTTGTGCATGACAAAGTTTAGAGTTAGGGTTAAAGGTCTATGATCAAAGTCAAGCTTATGGTCATTTAAAATGTCAAAAATTACTATTTGGTTAGATATGGGGATATATAATATCACATAATCCATGAAACCACTGCCTATCCCATGGATACAAGTCATCCAATTATATTTCAACCACTTCATTAGACTTTTTCAAATTATTAGGTCTCGATAATTGCAGATCTTGATTAGCTTGATACTAAACAAATTATCGGTCATGTCTTTAGAGTTTCTTTTGTATGTGTTAGATAAAACAAGGTCCACATCTATCCATTGAGGATTAGGGTTGCAATCATTACTTAAAATAATAACTTGATTAATTGTTGTATTTCTAGCATGGAACTTGAGGAAAAATCTCATAATAGAGAAAAAGTTCATAATAGGTTTGCAAAAACTCATAATTAAGCATGGAACTTGTGCATGACTTGTAATTGCTTAGTTCTTCACATGCCATCAAGCCTATCTATGACTTATGATTGATTAGATCACATGCCTTCAATCCTATCCATAACTTGTATCCACCTAATTCACATGTCATCAAGTCTATCTCCAATATCTTCTAAATTTATAAGAAGAGGCCAAATCCAAGAGATGGGAATGAGAGATAGAGTTTGAGAGTGGTTACACTGGTGATATAGAGAGGGAATCTCAAGTGGCCAAGGGGGAGCATCGAGAACCAAGAACCAGGAGCATTTCTTTCATGACTCAATGTATGGTTATGTGATTTATTTGTTACTCTCATTTATTAATATATAGATCAATATGGTTTTGCCCTTCTCGTGCTTATGTATTTAATGTTTAATACTTGCTTGAGATAGATCTAATATTTCCTTCAGTATTTTAGGACAGATCTAGTTTGTATTGAGTATCCTTAATGCTTAGAAATGTTTGATAGAGGTTTGTATTTTCTATTTGTGTGTAGGTAGCAGGTTGAAGGAGCTAGAGCGAGATCTCCAGGACTACACTAGCCAAGGACACACGAGGACGACCTTCATTGATAAGGTATTACTTTATCTCCAATTATTGTAGTATAATTAAAGAAAATATTGTAGATATAGGGAATCCTTACTATGATCTATACCCATTGTCTATCTTGGACCAAGGGTAGGTCCAAGGGAAGTTTGTCTTATCCATAGGATAGATTTATCCATAACAAAATTTGCGATTTTGTTTATATTTCCTTTGTTGTTTACCTATTTTTTTTTTATGAGTCATTCATTGTCTTCCTTGGCACTCTTTCAGAGAGTAGATATCTCATATTGGATAGATCTAGAACAATTCTTTTTATTTTTCCAAAAATTTACAGAGGATCACTCTTGGCTTGTTGACACCAGAGTGACATGTCACTATTTGTATGACTGTCGAATAATGACCTCCTGCAGAGGTCCACTTGTTGCAGACCTTGTAGGTCTCAACCTCTCCTGTAGGATTGTAATTTTCATAATTTTCATATCTCTCTTAATTAGATCTAGATCCATCCGATTTGATGAGTTTGTAATTGATCTGTTTTCCTGGATCTTCTCTTTGTTTGAGACGTGTGTGTCACGTTTGATATTAGATTTGGATTTGAGTTGTGATTGAGTTTTTTCATTGCATTTCCTTTTTTTTAGTGATATGTTGAGTTGGGTTGTGTACCTAACAAATCTCATTATATCTGGTAGTGTGTTTTATCTAGTTGCATTTGGTTGAGTTTCCTTTTACAATTAGTTTTACATTTCTAGATCCATTTTCCTTCTGAGTTTTGGGTTGTCATTCCGGTCGAGAAATTGGAGTGTGATTTGAAGCATCACTACCAATATCCTATGCCCTTGTTTGTTGTTTGTTGGTTTTTAGTTTGCATAGTGTTTTTCTTGATTAGTTTAAGAAGTTTTTTTGCATTTTAATTGAAAACAAACAAAAACAATGTTCACTTACATAAATCTTTTGGGAATTTGAAGAACAAAGTGCATCATTGTGTTTGGTTTAAGGATCTTGTTTAGATATTGGTTTGTATTGCATGGTTTCTTTTTTATTTTGAGGTCGTTGCAAAGAAAAAGGTCTCTTCCCCCCCCATAGATAGAATTCATCGAATTGAACAACTTGCATTGGCATCTTTTCAATTCTTTGTTTTGTAAAGAATCATAACATCATTGAAAATTTCATCCATTTCCCTCTAAATTAATCACAACCATTAAGAAAAGAACACCTTAATTTAAAATTCATTAGACACTTTTATTTCTAGAAAACCAAAATTAGCTAGGACTTAGGGCCTTGGAATAGGATTGGAGAGTTACCTCTACAAGGCTATGAAAAACAAATCTAGATTCACTAAAGAGAGAACAAATCCATTTTCACAACAAGTGTGTCTGGAAGCTCCTCTAACACAATAGTCAATCACAAGGTTGCATTGGGGCATGTAGGGTGATCACCCCTATCTTCTTGTCTTGGTGTTTTCTATATTTCTTCGACTACTATATGTACATGGGCTTTGAAAGTTCCCACACCTCTTTGCGAGGTAGCGCTTTTGAGGCTTCAAGCTTAGTTACCTTTCCCATATGTGTGCTCAAACCTGTTGTTGTAGGAAAATATCCCTGCGGACAGGTAGATTGCCTCTAAGAGCTTGACCTTAACTCTAAGACAGAAAATGCTTAACGTGGACACTGACTTCTTTTCAAATCTATCTAAACTAATACATGAGAAGGAAGGATAACGGAAGTACCTCTTTATCGACATTTGTCCCTGCATGCTCCGAGTTGCGCTCTGATCCTTTACTCCTCGTTGAGTTTTGTAGAAAAACAAGATACGACCACTTCCTACTCTATTGATATTAGCTTGAAAATAAATCTATCTATCAATGATAAGTTCATGTAACATCAGACACAAACTAGAAAGAAACAGGCCAAGCGTGTCATATTAATGAGAATAATGACAGCAGTACTTACAATCATAGATGCGAATGAGACAGCTTCGTCAAGTCCTCTTCGTCTAACCCTTGCTCGAAAGATCCACAACATGGATAACAACAACTTCACTGATCACTCTCCTTTGGATGACTGTGTGTTTCCTATGAGATCATAGGTTTTATACTAGCAATTCTTCCCCCTTTTCACCATCATAGAGCTTGTTTATATAGGTTAAGAGGAGCTTAACCTCTTGAGTTATCGTTAGAACAAGTTGAGGAACCTCCTTCTTAGATCAGGGATCTCCTGATGAAACCAAGAATTCGAATGCAACTGCCTTCTAATATTGAAAGATCCTCCCCTCATTCTCCTCAACGAGCCAACTACTGCCTCAGATTAGGAAGCGCTCCTTCAAAAGGGGCATCAGAGCATTGTAGTGCTCCCTAGGAAGCTTGAGGGAAGCGCCAACGCTCCAAAGGTGGATAGCGCTCCTTCAGAGGGGGCAGGGGAGAGTTATAACGCTCCCTGAAGCCTTATAGGGGAGCGCCAACACACCCTAGATTGATATAGGAGAGCGCTCACCCCCATAACCTTTGATTAAAATCTCATCTCAGGTGTCAAGAGTTATTTGACTCCAGTTAATCAATTCCTCTTCTCTAGATCAAGTATATGAGGTGTTTTAAGTGCCTCCTTAGTGTCGTCGACATGGCAATATGCTCGAACATCGTTTGCGACACTTTTGAACAACTTGCAACACTTGCGAAAGTTGTAAGGAAGATGCGACACTTACGACAATTGAGAGGAACATGCGACACTTATCCAGTTGAGTAATTTTGACATGTAACATAATTCCCCCCAAAGTATGAAGTTAGAAGATGCGAACTGATGACTGAAATGCTTTGTAGATGTTCAAACAAGGGTATAGACTTAGAGAACCTGACGGAAGCTGCACACAAACATCCAACAAATATCATGACATATTTCAAAACCCAAGGCAGACATACCTATGCTTGGGTGATCAATACTTGCGAGATATGGCCGCCATAAAATACACTGCGGATCGATAATTGTATTGATAAAAAGGTATAGCCACCGAAGATACAATGTGGATCTATACTTTGATGACTCAGACTGATCGTAGCCACGAAGACTACATAGTGGATCTACGAGATGACAAGACATAGCCATGACCAATACAAAGTGGATCTATGTAACAATGTATGTGTTGTTTGTCCAATAGAAACTCCTTTGCAACCTGGGCAAAGCATATATCAAAGTGATTACTCAACCCAGGGTATTTTTACTGATCCCAACGTGGTACGATTCTAACCATGTGAATAGATGTCCTGACGTCGAACATGGCAGAAGCCACTTGATTACCGGTCAATAGTGTGAACCGTTAACAAGTGCGAGGGAGATCACCATTAATGTCAATGATTCCCAAGGTACCCTAGTACATTCTAGCGAATGTGAATAGATGAGCTGAGGTCGAACATCTGTGGAATCATCCGATTAGAGGTAAATGATGTAAACCTACTGTCGAATGTGAGGAGGCTTGCCATTGAGGCATGCAGGTCCCAAAGTACTAACTGGTTTCTAAGTCTAATTCCTGGATAATGTGTTGAAGTCGACAGGAATAGACTCGTCGAGGGAGGGCCTTGATGTATCCCCCATCAATGACATGAAATGGACATGGAGATGTAATTGGCAGATCAAATGAACATGGACTGACACAGGTTTTGAGGCAAGATATTTAGGATGGCTGACTCTAGAGGTGGATACTTCCCTTGAACACTGAGGCACAACAACAAAAACATGATATGGACCAAAACTATGCAGTGGATACTGTGACTTGCATCGGGTGACCCAAAGGAGTGAAAGGGACTCAAAGGATTGGTTCAGTGCAGAGGTTCAACGGATTATTATGCGTGCATATGACAAAGTGTTGTGTTCAAGGGCGACTCTAAGAAGTGTTGGATGATGTTCTCAAGAGACTACTTGGCTTGCTCCTTTCAATTTTTCCCCCATCCAGATAGATGAGTACCTCTTTTTGATTTAATGAGCTCAAGGAGGATAACACATGCTCGATATAAATCACCTTCTGTAAGTTCCTCTTCCTTTGTTTAACGAACCAAAAGAAGTAAGGGATCGATCCCATATGGGCCTGTCGATGTGTTCTTTAACGAGTCCAAGGACAGAAAAATCGAAGGTTTTTCGGGATTATAGAGTTTGGAAAAACACTTAAAAGAGAACTCTCTCAGTTCCTTTTTAGTACAGTAGTCTAACGAGACCAAAAAAGGGGTAAACTATCGCTCGAAAGATGTCCTTTCTGACCTTTTAACAAGTGTGAAAGGAAGCAAGGTCACTCGACAATCTTTTCATATTTAGAGAGTCTAAAAAGGGTTTAAAGTAGACTCCAGGGGGGTTCCTTTTTCATGTGTTCGTGTATCCGTACGGGTCTGAAAAAGAGATAAAAGTTTACCCGGTTACGTTCTCATATTATCGAGCTTGAGAACGAACTAAGACTATGCTCATAAGTGCGACAAGGTGCATAATCCATCAGAACTACCAGGAAACCTGCGATGTCAGAACTACAAACCAGGGGTTTAGTAAAGCCATTATATTATTAGAGAAACCCAAAAATGACTATACCTTGTAAAAAATGAAAATTTATAAATAGCAATACAATGAAAATTCCATTTACCATTTCATTTTGCACAAGGATTTTGGAGTAGTGGAGATTCTCTTTTTGAAGTGGATCTTGTTTTGTTCACTGCCGGAGCTATGGTTCACAATTTTGCTTGCCGTTCGGACCAGGTAGGTGTCCATCTCTTCTTCTTTCAATTACATGGTTCAATATTCATTTTCATAGCATCATTTATTTTAAAATACGAAGCCCTAAGTTGCCACAAATAGAACCAAATCGGCCTCTTTAAAAATCAATGGAAAAGGGGGATTCTTTTACAAAAAACGTTTTAGAAAAGGATGGATAAGATGTCAACGCCCCAATAGTCAATTAGGTAGGTCATTATTTGCTAAAAGAATGCATAAACCATCTTCCCATATGCCCACGCAGCCCCAAAGTCGTTTTGATTTTTTTAAAAACGTTTTTATTGTTATTTGATGAATGTTAAATGGCCAGGGAGGGCATGGTAGTTATAAAAGAGTGTGTGGTCACTTTTAAATGATGTGGATATCTTATTTCATGTTTTAAATTGCTTTTGAAAATTGTCGAAATTGCCAAAACGTGGAAATAATGACTTTCTTTGTTTTTTGTTTTGTAGGTAACTTCGGCGACCATGATCAAGTGGAAAGAAAGAGAACATGAGATGGATGACTTAGATGCCTTGCAGAGTCCCCGTACGCGGGCCGCGTTGCGAGCTTGTGGTTTTCTTAAATTCTTCAAGTTGTAAAAAATGAAGAAAGAGATTTTATTGCTCGAGCATATGATCGGCCTATGGGATGTTGCAGAGCAAGGATTCTGAATTGGCACACAACTTTTAACCATTGAGTTAGAAGATGTGTATTTTTTGACTGGCCTATCGAAAAGAGGGGTCCCCATATCTTTCTCCGGGCAGAGGGCACTACCTGAACAAGTGGACGTGTATCTAGCACGCCACTATATCCCAGGAGCAAGGCTGGTAGGGGGTAGAATCCCTATCAAAGACATTCGAGAGCTACCCCTCCGGTCTATACTGTTTGCTATCACGAACGTGACAGGTAGTACTAGCACTCATCTGGCATCAAGATCACAGGTGGCTTATGATGTTCAGTGTTTGGAACCAACACTATTCAACTGGAGTGCAGGGTTCCTTCGAAATGTGAAGGAACAGATTTCACGGTGCAGGACGGGACAGAAGCAGTTTGGTTATGGCTCATTTTTGGTCTCATTTTTTCTAGAGTGCATCCCCCAGATGCAACCTCAGATAGCACTGGTGGTGTGACCAGTGGATGAACCGAGGATGGAGAGGTGGACTAGTCTGTCTCCAAGGCTAGTATCAGAGTCAGAGTTCCATTTCACTGGCGATTTCTTTGCCTGGCTGAGACAACAGTATCTCTGGATAGAGGACTTCCCTTATGCTGAGGTAGATTTCTGTGGGAGCATGGATTTGATTTTTCCCACGGGGGAAGACTAGGATGTGTCAGGTAAGAGACTGAGCCATACCTTGTCTAGTTTTTGTTTTGTTTTGTTTNTTTTTTGAGTTTTTAATGTATATAAATATTTTTGGGTATGTAGAAGAGTTTTTTAACAGATGTGTTGTTTTCAACATGCAGACAAAGGAGAAATGCACCCGACTGATATACCGATACCAGGATGTCGTAGAGGCATCCCGGTTGCATCAGATCCGACAGTACCAGTGATAGGTCTCCGGGAGGTTGAGAGAAACCTCCAAGGCCTTATGATGGGCATCCCTCCTCTGCGGAGGGGGGAAGTGCCTTTACATTTGTAGAGGCACACTATGGGGTTACCAGAGAATATCAATTCTCTATTGAGGCACGTAGTACGTGCGGTGATATTAGAGTCTCTCCGGTGATCATATTTTGTATGCCTTGTCAGGCGACGTTGTATGGGTGGAAAGACCCAATATTTTTCTCTTCTACATACTTTTTTGATGTAATCCACACATTTCAGTCATGCCATCCATATATATATATATATATATATATATATACCGTTTCGAGTTTTTTACAATGCCAATGATTTGTACATGATGATGTCTATGATGTGTTTTAATTTACATGTAATGTACAGTTTTGTTTTCCTTAACTCTTATATGTGGGCAAGATACCGATCCATGATATAATTAGCTAACGAATCCAAAACACTATTAAGTTCTCTTGGAATGTGTCTATATTCAATGTAATCGAACATTCGTTCAAGACGACGAACTTGTAAGTGTAGACGTAGAAGGATAGGACTACGGATAGCATAGATACGGTTGAGTTGATAAACTACGAGTTGGGATTCTAAGTAAATAATGATACGAGAGATACCTAGAGAGGAGGCTTGGGTCAACAGTCCAATGACAGTGTGATATTCTGCCATATTTTTGGTTGCTGGTCCTAAGCAGATACCTCCTGAACTCACCACCTCGTCAAACTAGTAAATAACCCATGCTGCCGAAGCAATGTTCCAGGTATGTCGTCTAGCGCCATTTGCGAACCCAAAAAAGGTAGGAAAGGAAGACGTCATCTGCGCATGAAAACATAAGCACAGTCATGAGTGGCGACGGTAAAGACTCGAGCACGCAAAAGAAATAGACACACCAAACTAAAATACAATAATGTACAAATTACAGATGCTAGGTGATCTAGGCATAGTACTTTTTAAGGTAAAGCCCGTTTCTGGGCTCTCCCAGGGAAATTCCATTATGGTCAACTAATTTGTAGGCACCTCTATGTAGAACACGCTTCACGATGTAAGGACCGTGCCACATAGGTTCTAACTTTCCTGTCCCCAATTTATCGTGAGCTTGGTCGTAAACAAGGACTAAGTCTCCTTCTGCAAAAGTCCGAGGGTGGACGGATTTGTCATATTGACTCTTAATTTGTTTCTGATGTGCCTCATTGGCGAGAGCAGCATCACGACGTGTTTCATCCAATTTGGATAAATACAAGAATCATTCTTCTTCAGCAGAAGTATGGGGCAGGAGTTTTACTTTCAGTTTGAGTGATGGAATCTCACACTCGATTGGTAGGATGGATTCAATGCCATAGACCAACTGGAAAGGGGTAAATCCCATTGAAGTTTTCACCGAGGTGCGATAAGCCCAGAGAGCGGAGAAAAGTTGTCAATGTCACAATGTTTTTTTTTCCCCTACCATGTGTTGGATCATGGTTTTTAGGACTTTGTTGATAGCCTCAACTTGTCCGTTCGTCTGAGGGTAGTAAGGGGATGAGTTTTCATGGCGAAAACCCAATTTGACATGTAACTCGCTCATCATCTGGTTTTTGAAGTGTGCACCATGA
The DNA here is from genome assembly GCA_009831015.1 of Picea engelmannii. NCBI lineage: Eukaryota > Viridiplantae > Streptophyta > Pinopsida > Pinales > Pinaceae > Picea > Picea engelmannii. The sequence goes on along the minus strand of ML787136.1, from coordinate 47,554 downwards.
TCGATGACAATGGCACGTGGTACACCAAAACGAGTTATGATGTGGTTGAAGAGGAATAGAGCTGCAGTACGACCATCATTCAGGAAGGTAGGCATAGCCTCAACCCATTTTGTGAAGTAGTCGATGGCGACGATGATGTAACCGTGCCCCCCGGATGAGGTAGGTTTACACTACATGAAATCGATGCCCCATTTGGAAAAGGGGCCGATGGCGATAATAGGGTGCAATGCAGTAGGGTGGGTGCGTGCCTTCTTATTAAATATTTGGTAGGGTGGGAATTTTTTGACAGCCTCGATGCAATCTTTTAAAATCGAGGGCCAAAAGTAGCCGGCACGTAGGATTTTTTTGGCTATGGCCATCCCAGAAAGGTGACCACCACAGGCGCTAAGGTGACAATCATTCAAAATGCGTTCAACCTCCTCGTGAATCAGAGATTGCCGAAGGATGGTGTCAATACCCCGACGATACAAGGTGTCGTCGATGATGAGATAACGACGAGAGTGGTGACGAATGCGTCGACACTCTTCGCGAGAGATGTTGGGCTGAAAACATTGAGTTTGAAGGTAGAGGAGAATATCTCCCTACCAAGGATAAGAGGTGTTGATGAGGAAGAGAGATTCGTCGGGGAGAGAATCTCTAGGTTCAATGTTTTCATCGGCACGAGGGAGAGCACAGATGAGCTCGGCAAACACCAGGGATTTTTTGGCTTTGGCCTTCGTAAACTCAAAATAGAATTCTTGAAGAATAACGATCCATTTTGAATATTTGCCCCCAAGTACTTGACGTGTCAAGACGTGGTACATAGGGTTGGAGTCTGCGATTACCGTGGTGGTGCATAATAAGATGTAGTGGCGAAACCTCTGGACAGCGATGACGGCTACCAGAGCCAGTTTCTTGACATGCAAATATCTGAGTTCGGGTCCAGATAGACTCTTGCTCAGATAATAAATCACATGTTCTTCGCCGTTAGGGTCCTCCTGAACTAACACCATCGCAATAGTGGAAGTGGAGGCGACTAAGTAAAGGATATAGTCCTTTGTATATTTGGAGGGATGTAACAAAGGTGCGTGGGTCAAAGCGTGCTTGAGAGCATCGAATGAACATTGGGCAGTGTCATCCCAGATGAAAGGGATGTTCTTTTGTAGTAACCACATAAACCCTTTAGTGATCTCAGCATAGTTGCAGATGAAACGACGAAGAAAGTTTGCTTTTCCTTGCAAACTTTGGAGTTGGGTTAAATTGGTAGGTGGGGGTAAGGCTAGGATGGCCTTAATATTTAAGGGATCCACCCTGATCCCATCTTTGGAGACAATGAAACCGAGGAGTCAACCGGATTCGACAACAAAAATGCATTTGTGAGGGTTCAGACGAATACGGTAGAACCTACATCGAAGAAAAATTGCCCGTAAGTGATCAATGTTATCGAATCGATTTAGCGAATGGGTAGGTAAATCGTCGAGGTATGGTTCTGCTATATGTTTGATGTCATGGAAAGCGTACGACATGGCCTGCTGGAAAGTGGAACCAACATTTTTAAGGCCAAAAGGTAGCTTTCGGTAAGAGAAATTACCCCAAGGGCAGATGAAGGTTGTCTTATGTTGATCAACAGGTAAGATTTCAATATGGTTATATCCAGAAAAGCCATCCATGAAAGAGAAGATTACGCTCCCTACGCAATTATCGATGATTTGGTCGATGAAGGGCATAGGGTAGTTGTCCTTGGGACAAGCTTTGTTGAGATATCGATAGTCAACGCAAAAATGGATGGTCCATTATTTCTTGGCAACCAGAACAAGGTTGGAGACCCATTCTATCAAAGGGACGGGATAAATAAAGCCAGATTTTAGAAGTTTTTCAACTTCTGCCTTTATAGCTGCGATTTTATTGGGATGAACCAGGCGAAGTTTTTGTCGAACGGGTTTCACGTCAGGGTAAGTTTTGATTTTGTGCATGACAATCGAAGGGTCGATCCCTGGCATTTCCTCGTAGCTCCATGTGAAGACATCGCAAAATTCTTTAAACAAAGCAGTGTAAGAAACCACTTTGTCAGGTGTACGATTAGCACCAAGGTTGATGTTTTCCACGACACCTTCTTTGATCGAAATGTCAATCACGATCGTAGTGGAGATGTTACCCATGTTCCCTTCAGAGAGAGTATCTTGTGTGAGGATAGAAGATTGCGGAGCATTGGTAACATCGGGAGGGGAGACAGAGTGTATGTCTCGGTGAATTTCCTCCAACGGTGGAAGAAAAGAGGATCGATGATGGTTATCATCCCAAGGCAGATCGTCGATGCTGAGAATTTCCATAATCGATTCGTCAGAAGGAAAAATGTGGGAAATGTAATCGACAACAGATGATAGGGAATCCAACCATGAGGGCATCGAGTAGGCATCGGGTGCCAATGAATGTGAATTGTTGGAAGAGGGAGAGGCAGATTGAATAGCTACGTATGCGGCCTCGGCTGGGCTAAGTGGCATGGTGTCACTAAGCACATCGAATTCCAAAGGACTAGGTACAATCCACGGATTAGATGATTCCAAGGATTGATAAGGCACAGTCAAGACCATATTGACGACGACAATATGATGTGTGGTAGGTGGAAGTGGTGTAGGGAATGTACCCATAAGGCTAGAATCTTTCAATAAGCCAACACCAATGCTTTCTACGTAACTAGGTGGTCTCCCAAAAAGGGAATGTTGTTGGTGGCAGGGATGTGAGCGTCGGGTGTACAGAAATCAAGTTGATCGATGGTAACAATTTTTCCTTGATGGGGGAATTGTACACATCGAAACACTGATGAGGCGACGACAGTCATAGCATAGAACCAACTTCTTCCGAGTAATAGGTTGTAATTGAGGGCAACATCGACCACCTCGACGTCAACGGTAACAGTTTTTCCGCCCAACTGAATGGCTAAGGATTGTAATAATCTGTGAGGATGAAAACCTCGTCCATAAAAAGCACGTAACATCGTAGGGGATTTGTTAAGGGCAGGTGATTTCAATCCTTTCCAATAGGCTATGGACATGACACAGGTAGAGGCTCCCTCATCCAAGATAGTTCGGTGGATTTGTTGATTGTGAACAACAACATCGATTTGGAAAGCTAGCTGGTGGGAGAGTTGCAGTTGATGGTCATCCAGATTAAACGTGAGGTTGTTTGATGACTCAATATCAAAAGCATCGATAGCGTCTAAGAGCATTCTACGTTGGCTAGGACAGTGTTGTAGAACTTCCAAGGCAGACATAGCACATGGTGCTTGGGCCAAATCTTCTACAATATTGTAATTTTGGGTAGCCCGTGAATTAAGATTAAAAGTATATTTCTAGATGGTGCTCTTAGGAGGGCGTAATATGGAGTCAAAAGACAGTTTCTCAATCTGGAGTGGCCTGGATGGAGGGCTAACAGATGGAGGATTCGCAGAGGATGGTAACGGGTCCGGCGGAGAACCGTTAGCAATCTTCGGCTTATCAGGTTTAACTGGTGTGCCATATGTCGCAGAGTGAGTGGTTAGATTAACCTCATTGAACATGTAAATGTGGGCACTTGTCAAGGCCTCATCATGGGGTTGGCTGGAATTGCCCCCCGGTGTGGGGGTTTGAGCAACCAAAGATTGTTGTTGTGGAAAAGGCTGAGTAAGCACAACGGGTTGTGAATTTCCCTTGAAAAGTTTTACCACTTCATCGCGATGTGGGCATTCTCGAGTGTAGTGTGGGCATTCTCGAGTGTAGTGATCGTCTCCACAAATGAGACATGGGAATTTTGGTTTTCGTTGTGGTTGTTTTCCAGTAGCAGGAGTTTGTGGTTGGGTTTTGGGTTGTTCGTTATTATTATTTTTCTTTGGTTTATTTCTCGCTTTCTTCTTTCCCCCAAGTTGTTGTGAAGGGGTTGATTGGACCGCATTCACCTCAGAGACCTGAGTTTGAGGGGGGGTAGAAGAGGGTGCATTCAGACTGGGAGCAACCGTCGAAGCGGGCCACTGAATCATTC
>ML787136.1:0-27942 GCA_009831015.1 Picea engelmannii | reverse complement strand
CTTCTAGAAGTAGAACCTTCTAAGAAGTCCTCTTACATTTATTATATCTAACTACCCATTTATTATATATGACTACCATAGTGGGCCTTATTTAATAATATAGTGGACCTAGTTCACCTTACATTGAATGGCCTCCACTATTATCACTATGGGCCCTCTGCCCCCCCCCACTACCTCTCTAGCTACCTTACAACACCTCACCTGTGTCGTGCCTCTGACCTGCTCTTCACTAGACCAGAACTTTGGTTTGCCTCCCTTCCCCCTCCTTAGTTATAACTCCACAGCCATTCCCAGAGAGTGGGGTAAGCCCAAAAGAGGGTTGTATTATTACAACTTCATAACTCAACGCAACTGCTCTGACCCCTCACAACCCTCTGCTCCACCCACTAGCTTTGCTACCACCAACCAGAATTGGCATGAGATTCCTCAACCTCTCCTCAATGCCCCGATTTCTCCCCCTCTCCTACCCGATACCATGATTGATTCTAGGAGCTTCCTAGTTGATGAAGAAATTCCTCCTCTCGAGATGAAAATCGTTGAAGCTCCCCCAACTCACCAAATAATGGAGCCATACGACTGTGTGGTTGAGGAAGAACCCACCCCCCACCCCCCCCAACTAGTTGACATAATGTATAGCCCGAAATACCACCCATGAACTGGCCATGGAAGGAATTCCAACAACATATTTTGATGCAGGAGCAGTTCCTCATGAGGAAATGGTTGGGAAAATTGAGAAACCTCTGCTCAACCCACACTGTTTCTCAGACAACCACCTTCATCTGATCTTCGAGATGCGTCGGAACCTAAAGGACCAAATCCACAATCAGAGCATCCTCAACAAACACATGGACCTCATGTTCGACTCCTTGTCGGATGCACTGACTGAGAAGCACTGCCTGAATTGCAACCAAATGTTATTCTTCACTTATAACAATGAAGTATGCCCAGGTTCGCCACACCTCTAGCTTCTCTCTCATTTTGTTCCACAAGAATCAACTACAGTTAATTTTGGTTTTGCTAAAAACTCTAGTGTATGGCAATAGCCATGTCATGTTTGTTGGCACTAGCCATATTTTATGGTGTATGGCACTAGCCACATCTTGTTTTTTTGCATTAGTCATGTTTTCTAAGTTTTCTTGCATGCCACCTGTTCTAATTTTCATGCATATGGAAGAACATGTGGCAGACTCTGAACATTTTATTGGCATGATGCTTCTTTAAGGCCATATAATGTATTTTACTTTACAAAAAACATATTTATTATCTATATTTACATGAATCTAACATATGATCTTTTAAATAAATAAATCTCTATGTTTATGTGAATCTAACATATAATTTTTTAAATAAATAAGTTAATAAGTTAATTTTTTTTCGTAAACCTCCTTGTAAACTCCAATTTTTTTTAAAAAGCACCATTAATAGATAAATGTTCAAAAACATTACATTTAAATACTATAAACAACAATAACACAATAAATTAAATGTTGAGCTTATGTTACCTTATAAACACTTATAACTATTCGGATTATATTGCCTTTTTTCAAAAGACATGAGCTTCGTTCAAGAAGAATCGGTACTGTGCAGTCTAGCATGTGCCATCAAAAATCCTTTGGGAAACTAATATAAAGCATGGTCAACATCCCAATATAATTCAAAACTCTCTTCGTGAAATTGAATTATATTAGGGTGTTACATGAGACATTCACGTTTATCACATCAAGGTCTTTCACTTAACATTCATTACTTTGTAATCTAGATTTTGTACACATAACGAATTTGATTTTTTTGAAACTTTTTGTGTCATGTTTTATTATAATTTTAGTTTATCTTTTTAAATAGTGGTGTATGTAAGGAATTTTTGGTGTTTTTTTAAAAACCTGAACCTCAAAGCCATTACAATAATATATTCATTAGGAACTCAACACATCGCTTACACGATTGAATCTGGGTAGGGATGTTAAGAATCATTCCTTCAAATCGGAGATGTTAAAAATCATTCCTCCAAACCACTCTAGCTAAACCCGATTGACAATTTTTTATGTTATATTTATACTTTTATAACCTAAATAAAATAGACATGAAATCATTCGATTATTCATGTCTTGAACATTCCAAACAAATTGTGTGTGTTGATTGATTACAATGAGAAAACATACATGAGGAGGTTTGGTGTTTCAATGGTTATTTCAAGTGGAAGGTTTTTCCTCATCCTTCCATAAGTGAATTCTGTAAGGACTATGGATGGAACACCATTATTGAGAGCTTTCCATTGAGAGTTAAATAGTCATTATACACACCAACCACCTTCCATTCCCTCTTATTCTAATAGTCTTTGGAAGATTAAAAACACTAGAACGGATTTAATGACGAATGTGTATTTTATGTCCTTGTACATTATTGTTAACTAATCCTCCGAGGTTCTCGGAAGTTAATTGTTCGTTCAACTACTCAAAAGTTGAACTGTCCACCTAACTACCCCATCAATACATATAAACATTGTGTATCCTTATTTTTGAATATATGAAGAAACCTCCGATATGTTCTTGGTGATTTTTCCTCGCTCTGTATTAGTGGTATTAGAGCGCGATTGAGGGAGCCCTTCGCATGAGAGAGCATGGTTTCTTCACTTGAGAGAGAGGTTGAGGGAGCCCTTCACATGAGAGAGTGTGGTTGAGGGAGCCCGCATGGAGGAAATTGTGAGAGACAGATTCTATCCGCGCGGAGTAAATTCGTGTGAGAGAGACAGATTCTACGCAGATGTGGAATGAATCTATTGAAGAGGATTCTATGCAGATCCCACATAGAGGTTGACTGAAGAGGATGCAAACCCCCACATGTACAAACTGCTGCAAAGAGATGGAGCCGTGGTACATCGTTTGAATTCTTTTTTCATATTTTGAAACAAGTCTGTGATGAAAGTTCGATTTCTAGTTGTTTATGTAATTTATGAGAAAAAAATCGTTTAAAATGCATTCATTAATCTCGATAGTGGGAGTTGTTATTTCTTGGAAAGTAAATTGTCAGGATTGGTTCAGAAAAATCAAGCATACTTTGATTTTTAATGATTTGTGGCATGGTATTTGTGAAAATACTGGTGATAACTCAGATGATAGCCCAGATGATAGCTCATGTGACAGTGAGCTAGAGGAACCTATAGATGCCAAGGAACTTGCTATCTCAAAGAGAAAGGACAAAAAGGCCTATTCTTTGATCGCTGCCTCAGTGAGTGAAGAGGTAAGAAGAGATATGAATTCTTGTAAAACTGCATTTCAAGCCTTAAAGAAACTCGAAGATATTTATGACTCTCATTCTGAACTTGAAATTATCCAAATAATAATGAAGTTATTCAATTTATAGATGAAAGATAATGATCCAATGAAGCTAGCCTCTAAAATTAGAGCTCTTTACCATGATATTAAGGCCACTGGTGTAGAAGTTGATTTACAACTTATAGCTTTTATCAAAGCTCTTTACCCCACTTACTCACACTATCTTGAATCTCTTCAAGCTAGTGAAAAAATGAAAAACTTGACCTTTGATAAACTTGTTGAGAAAATTGTGGAAAGAGAAAAATCCTTTGGGAAGAATGAGTCAACTACAGTTAATTTTGGTTTTGCTAAAAACTCTAGTGTATGGCAATAGCCATGTCATGTTTGCTGGCACTAGCCATATTTTATGGCGTATGGCACTAGCCACATCTTGTTTTTTGGCATTAGTCATGTTTTCGAAGTTTTCATGCATGCCACCTGTTCTAGTTTCCATGCATATGGAAGAACATGTGGCAGACTTTGAACATTGTATTGGCCTGATGCTTCTTTAAGGCAATATAATGTATTTTACTTTAAAAAAAACATATTTATTATCTATGTTTACATGAATCTAACGTGTAATCTTTTAAATAAATAAATCTCTATGTTTATGTGAATCTAACATATAATTTTTTAAATAAATAAGTTAACAAGTTAAATTGTTTTGTAAACCTCCTTGTAGACTCCAAAATTAAAAAAAAAACACCATTAATAAATAAATGTTCAAAAACATTACATTTAAATACTATAAACAACAATAACACAATAAATTAAATGTTGAGTTTATGTTACCTTATAAACACTTATAACTATTCGGATTATATTTTCTTTTTTCAAAAGACATGAGCTCCGTTCAAGAAGAATCGGTATTGTGCAAGTCTAGCATGTGCCATAAAAAATCCTTTGGGAAACTAATATAAAGCATGGTCAACATTCCAATATAATTCAAAACTCTCTTCGTGAAATTGAATTATATTAGGGTGTTACATGAGGCATTCACGTTTATCACATCAAGGTCTTTCACTTAACTTTCATTACTTTGTAATCTAGATTTTGTACACATAACGAATTTGATTTTTTGAAATTTTTTGTGTCATGTTTTACTATAATTTTAGTTTATCTTTTTAAATAGTGGTAGTAGTGTATGTAAGGAATTTTTGGTGGTTTTTTAAAAACCTGAAGCTCAAAGCCATTACAATAATATATTCATTAGGAACTCAACACATCGCTTACATGATTGAATCCAGGTAGGGATGTTAAGAATCATTCCTTCAAATCAAAGATGTTAAAAATCATTCCTCCAAACCACTCTAGCTAAACCCAATTGACAAATTTTTACGTTATGTTTATACTTTTATAACCTAAATAAAATAGACATGAAATCATTCAATTGTTCATGTCTTGAACATTCCAAACAAATTGTGTGTGTTGATTGATTACAATGAGAAAACATACTTGAGGAGGTTTGGTGTTTCAATGGTTATTTCAATTGGAAGGTTTTCCCTCATCCTTCTATAAGTGAATTCGGTAAGGACTATGGATGGAACTCCATTCTTTAGAGCTTTCCATTGAGAGTTAACTAGTCATTATACACACCAACCACCTTCCATTCCCTCTTATTCTAATAGTCTTTGGAAGATTTAAAACACTAGAACGGATTTAATGATGAATGTGTATTTTATGTCCTTGTACATTATTGTTAACTAATCCTCCAAGGTTCTCGGAAGTTAATTGTTCGTTCAACTACTCGACAGTTGAACTGTCCACCTAACTGCCCCATCAATACATATAAACATTTTGTATCCGTATTTTTGAATATATGAAGAAACCTTCGATATGTTCTTGGTGATTTTTCCTCGCTCTGTGTCAGTGGTATCGAAGCACGATTGAGGGAGCCCTTTGCATGAGAGAGCATGGTTTCTTCACATGAGAGAGAGGTTGAGGGAGCCCTTCACATGAGAGAGTGTGGTTGAGGGAGCCCGCATGAAGAAAATTGTGAGAGAGACAGATTCTACCCGCGCGGAGGAAATTCGTGTGAGAGAGATAGATTCTACGCAGATGTGGAATGAATCTATTCAAGAGGATGATTGAAGAGGATTCTATGCAGATCCCACATAGAGGTTGACTGAAGAGGATGAGAACCCCCACATGTACAAACTGCTGCAAAGAGATGGAGCCATGGTACATCGTTTGAATTCTTTTTTCATATTTTGAAACAAGTATGTGATGAAAGTTCTATTTCTAGTTGTTTATGTATTTTATGAGAACAAAATCCTTTAAAATGCATTCATTAATCTCGATAGTGGGAGTTGTTCTTTCTGGGAAAGTAAATTATCAGGAGTGGTTCAGAAAAGTCAAGCATACTTTGATTTTTAATGATTTGTGGGATGGTATTTGTGAAAATACTGGTGAGAACTTAGATGATAGCCCAAATGATAGCTCATGTGACAGTGAGGCAGAGGAGCCTATAGATGCCAAGGAACTTACTATCTCGAAGAGCAAGGACAAAAAGGTCTATTCTTTGATTGCTACCTCAGTGAGTGAAGAGGTAAGAAAAGATATGAATTCTTGTAAAACTGCATTTCAAGCCTTAAAGAAACTCGGAGATATTTATGACTCTCATTCTGAACTTGAAACTATTCAAATAATAATGAAGTTATTCAATTTAGAGATGAAAGATAATGATCCAATGAAGCTAGCCTCTGAAATTAGAGCTCTTTACCATGATATTAAGGCCACTGGTGTAGAAGTTGATTTACAACTTATACCTTTTATCAAAGATCTTTACCCCACTTACTCACACTATCTTGAATCTCTTCAAGCTAGTGAAAAAATGAAAAACTTGACCTTTGATAAACTTGTTGAGAAAATTGCGGAAAGAGAAAAATCCTTTGGGAAGAAGGAGTCACTTCCCAATGCCGAAACTCTATGTCTTGCACAGGAAAGGCATAAGTCCAGTAATGATCCTGCTAGACATAATACTAGCATCAAAGGTCGTGGTAGAAAGCAATTTAGAGGTAGGGGGGTAAAAATTATCAAGGTGACAGACAACCTTTTTGGCAACAACACCAAAACAAAGATAAACAATCTATACAATGCTATAGATGTGGAAAAATGGGTCATACAAGTAGTTTTTGCAGAACTCCTTGGGAGAAGATTCCTGATAAGAAAGAGAGAAATCAAGATAAACATAAGCAACCAATAGAGAAAGGTAATTCTCTTGAATCTGCACATTATGTTGTCGCACATTGCATTCTTGTCATTGAAGAAGTTTTTAGTACTTTGTTTTCTTCTTGGAATGGCACTTGGTTATTAGATATTGGAGCCACATGCCATATGACATTTAGAAAAGATTTCTTTGAGACATTTAGTGCTAAAATTGATAGAGTAGTTTATTTTGTTGATAATTCATAGTTAAAACCTTCCGGAATTGGTTCAGTTAGACTTAAATTACTAGGATATGCTGATTATATACTCCATGATGTCATTTATCTTCCACAATTAAAAAGGAATTTAATGTCTCTTATCCATATAAGAAAGCAAGGCCATTGCATTTAGGTGTTTGGTGGCATTGTTGAAATTAGAAGAGCTTTTGATAATATGATTGTCATGACTGGAGTGGAAGATGACAATCTTTTAAAACTAAATGGTACCTCAATTAATGTTCAGAATTCAACAAATTTGGCTCAGCATAGTGGTAATTTATCTTCCAGTTTGTTATGGCATGCTCGATTTGGTCACATTAATTTTGAGAGTCTCAGGATTATGAAGAAGAAAAGAATTAAAGGGCTTCCTACAATTCCAAGACAACTTTCTTAATGTGATGCATGTATTTTAGGCAAACACAGTAAAAAACCTTTTCATGACTTTATGTCTCGAGCTTCTAGAAAGCTTGGTATTATTCATTCAGACTTATGCGGGACCATTCCTGTTACATCCGTAAATGGAAATAAATATATGATGACTTTTATTGATGACTATACTAATATGTGTTGAGTTTATCTATTAAAAGAAAAATCTCAAGCTTTTGATACATTAAAAAATTTTCATTTATGGATTAAAAATGAAACTCAACTCAATATTGGAACTTTTAGATCTGATAATGGTGGTGAATATACATCTTTAGTTTTTGAAAAATATTTGCAGAACAATGGTATCAAACATCATACCATTGTTCCTTTTAATCCACAACAAAATGGCATGGCCGAACAGATGAATAAAACTTTGCTGAATATGATCAGATCAATGATATTTTTTAAGAATGTCAAATTAATGTTTTGGGGAGAGGTAGTCCTTTGTGTTGTTTACATTAAGAATAGAAGTCATTTAGTTGCACTTCAAAATAAAATTTCTTATGAAATGTGGCATGGCCATCTTCCTGTTGTCAAGCATTTAAGAGTTTTTTGTTCCACCTGTTATGCTTTGATTCTTGAACAACAAAGAAATAAATTCGGAGAAAGAAGCAAAAAGTGCATTTTTCTGGGATATTCTAATACTTCAAAAGCTTATAGACTTTACGATGAAGCAAACAAAAAATTTATTGTTTCTAGAGATGTTATATTTCTTGAGTTTGATAAAGATGAAATCACTGTTGACAAACAACTTGCTCGACTTGGTCAATTTCACTCTAAAAAATTCTATCATGAATGGGATAATGAACTTCCAAATCTTGAAGGGGGGATTCATGTTCTAGATCAATCTTTGAAATTTCCTTTGACAACATCAACTTCTTCTTCTGGTTCTCCATTAGATAATGTAGAAAATGTGGGAGAATTGTTTTTGAATGACAATAGGAAATTAAAACCTGTCCTTGAATTATTTCTTGAAGAACCAACTCTTGAAGCTGAGGAAACATCATAGAAATCAATATGTAGATCAACAAGGACCAGGACATTTCCAAGGAAATATGATGAATTTGTCACGGATGTTACTTCAAATTCAGGTAACAGATTCCAGATTTCTTTTTATTGTGAATTAAATTTTTCTATTGTTGATGAACCTTCTTCCTTTCAGGAAGTAGTAACTAGTATTGCATGGAAAAGTGCAATGCAAAGAGAGTATGATGCTCTCATAAAAAATGGAACTTGGAGGTTGGTGGACCCTCCATTTAGAATCAAATCTATTGGCTGCAAGTGGGTATATAAGAACAAATATAAAGTGGATGGCTCTCTTGATAAACACAAAGCAAGGCTTGTAGAAAAATGATATGCTCAGAAAGAAGGTGTTGACTACACATAAACTTTTTCTCCTACTGCAAAATGGGGCACTATTTGAAGTTTGTTCTCTTTGGCAGCTCATAAAGGATGGAAAATTCATCATATGGATGTTAAGACTGCATTCTTGAATGGAGACTTGAAAGAAGATATATATATGACTCAACCTGAAGGTTTTACTTTCAAAGGTCAAAAGCATAAGGTATGTAAACTGGGAAAGTCTTTATATGGCTTGAAGCAAGCACCACGTGCTTGGTATGAAAAATTAACTGAGCATCCTATGAAATTAAACTACAATCATTTCAATCTAGATGATGCAACTATATTTGTCAAGAAGGTTGGTAAATCGGTTGTACACCTAGTCGTATACGTTGATGATCTACTAATCATAGGAAACAATGATGTATAACATCCGTTAAGAAAGAGATAAAAAATGTTTTTGATATGACTGATTTGGGCTTTCTTCATTATTATTTAGGAATTGAAGTAGATCAACAACCGAAGTACATTTTTATTTCTTAGAAAAAGTATATTGGAGAGCTATTGAGCAAATTTGGGATGCAGGATTGTAATTATGTTTCCACTCCAATGGAGCATAATCTAACACTTCAAATGAAGGCAACGCATTTGAAGATCCAACAAAGTACATGAAGCTTGTTGGAAGTTTAATTTATCTTACTACTACTCGTCCTGACATAACCTTTGCTATAGGAATACTTTCCAGATTTATGCATCATCCCTGTGAAGATCATTGGAACACAATAAAATGAGTGCTCAGATATTTAAAAGGCACTCAATCATATGGCATCAAATATTCTAAAGTTTCGGACTTCCATCTCATTGCTTATTCAAATTTTGATTTTGACGGAGATAAATAGCATGGAGTGTCTACTTCATGTTATTTGATGTCTCTTGGATCAACAACGATCACTTGGAGATCACGAAAGAAAATTGTACCTGTTCATTCTACAACTGAAGCTGAATATGTTGTAGTAGCTCAAGCCACAAAAGAAATCATTTGGCTTCGGAAAATACTTGAAGATTTGCGGGAGAAACAAATTACTTCAACGCCTCTACTTGTTGATAACATTTCTGCAATTCAATTGGCCAATAATCCTAAATTTCATGATCAAACCAAGCATATCAACACCAAATATCATTTAATTCGACATCATGTTGAGATCCAAACCATTCATCTCAATCACTGTTCCGCTTCAGAGCAAATTGTGGACATCTTTACCAAATATGTGGACATCTAATTGCTCCATCAATACATATAAACATTTTGTATCTGCATTTTTGAATATATAAAGAAATTTCTAATATATTTTTGGTGATTTTTCTTCTTTCTTTGTCAATGACATCCTCCCATCATACATCCATTTAAGTTTATCCTTGCTAACAAATCTTTTGAAATATTATTTTTCATCCAAAACCAAGATCACCTTAGTGCACTTAGGTGTTCTTTTCATGACTTTGAAAATAAGCTAGTTTTACCTCAACCTTGTGACTTTAATATTTCAAACAGGATTTCTGACAAATACTTACTGTTCACCCACTTGATTATCCTTTTTTCCAAATACAGTTAATGCTTTACAGCCGGATGGTTATTATTGGCCCATATTCTACATCCATGCCGGGCCATGTGTTTCAATAGCCAGGGTCCGTGGAGGTACGAATCTGGGGAAGTGGGAATAAACTTTAGAGAGCAAATCGGGAAATAATTTCCAACTAAACAATCAATATTACAAAGCCCACTGGACTCTGGACAATTCAGTGGTGTCTACGTTTCTTCTAAAAAGGTGACTGTGGAGTTATCGTCTCGGGGATGGCACAAACATCGACAGTTGATAATTCCCTGTACAGATCCGAAATGGCAGGGACTTATAGCGTACTCTGAGGCAATGGGATAAACAGTATTCAAACCATTTCGTTTTCTTCTGGTAAAATTTGATTTTAAATTTTGGAAATTTGGTCGGAATTATGTTGGAAATTAGAATGTTATCTGACGAGTGTAGTTTAAACGTTTTATATTTTGATTGTTTATTTGATGACGAATGGTTGGATCTGCAGATTTGAGTGACCAAGTTTGTATAATCAAAAATACAATTTAAATAACAGAAAATAACAATTTTGTCCAAATTTACATCTCTGTATTCCTACTAAAAATAGAACTTTTAATCAACTCTATTATGATGAGAAGAAAATTTTATTTATAAAACTTTGTTTTAAGAGAAAATTATAAAATAATTCAGAAAATTATACAATATAAAATTTTAACTCACCAAAAAAAAAGTAATCATTAAAAATGAGTGGTTAATATTCAGCCTGCTATACACAATTGAATGCTATGGAAGGGAGATTATAGACGATTGAATCTGAATGTAAATGAGATGATTTAAACGGATTTGACTAGTGGGTTAAAATTCTCATCATCTGCATCGGTGTATAGATCAACTAAATCGGTTTTCGATTTTCTTTTCTCAAAATTCGGTGGAAAAAAAATGTTCCAATTTGTTGTCATTTATGATAATCTGAGTCCATTTAAAAGCAGTTAAAACTGTGTAGTTCACAGTTTAAGTTTTCGATTTTCGTGCTCACAATTTGGTGAAAAAATCTTCCAGTATGATTAATTTGTTGTCCATTATGATAAGTTGAGTCCATTTAGAAGCAGTCAAAACTGCTTAGTTTACAGTTTTAGAGGAAATTGTAATACTAAAATCCTTATTATTTAAATTATTGAATTTGGTTCAAAATGTTGGAAAAAATAATTTAGTTGTTTATTAATTTATGTTTTTATTTGGTTCACTTAAATTTGAATTTGAAGTAACGGTTAATAGATTTGAGTAAATTTTAAGAAAGATGAGGAATTTTTTTTTTTTTTTAATTGTTTTTAGTCTTTTTAATGTTACAAAGATGACAAATTCTTTCAACTCATTACATTTTAGGATTTGTCCAACACCTTATTTCACTGTAGTCCTTATTTTGACAATGCTGATTTTCTTTGTCATGCTAATCAAAATAGAGAGATACTTTTGATCTTTAGGCAAAATGACCTCTTTCTTTATACCCCAATGATTTAGCTAGGACTTGGTATCTTTATGCCAACCTTGCTTGAGCCGCATGTGGTTTTGACTAGAGTTTGAAGCAATCTTAGGAAGCCTCTTGTCTTTCATGTTGTTTATCTTGGTCTGGTACATTAGGTACCTAGTCATTGCCATTTTCCCTATGGGGGAAAGACTTCTATGGGGAGGATAGGGTGTATTGCCTTTGATTTTGAAATTATAAGTTACAAAACACTTTTGAATTTGCTCTATCTTTCTCCATGATTCAACCCCCCCAAACTTTACAACCATATAAGATAATAGGAGTGACGAGTCTCTCAAAGAAGAGTTTCTTCTTATCCCATAGCCAAAGGTCTATTAATTTACAATTGTTTTCAAGCCCATAATAAGTTTTCCACCCTTTGTTTATCCTTTTCTCAATGTTATAGTTCTAGTTGAGCTTGTGATGAAGATCAATTCCAAGATATTTGTATGAACTCATTTCCTCCAAACTATTGTTGTCATGCAAGGAATTAGTGTAATTGATCTTTTTGGATTTGATTATTATAACCTTTGTTTTTCAGTGTTAATAGTCATACCCATACTAGAGTAGAAATCCTTGAGAATTTTTAGTTGCTTATTGAGACCATAGGGACTCTTCGCCATAAGAACGATATCATTAATGTAAAGGAGAACGATGAGTATACTAATTGGAATGGGGTTGACCCACCTGCTTATTCCAAACAACCCTCTAACTTGTCAATGTATATGCCAAAAAGGGTAGGGATAGGGACAACCTTGCTTAACTTCTATATTACAATTAATTTCTTCCAATTAACGTTTAGTGTTCTTAAACTTGGCAATAACATTCTCATACAAATTTATGGTAAGAACTCTTAGCTTGAAAACAACTTTTAACTCATCTAGCCTATTCCAATATAATGATAATTATTATTATAATCAATCATCCTTAATATATTGTTTACTTATAACTTAAAAGATAATAAACATTTTGAAATTTAATCATGTTGACTATGGGTTTCGGGATTTGTTATTGGTTTAAAATGAGATGTAGGCTCCTTTGTTGTTGATGTAGGTGGAGCAATTTCATCACGGATCAATCTTTTCTCCGTGGTTGGAATGTGGTGGTTCAAGTTACACTCAGAAATGAAATTGATTGATTTACAATTTTTGGAGTATTAGGATCCGTTTAAAATTGGGTAATAGTAGGATCGGTTTAAAATGGGTAAAAATTTTGGGAAAAAGTTTGAATGTATATAWGGAATTTGGATCATGATGTAATTTTTGTTATATTTGAAAATTTGTTTAATAAAAAATTGTTTGACTAATTTTGAAAATTTGGTTAAAATTAATTTAAAAATTTGTTTTACCAARCTTGAAAATTTGGTCAAATTCAATTTCAAAAATTCCTTAAAAATAAAAGATATTTATTCCCTAAAAATAAAAGAACTTCCTCCATTGTGAATTTGAAGCAGCAAAATAGGGGAATGCACAAAAACTATCCATCCCATCCCTTAGAAGTCTTGCTGGTAACACTGCTAGAAACTATGAAACAAAGTAGATTATGAAACAACTAAATAGCCCTTGCTTTACTGGAATGGGTGAGTGATAAAATTGCAAATTTTAATTTTATAAATGATTCAAATTGAACTTTAATATGCAATTATCCATTACAAAAATTACAAAAATTGGAAAAAATAAATACTTGATAAAATTGCAATTTTAAATTTTTAAGAAATTTGACAATGGATAGTAACTAGAAATTCTAGAAAAACTGTGGATTAGTAAGGCATTTAAGTTAAAGTTTAAGCTATGCTTTTTTTAAAGGTATAGAAGTTCTACTCCTAAGAAAGATTTAATGATATTGAGGTTTTACTCCAACTCAAGGTTGGAATTTCAAAACTAAACAACTTATTAAATTTAATGGTTTTGATGTGTTCTTTTTTGATAGTTCTAATGAAAAATATTGATGATTCATAGAAAATTCTAACCATATTTGTGATGGAGAGCGTGCTCCTTCGTGCATCACAATTCATTCAATGCATACCTCATAAAATTCAAATAATTAATTACTTATTTATTTTTAATTTTTTTAAACTTACAAGATCTAAATTAAAACATCAAATTAATCTAACAAAATTTTATTGATCCACAGTGGGAAAACTTATCATAACTCAAGTATGTCAATCAATATCACTAGTTTAATTGATGCTTAATGTAGATATAATGTATGGTTGTGACCAAACAATGTTTATGTAAATTATATTTCTGAATTTTAATAAATAAAATGTGATGTTAGTTGTTGGGGGATATGGACAAAGATGGGGGCTGATTAATTCAAAAGAGAGGAGAATGTCGAAGAGAATGTCTAAGAGAGGGGTCCAAGAGGGAATTACCCATGTCTATTAATTCAACCCACTTCCTAAAATTACTATTGGTATATGAACCTTCTATTTTCCTGATTGAGTGTTCCCACAACCAATCAATGAGTACATGTAAGAGAGTGGGTGTGAGGAGTCACACCCCATAGCTATTGGGAGGATGGGGCTGAAGTACAATCATCTTAGAAAAGAGTGTAAGTCAAGCAAGCAAACAAAGAGAGGAAATTTCTATGGCCAAAGGGAGGCAGAATTAGACAGACATGTTTTTGCATGAACACAAAGCATAAAATAGGGAAGAAGAGAATTCGAGTTGGAGGAACAATGGATAGTGAATTCTAGACCATTTGTGGAGTTGAACATTGAAGAAACAAGTTGTTAGACTTGCATAAGAACCAGGTTGTCATGATTGAAGAGTGAACTCTTATGAGTGTCAGGGACCTAACCTCCCTAACCTCTTGTTGGGCTCTAAATATGTCCTAAAATCAACCTCTATGCATCAGCCAAAGGTAGACGTTGGCACAAACATTTTACTTGTTGCCTACGTAGGTTCTTACCTTCCGTTTTAAATACCCAACCTCCAGAGATGCAACACCTATAAAAGAACAACAATCGTAAAGGGAACGACAACTGTTCCTTTCAAATGAATAACAACTACCCTCATAGGAACAACAATCACGCGAAAGGAACGACAACTTTTCCTTTCAAATGAACAACAACTACACTCAAAGGAACATCAGTCGCATGAAAGGAACGACAACTGTTCCTTTCAAATGAACAATAACTACACTCAAAGGAAAAACAGTCGCGCGAAAGAAACGACAACTGTTCCTTTCAAATGAACAACAACCAACTCAAATGAACATCAATCGCTACATTGGGATGAACTAATGTTGAATTAATTGCATTGTAGTATTTGCCCAACTATTCAATTGTCAACCCGATGAAGTCTTTTATTTCAAAGTTACCGTGCACAATATATGCAAGCAACAAATTCCAACTAACACTATTATCTATTTAATAAAATAAAACACGTAACTTAAAATCAATCAAATCCTCTCTTGCTTGAAAATACACTCAGCTGAAATAAAACCACTACCACACTCTTACATAAATTAAAGGATTATTAACAAAATGAAGTAACAACAACATGAATTGAATCTTACTGTAAGAGCAATCTAATAAACAACACACAACTGTAAGCAGTGATCAACTAATCATAAACCAAGATAAATTAAGACAATGAAAACAAAAATACAAGTAAGTGAATAAGACCAACACATACCAGATTGAGGGGGCCCTGCCTCACTTAGCATGCATGGCCAAAAGAATTACAAGATTAAGAGAAAGTTGCACATAATTGCAGATCCATCAACTCCTTTGTATTATTGAAGAAAACTCATAAATTACATAAGTTCAACTCTTTCTTACAAATAAATTCTATATAATTTCATGAATGCCCCTCTCCTGATTGAAGAGGTCTTATTTATACAAATCAAATCCCCAAATCCCTGGGTTGCTCAAACAAATTGCTAAGTTTAGAGAACCGGCCGCAACTATAAATATGGAAAATACCCGTTTAAAGAACCAACGATTTCTCTCAAATCGTAGCTCCAATTGGAAAACGACCCACGTAGAACTCAACTGGGCCCATTATGAACAAGACCCATGTCTCGTATTTTCGAGATTCATCCTCATCTGCTCACAATATTCCACACAAATTCATCTCTCCTTATCTTCCACGTTTTTCACTGAAAACGGTTAACCACGAGCTGGAACTCACATGTGTCATTTGGAGGTTGGAACCTTGACTGCTACAACTATTGATACATAAAATCACTCGTCAAAACATCATCAGAAAAATCATGCATAATAGTCTTTAATTCATTAAAAATGAAGGAAGAATAATCATTATTAACCACTAAAGCATAAAAGGAATTATATCTCATTTTATGAGCATTTGTAGCAAATGTATGACAAATGGAATGATAAATGAAGGATAATAGGATGGAGAAGGGATGGAATAGATGTCTATAGATGATGAAAATATGGACAAATATGTGACCCAACACCTCTCACATAGGTAATGTAATATATTTTCCTGATCTTCCTCTAGAATGTTCTTTAGAAGATAGAATTAGTATAAATAAGAGAAGGAGGCATGCGAAAGCTTTGTTTTGAGAATTATTGTAATATAGCGTTTCTCTGTTGGAGGTTTCCCCCTTCAAGAGGAAAGTGAAGATTGATTCATATCAATAAAGGTATTATTTTGGTGTTGTGGTTCTCTACATTTTGTTGTTCCGCTATTATTTTATGTAGTATTTATGTTTTCTACTATTATAATAGATATAGTACCTAACATGTGGTATCAGAGCACTTTCCTCTATGGAAACTATGGGAATTTATTTTTATGGTAAATACGTGTACTATCGGCGTATTTAAAGCACATAGATCTGTCGCTCGGTGGTAAAATTGTGGTGGGGAAGACTACATGCAGGAAATATAGACGGTTTCACGGGGTTGTCTAGAAATAGATGTTTCACCTTGTTCGAAACCTATGTAACCCTATTGATACCCCTCGAGTAGTACCACATCAGAAATAATCTGTACATGACCATTACTCCCACATACCATCAGGTATATCGAGAGCCCCCTCGGTTTCCTGAAACTAGTCCTAGATCAATAGATCGACTGCCTAAGTTCTATAGTGACACCGAGAACAATAATGGGGAATATACTCTCTAGTATTTGGGTAATCGGGTAGTACGACTAAGGGTATGGTCAATCTTCCTTATTTGGTGCCGTAAGATATTGGGCTGAGTACTACTGCTCAACCTTAGATGTATATTAGAGAGCTATAGCATAGGGAAAACCATTTTCTATAGGCACCCTATAAACCCTAATCCCCGGGGGAAAAAACTGGACAAAAAAGGAAAAAATGAGATCTATTGTTGTGTGACCTTGCCTCTTGCATTTTGGTTGCAAAATTCCTACAAATTTTTTCTTATTAATAATCTAGGCCATTTGCCACTGTAATAGTCTTCAAGCCGGAATATAACTCTGTAGAAGTGAAAAAAAACCTGAGTATAGTGTTCCCACAAACATCCTTATTCAAGACAGATCCCATTGGATTTCTCTCTTCTCCATGATCACCATGATACCTATCATTTTTAAGTTTTTTTTTTTTGTTTTTTTTCATGGACTTGACCCCTTTCCCTGTCCGACAACACAAGTATTACAACAAAGAATGAACACATTCAGTAATCACTCATACAAATAGATAAAAGATTAACACACCGATATTTTGACGTGGTAAAACCCCTATGGTGAAACATCCATGACCCTAGCCAACACGACCACTTGGAACAATTTATTAATGAAAAAAAAGATTACAAAGAGATTTTACAAGAGAGTTTCTCACAATCGATCATCGGAAAATAACCCTCCATGCTCTTTAAATAGAGATCATGGACCAATCAGGTGTTAAGCCATGGATCATTGTAGCTGTTAAGATTGAGGAGAATATGAATCATCAGATCACTCTATGTTGGGAACATATCGTGACTATTGGATTTACTAACTACAAATGCATACTAATGCATACTAAGGAAACACACTATGAAACACACTTTTACCTAACGACACATTAGACCAAGTATATCTTAACTAACTCCTAAGTGTCTAAATATCCTAACATCCCCCCTTAAGAACAACTTAGGATAGGATTGAAGGATTTACAAAAGTGACACAATAGGATAAGGAAGGAGGAATTAGAGCCTATCCCCCCTTAATGACAACTTCCCAAACTCCTAACATAGATCGAAGTTTGGAAAATTTGCTTCTGTAAGAGACTTTGTGAAAATGTCTGCAACTTGATCTTTTGTAGGGAAAAGAGCACTTCAATAAGTCGATCATGAATGAGCTTTTTGATGAAGTGCTTGTGTATCTCGATGTGTTTTTTGCACTGATGCTAAACTAGGTCTTTTGGCGAGCTTGATGGCACTCTTATTATCACACCAAATGCTACTCATATTTTGTTGCTTTAATCCAAACTTTAAAAGGAAATCCACAATGCTTCCTAACTTGCATTTACCATTGCTCAGTACTCTTATT
Organism: Picea engelmannii; assembly: GCA_009831015.1. Lineage (NCBI taxonomy): Eukaryota > Viridiplantae > Streptophyta > Pinopsida > Pinales > Pinaceae > Picea > Picea engelmannii. The sequence goes on along the minus strand of ML787136.1, from coordinate 9,862 downwards.
CTATTGAAGAAAGTGAAATAGCCTGTTGTTTCTTATAGGCCCAAGTGACAGGTCCTGAACCAAGGCTAAAAACATAACATGCATTAGAATTCCGATCATCAAGGTCACCAGACCAATTTGAATAAGTGAAACCAACCAATAAAGGAGTCCCCCCTGAACTGTAATGTATCTTGAACTAAACTGTACCTCGAACATATTGAAGTATCCTTTTAGTTGTTTTCCAATGGATTTCATGGGGTGTTTTCATATACTGGGCAACAAGACCAACAACAAAGGAAAGATCAGGATGGGTACGAGTCAAGTATAGGATGCTACCAACTAACTGATGGTACAAAGTGGCATCAACTTCGAGAGAAGTGCAGGTGTGATCTGGATTTTATGAGTAGAACAAAATGACTATAGATTATTAACAGGTGATTATCACAAAATAAAAAAGATACAATAAAACTGGTTTTCTATTCAATAAGGAAATAAGTTGAAACTGTAAAATGCAGCAGAAAACAAGCTTGTTGGAATGGTGGCAACTTATCTCTGAGAAGAGATGTGACGACTGTGATCATTCACAAGAATATGGTTAAAATGAGGCTATGAAGACATTTTTACAATAAACAAGAATGTCAAAAACCCTAGACATCCAAAAACCTAACCCTGGGAGATGAAGCGCCAAAAGTCATGTGGGCCCAGTTTGGGTAAGTTAGTACATCAACTTCCCAGGGTCGCAACTTTTGCATACGATCTTCGTTTGATGCGCTCAATACCTCGTTAGAAATATATATACGAGGACTATAACTTTTGTGTGAGAAACATTGAAGGAAATTTCATGTTACTCCCCGTTTTCCCAAAAAACGTTGTTTAGGGCCTAAAAACGGCTCCAAAAGTTGAAGACCCGAAAAACTGCTAAAAATAGTAAATTACCAAAATTTCGAAAAAACTATTTTGAGCTAGTTGGAAAAGGTGGGTGGCCATCGATATCCACCTGTATCAATCCTCCCTCCTTAGGAAGAAATGATCTCCATTGCGTTGAGTTCCCCCATCAGATGAGGAAATTTCTGCTAAATTTGGCCCTGGGTGAGCCACTTGCCTTGGTGCAGGAGTTGCCCTTCTTTGACGACTCGATAAAGATGGATCCTTTGCTGTCAAGTGCCCTTGATCTGTGTGTCCACAATTTGATCACTGGATCACTGTTGTATGCAGTAGGGTTTGAGCTCTGTTGGTGTCAGTTGTTCTACTACTTCTGAGGTGTCCAATAATGGTGGGAAATAAGGGCGAAGGAGATCCACGTTGAACACTGGGTGCAGTCCAAGGAAATGAGGAATGTTTAGCTCAAAAGCATTATCCCCCACGGACTTGGTGATTGTGTACGACCCATAACAGAGTGGGCGCAACTTCCGATGGGATCCTATAAGGCGTTCTTTCTGCAAGTGCAACCAAACTTTGTTTCCCACCTGAAACTTATGTGGCACCCGATGTTGATCATGGCGCTGCTTGTACTTGTCATTGGACTTCTACAAGATATCCTGAACCTATTAGTGGATGTGCTAGATCCGTTCAATGAACCAAGTGGCTTTGTCAGCTTTAGTTGGAGCAGGAGATGAGTTGGTCAAGGTGACCACAAGGGGAAGTGCAACATCTATGGGACCTAATGGTTGGAATCCCAACCCCACCTGAAAGGGGTTGTGGCTGGTTGAGCTGTGTAGGTCTCAGTTGTAGCTATGATGGACATACAAAAGGTTCTCATCCCATGTGCGAGGGTGCTTGGAATTATACATGCAAAGGATATGCACAATCATTCGATTTACGACCTCGGTTTGACCATCTGTCTGGGGTGGAAGGCCATGGATTTGGTCAGCTTGGTGTCCAACAGTGACCAGAGGCTCAACCAGAATGTGGTGAGAAATTGAGTGTCCCAATCTGAGACATTGGTTTGTGGGATTCCAAAATGTACTCAGAATCGTTTAAAGAATAGCTTGGCAGTGGCCTCTACTGTGATGCTCTTCTTGCAGGAAACTAGAATCACCATCTTAGAAAAGCGATCAACAACCACAAAAACACAATCATTTCCCCACTTGGTGGATGGGAGGCCCGACATGTAGTCCATTGAGATGGATTCCCATGGCCTGTCAGAAGTAGGAAGAGGGGTGTACAAACCCTGTTTCTTAATGGTCAATTTGGAAATAACGCAGGCAGTGCAGGACCTGATATACTTGCTGACCTCTTGTCGAAGTTTCAACTAGTAGAATTTTTTTTATAGCATTGCCACTGTCTTTTCAACGCTGAAGTGTCCTGCCACCTGACTGTAGTGGGATTTCTAGATTAGCTTCACTCTTTTTTTTGATGGAACATAGATATGGCCCAAACGACACAACAACCCATCCTGAAGATGTAAATTATCGACAACTGCATTTGCACCCAACATTTGGTAGGTGGAGGCAAAGTCCAGGTCTGTCTCATAGAGTTGGGGCCATCCAGAGGTCTCATGGCCGCAAGAGTCTAGCACCGTGGTGAGTGTTGCAACTGGCAGTCTGCTGAGGAAATCAATGACGTAGTTGGTGCTTCTTGTTTTATACTTGATGTTGAGGTGGAATTACTGTAAGTATCTGGACCGATTTTGATGGCAGTCATTCTGCAATTTTCCTTGTGTCTGCATGAACTGCAATGGCTTATGATCAATGTGGATGACTATCTTCTTCCCAAGAATGTAATGTCTCCATTGGCGACAGGCTTTCACAATGGAGTACATTTTTTTGTCATAAGTAGGGTACTTACATACAACATTTGATAGTGTCTCACTATGATAGGCCACGGGGTGTCCATGCTAAGTGATAATGATGCCCACAACATAGTCTAAAGCACCTGTCTCGATCTCAAAGGGATATTGCAGGTCTGGTAGTGAAAGTACTGGGGCTGAGCACAAGCGCTGCTTCAAATCATCGAACACTTGTTGTTGGGACTGGCCCCACGCAAATTTCTCCTTACCACCACCCCTGGCTATTTGGCTAAGGGCCCATGCAATATGGGAGAATCCCAACATGAACTTGTGGTAGAAATTGGCAAGGCCCAAGAAGCTCCGAAGCTCAGTGAGTGTGGCTGGGGCTGGCCAGTCATAGATGACTTGGATCTTGGCTGGATCGACATGTATGCCATGTTGATCAATGATGTAGCCTAGGTAATGGACCCTGTCCATGCCGAAGGAGAATTTTTCCAAGTTGGCGTATAGCTTGTGCTGCCTCGAGGTGTGTAGAACCTATTGAATATGCTGCAAGTGTTCAACCCAAGTCTTTCTATAAATGATAATGTCATCCAGATACACCACTACAAAAGTATTGGTGAATGGTCACAAGATATTGTCCATCATCCTCATGAAAGTGGCTGGAGAATTTGTCAAACCAAAGGGCATGACCAACCATTCAAAAGGGCCTTCCTTTGACTTGAAGGCAGTCTTCCATACATCTGTCTATTCTATCGGGACCTGGTGGTAGCTAGACTTTAGATCAATCTTACTGAAGTATTTTCCCCCCGTGAGTTGATCAAAGAGGTCGTTGATTCGGGGAATCAAGTACTGGTTTCTGACTATGATTTTATTCAGAGCCCGGTAATCAATGTATATTCGCCAGGTTCCATCTTTCTTCTGTACCAGCATGATTAGTCTCTTGTAAGGTGATGATATGGGACATATGTGCCCCTTGTGGAGCAGTTCTTGGATCTGTCACTTGATCTCCTCATTCTCTAATAGAGAATGGCAATAGATTGGCCCATTGGGTAGCGGTGCACCCAGGATTAGATCAATGGGGTGCTTGAACTGACAATGCAGAGGTACCCCGATAGGTGAGGAGAAGATATCTGAGTATTCTTCCACGACCTTATCAACTTGCTTCTGTTGTGTGGAGAGGTCAGTCATAGAGACCCTGGATGTGGCTTTGATATTTCGCTCATTTTGAGAGTGAATCATGAAGAAGACAAACTTCCCCGTCTGAGAGATGACCTTCCTGCATTTCTTAGCAGAGATTAAGGAAATAACACTAGGTGGGACTGCCTCGGGTATCCTGTACAATTTCCTGTTCAAAGTAATAATAACACTACAAGGCCTAGACTCATATACAACATGATGTTTCCATAAATAAGGTTGGCCCAAAAGAATATCACAAACTTTGAGAGGAGCAACATCACACAATACCTCGTCTTTGAAGGGCTTGATTTCATATGACAGTCGACACTGTTGGCTGACGTAGAGATCACTTCCTTGGCGGAGCCATCCAATGGTGTAGGGTTGTGTCTGTGGCGTTGTCGGCAGGGCCATTCACTTGATGACCTCTGCTGATATGATTTTCTTCTAGCTACCACTATTAATGATGAAGTGCAGTGGGGTGCCTTTTATCCACATCTGTGAATGGAAGAGGTGCTCTTCTTCTTCTGGCTCGTCTGGTTCACCAGGCTGGAGCTTGGTGGTAACAATGGTGGCACTACATTTTGTGTCAATGATCTGTCTTCCCCTTTCTGGTTCTGACTCAAAGTTAGAACCTGCATCTGATTTAAAGTCTTTCACTTCAACCACTAGCAATTTCTTTGAGCGACAGTCAATAGTGTTATGCCAAGGGCTCTTATGGAAGTCGTACCACTTCCTGGTATCTTTCTTTGTCTTTCCGGTGTCCTTCTTTTCTTGTGGCTTGGACTAGTTGTCCTGATACTGTCCATGTTTTCTCTGTTCTTTGTTCTATGGGTTGGGGCCATCATTTCCTGGCTTTTTCTATGAGGGGTTCCAAGGCCCAAATTGCCACATCTTTTGTTTGAGCTTCTGCTCGATTTTGATGGCATATCGGTAGGCTATGCCCAAGGATGAGATGTCCAGAAATTCCATTTCAGTCTGGATGTATATATGCAGATCACCGCGATACTTGAGCACAAGATGTTGCTCTAAATATCTGATACCCAGTTTAGTGAGCAAGGTATGGAAGATATTTGTGAAATTTGGCACTGCTTGGTCTCTTTCTTGCCACGGTGTGGTCCATTTGGTATACAAGTCATTATAACTTATGACAAGGTAGTATTGTTCCTTAATAACACCCCTAAATGATTCCTAGGTGGCCACGATTGTAAATAATGAGGGTTCCTTTGTTTCCTTTTGCTCACAGAAATTTTCCCACCAATCTTTGACATGGGGAATGGCTTTGAGGAGCACAAAAGTAATCTTTTATCTATTCAAAAAGTTATGGTTAGAAAAATACCCTTCTAGTAGATTCAACCACTTGTCTACAACATCTGCGTCTATCTAAACTTCAAATATAGGAATATCGAAGTTTATTTGTACCTTGAAGGGGACGACGACTCCGCTCAAAGAAGATGCGTCGCCTATTGGTAGTTGCCGAAGGATTTGCGCGAAGCTATCCATCATCTCATTCCTCTGTTGTGTGAGGGCTTCTTCAAGAAACATTTTGAAAGGATCTTCTGTCCCATCATCTTTCTTTTCTCTTGCCATGAGAGGTCACTTGGGCGTGCGAGACATTTTGTCCTCAAGAGAAACAAGCTCGAGACCCAACTCTTTGTACTCTGAGCTCATTAGGGACATGCATTAAGAAGACAAGGAGCAGATTGCTCTGATACCACTAATCTAGATTTTATGAGTAGAATGAAAAGACTACAGATTATTAACAGGTTCTTAACACAAAATAACAGAGATACAATTGTTACAAGGGAAAAACTCTCTATGGCCAAAGGTAAACCACAACAGACAGGTATGACTGCAGAAATCAACTCAATTCCAACATATGCTATATAAACTAATCTGCAACATAGGAAAGAGGCCTACCTCGATCCAATGTTTGATGATGTTCCACCGTTGAACACTTTTTCCCAAAGCTTTATACCTACAAGAAGTTCTCAACAAACAAGCATAGTAAGTACGTAGTGATGATATAAAAGGGGTTAGCACATCATATAGCATAATCCATTAATAAACATTACAAACATGCCCATGGATAATAATCATATATTTGCAAGATATCAATAGGATGGGAAAGGAGTATTTCTATTAATAATTGATCAACAGAAGTGATAACATTATAGACTTCCGTGTTGCCACGGTTTGAAACCAAGAAACCAAGTTCCTTCCAACTGGGTCTCCACCACTTCAATCCTCCACCAAAGGAAATCTCATAGGAAAGAGGCTATGAGTTCCTCTCAACAATAGGGAAAGAGCTTGGGGGCTGAACATTGTGTTCAAACTTGAGGGAAAAAGGGATGTAGACTCAATATGAAGTAATTTCTCCAAAGTAACTTTTCTCTCAAAGTTGAATGCTTTCTCCTCTTTTCCATAGCTCGAAATTGTTCTCTTATAGCCTTCAGAATGCAGCTGAAGGGCTAAGTCAGAATGTTTCCAGTATATGGAAGGCCAAGGATAAGAGATCTTCTATAGTGACATGGAAACCCGACCTCATTTTGTATTTTCTGGCACAAATCCCGATATACACAGGCTGTAATGGGGCAACCTGCATATACGCATCTTGTATAACTGATAGGGAGTGTATAATACATGGGTTGTATTGGATAAGCCTGCGTATACACATATTGTATAACTGATAGGGAGTGTATATGTGGAAAAATGTATATTCTTATCTCTAGATTCATCAAAAAGGGATGGTAAGTCTGCATAGGGAAATAGAAAAAGGCCCTCTGTGCAAGATATCAATAGTGAGGAAAATATTGCTATAACAAAATCCCCCTAATGTGTGAGATCAGAGGAGTATATGCGATGGTCGAAATACATTATAAATAACCCAAAAGTGGAGTGGTAGAGAACTAGATGGACAAACTCAATTGCTTATTACATTATGTACTGACTTTGCATACATGGCTGCCAAGAATACAATGCATATCCATGTGGAAAATATACCAAACAAGTGTTCACGACCATGAATAGGAAAATAAAAATGCGGTTTCATGTCAAAATATGTCATAGTCATGAACAAGGCCTAGTGAAACCAGTCTCAAAATCAATCTGAAGATATCTGTATACTATGAAGTACAATCTGATCTCCCATGATCATTGAAGTCTAATAGGTGTTGGTGTAATGAAAGGAAACAACAGCTCAGTAAAGCTGCAATCACATAGTGATGTCTTCAAGTATTCTACACAATCTGCCAAGGTGCAAGTCTACATCATGTGAAAAAAGGAGTTGAGGTCGAACATGATGAGACATCGTTTGAATACCAGTCATTGGGGTATACTGTTAACAAATGAGAGACAACCTAACAATAATGAAAGTAGGTATCAAGGCACCGAGTACATTTCTACAAGTGTGAATAAAGGAGTTGGTGTCGAACACTTGAGAAATCCATTGATTAGGAGACATTGATGTATTCCCATCTATCAATGGCAAGAGAGCCTGCCACTAATGAAGACAAGCCTCAAGTCACTCACAAAACTCTAGGTCCCATATCCAGAATAAATGAGCTGAAGTTGATGGAAAGAGACCCACTGAAAGGAGAGAATTAAGGTATCTCTCATCGGTCAACACGAGGAACAAAGCAGGAGCTTCATGATTTGGTGGAGATCGGATGAAGATCATGTTCATGAATCAACGAACTTATGCGTCTTTCGCGTGTACCAAGTGCAAGCGATAGACGAAAAAGACCCTCTGAATAGAAACCAATGATGAAAACTACTGACAAAGGCGAGGAAACCACCAATAAGGCTAATGGAAACCAATACACTGCAAGAATCTCAAAGTGTGAATAGATGTCTTGCCGTCGAACACAAGGGAAACCACCCAGTCAATGACCAATGATGAAGTGTCGATTGTTGGGTTCAAGGTGACCTACCAATGATGAAAGTAGGGCCAGGGTGCATAATAAGACCATAATATCATGTGATTTTGAGACAAACTGAGGGTATGGCTGACATGCAAAGTCAAGATTTCTGAGGAGTGGCTGACGCAGGTTGATAGACTTCCTTTGAACAAGAGTATGAGACATGGTGGACTCTGGCAGCATAGACTCAATGATGTGACCATTAGATGTAGGAGGCATCAATAATGTTCTCTATAGGGACTGGAATAGTAACCAGTCGGTAGAGAAAACTCTTTAACTAGATCATCTTCCTAAGGCCATGCTAAACCCAAAATTATGATGACGCAAGGACTCAATAACTTTGTGCTTTGTTCAAAGGTGACACGACTGCTGCCAATTACAATATAGTACTCCCTTCCTGCCTGTATTTTTTTGTTTTTTCATAACAAATGAATGCTATGATACAGAGGAGGGAATAAGCGTCGCAAGTAAGAAAAACTAGTTCCAGCAGTGGAACATACCTATGCTCAATGTAGGAGAAGGCATGAGGGATATGGACACTCGGGGTGATGTTCCCTCCAGGGTATAGGGTCTCAAATTGCGAAGGATATAAACAAGGATCTGCTTGGTTGAGGATGCAAAAACAACTTAGGCAATGGTTTATAACGCAAAGCGAGAACCGGCTAAAGGCTCAATACTGCAAGCGAGGGCATGAGATACAATCACAACTTAACGCCAAAAAATATCCTTTTTTATGTATTTTATTCTACTTGGTGTGAAAAAGGGGTAAACTTGTGCCAAATAGACATCTTTTTAAATCCAATTAATGAGTGTGAAAAAGACAAGTTCACTCGAAAATCTTTTCTATTTTTGATAGCGATTCAGAAAAGGGCTTAACTAAGAATCATGACCTTTCAAATACAATTTAATGAGTGTGAAAGGGACAAATCACTCGACAATATTTTTGGTTTTTATACGAGTCGGAAAAGAGCTTAACTAAGACTCATTAGGAAGATTCTAGGTGGCAAGCCACAGGGGAGGCCAAGGCTCCCGTACGGACCTTCTGTGGAATATTAGTATCTCACGAGGAACTGACATAATCTTGGGAAAACCCAAATCTCTCTGAGTCGTGGAGGAAAAAGTGCTAACGGAGGTTATCATCTCCGTGGTATATCGGATAATGTCTCTTCTTGGAAAAGACATAGGAAGAGGCATTGGATACCTCACAAGACCATCCCAATCAAAGGGAACCTTGTCAAGACTTGGAGGGAGAGAACTCAGAAAGAGTAAAACTCTCTTTTGTTTAGAAGGTGCGAGACTATAAATTCTAAGGATGTGGCATAGAAGGTATAGAACCATAACCAGAAGAGCAGGATTGACCAAAAATTTCATCAATGTGACCGCTTCCTTAGACTTGTCACTCTCCAAGAGAAGAGTGGGGTCGATTGCATATTGCATCGATACGACCACTTCCTCAACCATTGGTTGAATAGGATGCGAGACAAAAAGGTCAAGAGGTGCATCACCCCCGAACATAGGAGAGGTGTCGGTCGAAGATTGCATCGACACGACCATTGGTTGAACGGGATGTGAGACAACAAGGTCAAAGGATGCATCAACCCCTAAAGGAAAAGGGGTGTCAGCCAAAGATTGCATCAACATGATTGTTGTATCAATCAAAGCAGGAATAGAGGGTTGTGAAACCATAGATACCTCAAAACCTGAAGGGCCCTTAGGTGAGCCCCACGCTTCTAGTATCCAAGTAGTAAAAGGACACAAATGACTAAGGTGACTTCCTTAACAAATCCTGCAAAGGAATTTAAGCTTACGTCTGAGACTTCTAGGATTCTCAATCATATGAATGCCCCTAGTATGACTTGCAGTGGCTGGTGACATGCTCCCAGCATGAATTGCATAGGATAGTAGCAAATCTCCAACATGACTAGCAGAGGTTGGTGATGGATCCCCAACATGACTAGCAGGGGTTGGTGATGGATGTGCAATGTGACTAGCAGTGACTAGACATGTGCCCCCATCATGACTTGCAATGACTAGTTGTAGGTCTTAAACATGACTCCCA
>ML787135.1:257682-270410 GCA_009831015.1 Picea engelmannii | reverse complement strand
AAAGTGGGAAACACAAAAGAAAGGGGAAACACTAGAAAAAAAGGAAAGAAAAAGCAGTTAGTCCAACTTAGTAAGGTATCTACCATTTAAGCACTTTCTAATTTAAATTGAACTAGTAAATTAATAACGGGGAAAGTCATTAAAACCTGTAAGGGAATTTGGGGGCGCCTAGGAGCGATTCTAGGAGTGACTCTAGGTGGGTGAGGGAAATAAGGGTAATTAATTAATTAAAGAAATTAGTTTTTGGAGTAATGAAAGGGATGGGTGACACATGTACGAGGAGGATTATTATGAATTAATTTATTAAACATTAAATAAAATGGTATTTTGGGAAAGTAAGGGACTTCGAAACTCTATATAATGGAGGGAGGAAAATGATGATGGATCTCTTCTGTTTGTGTAACGTTATGCTGCAGAAATCTCTACTTGACTGACTTAGCTTGTGGGAGTTGGGATACCCAACTTGGTGAGGAGTGGTAGCTCGGCCTTGCAAGGCGAGCTGGGAGCTAGATGATTCTCTGGATAGTGTGTGTGGCCCCTTTGCGGCTCGAGGGGCTAAGGGGGAAGAAGAGTACCCATAGCGTTGGCTGGGAGGTACCGGTGAAGTCTCATCGATCGGCAAGAGGGAGTTGCACGAAGCGTGTGGGACATCAACTCAGAGCAGGCGATTGGGAAATGGTACGTTTCCTTTATTTCTGCGTGGTAGATTGTTAGTGTGATTATGCTTTTAGTTATGTATGCTTAATCAAGTGAAGAATATGATAGTCTTAGCATTCTAGTTGATGACTGAAATTTTCCCACAGCCTTAGCTTGATGCTGATTGATTTCCCATGGCCTTTGATCCTTGCATGTCTTGACCGTCCTGTGGTTGATTGATTGTGATGATTGTGGTTTATTTTGTTTTCCCTTCGTCCCTAGCTCATCAGTCCACGCCTGAGAAGTTGGCCAAGAGCCTGATCTATGGTCTTCGCTTCACCGTTAATAGACCTATGGATCTCAACGCCCTGCTTTTATGTGTGTGGATGATGAGCGAAGGATGCTCCTATCAACCTTCCACCTCTGTTGTTGTCCTTAGCTGATTTTTGTCTTGCGCCTTCTAGCAAAAAGTACCTCTGTGTATGGATTTCCTCGCGTCCTTGTTGGTTTATCTCTGCACTTGTTTCTGTTCTCCGTGCCTTAAGGGCTTCACCATGGATTTTCACTGCACTTGGGATGATAGAAACTCTGTGATCATTTTAAAGACCTTCCTAATGGATCCTTGCGTTCCTTTTTCTTGTCTTCATTTTTCCCCTTGGTTACTACAACAACTGCTTATTATTTAATGACAGGAAAAACATAATTCCCTTATGGTGTGTTGTCATAGCGATTTTTTTATTATTTAATGACAAAAAAAAATGTAATTCCCCTCTGGTGTGATGGCACAATGAATTGATGGTTATTTAATGACATGAAAAATGTAATTCCCCTCTAGTGTGATGGCACAAAGAATTGTTGGTTATTTAATGACTAGAAAAACGTAATTCCCCACTGGTGTGATGGTACAACGAATTGCTTGTTATTTAATGACAGGAAAAACATAATCCCCTTCTAGTGTGATGTTACAACGTTTTGTTTATCATTTAATGATAGAAAATAGGTAATTTCCTTCGGGTGTGTTTTGTACAACAATTTTTCCATCTAAAAATGTGATTGAGTTGCTGTTGAATGCCCACAATTTTGCCATCTAAAAATGTGACTGAGTTGTTGTTGAAGGCCCACGATTTTTCCATCTAAAAATGTGACTGAGTTGCTTTTGAATTCCCACGATTTTTCCATCTAAAAAATGTGACTGAGTTGCTATTGAATGTCCATGATTTTAATTTTGTGCTAATTACAATGAATCTCTTGGTGTTAAATACAGTGATACCCACGATTATTTTTATAGCGATTTTCATGTGTGTCAATCCAACGATTCCCTTGTTTTCCTGGTTGACTGCGATTTCTTTTTTTCCAAATGTCTTGCCAATAAATCTTAACGCTCGATTGTTTTTTAGATTAGCTCCCTTGTGTTGATGTAACACCGAGTGCTTGGGAGTAATTAAATATTTTGACTACTTTAAAAGAGATTCGCATGGGGAGATTATTAGAATGCCAATGAATTCATTCCATGCTACAATTTATTCCGGCTGCCAACGATCTATTTAATAGAATGAAAATGAATTCATTCTCTACTGTCATTTCTTCCTACTGCAAACACTTTTATTAATAGAATGAAAATGAATTCATTCCCTACTGCAATTTATTTCTGCTGCAAACATTTTTAATAATAGAATGCCAACGAATCTATTTTTGGCTTAAATTTATTCATGTACGCTTTCTCTCATTGGAAGGTCAGAACCCCACCTTTTATAAACAGTAATAACCATTTCGAACTATAGAGCCACCGAAATTTTTGTGTAACAACAAGACCTTCTGGATTGGTTGGGCCTAATCATTCATTTTCAGACGAATTAGTTCCCTTAGTCACCTAGGCTTCATTTCTTGGATCGAAAAATGTGTGGATCTTCCAAGATGTCACACAGAGATTGGAAATGCATTCTCAACCTCATTGATTCCTTCTAAATGATCTAACAGGCGCAAGGGTACCTACCAATGGATCCCTTGTGACCATTATTTGCATACCAAGATCTCCAGTTAGTCGAACATTTGAGCTCCAAACAAAACTGATATCTGAGTTCCTTATCTATGTACCAAGACCCCCATAGTTATCTCTACAGTCGAAAACAAAAAAATGTTATCTAGTTGATTTCTGAGTTTCTCTTTTCATTGGACAAACCAAGTCATGTTTTACATCAAATGAATTTATTGTACTTTTCTTTATTAATAAATTTCCCTTTTTAATGAATGGATGGAAGGATCTAATACCATAATTTGAACTGTGGAAGCATCAAGTTTCCTGCCAATTTCCTCCTTTCACACCACTAAGTATTACCACTGACCAGATACTACTCAGCGTGTATGCAGAAATCTTTTTAGACTTCCTCCATCGATTTCCCTACCGAATCTCTTTACCACATATATGATTCCCTTGGTTGAGACACCAATTCATTATGGAAACACTTGGAATCTAAATGAATGTTGAGGCAACCTCACATGGCTAGGTGTTGTAGTCATTAAAAACGTTTAGTGGGTAATTGATGTTAGTATATTTCCATTCCATTGTAATCAAAAGTTGGAAAACATTTAATAGCTAACTGGTGTTTTTATAATTCTTTATGCTTAGTTGAGGATCAATAATCCAACTTTACATTCTTAAATACCTTAGTTGATAGTAAAAATGTTGAAAATATTTTAGGTATGTGGTGTTTTCTTAATTACATCTGAATAAATGAAATTTTTATTATTATAATTTCTATCTTTGAAGATAAGATTTTCATCCTTGAATTACTATATTTCCATGTTAATGGAATCAGTTGCATATTAAGGAAACTTGTATTTGGTCTTGGCGTAAGGGTTGAAGTTGAGGAAGTTGAAGTTATTAATTAATATTATATCACGATTGATCGTCATTTACTTATTAGATTGCAAGACTTGTTTAATGACCAAATTTGTGATTTAATGTGTTTAAAGAATTATGTCATAACGGAGGAATTTACAAGATTGTTTTAATAATCACTTGGTTCTTATCTAACACTATGTAATATCCTCATACCCGTTGTACTTAATTATTTCTGAAAGTTGGTTAAGTAAAGTAGATTACTCCTTTCACATCCATAAAAATTATATATGCATTGATATGTGTATGGTGTTTCTATTCATTATGTGGTGATGTTTAAATTCCTAAAGATAAAAAAAAAAATTCGCTTGTAGTCGTAACGATCAGGATGTTACATATGGTATCCGAGCGGGTTAAACCCTATGACTGTGGATCACAAGGCTTTCCATTGCGGTAAACCCATGAGTATTAACCGTTGTGTTAATTAAAAACCTTAACGTGTCCATGTGGTGATCACATTTAGAGGATGCCTCGAAGGTTTGCAACATGGTGCCGTTGAAGGAGGTGCGACGCCTTCAGAAGTTCATGCACCCTTGGAGTCGAACTCCCAAGGGGGAAGAGCAAGTCCTTAGGTTGGATTTGATTGTAGTAAGGGATGATGACGGTCTGACAAGGCCCTCCTAGGTAATGTCAAGGGACTTGATTCACCATCGGTACTGAGATGAGGCTGGGGCACCTATACCCGTGAGGGTCCACATTGTGCCATAGATAATACCATTAGCATCCCCTGAGAACTCAAGAGAGTTGATTTCTTGAGTCCATGAGTGTCACAGACAGTTGTGTCATCGAGGCACGGTAGTAGAGTAAGGCGTTGTGCTTCACACTTCCCAATTACAACCTCCATCACGAAGGGCCGCATGGTGGCCTTTCAACTAAAGGGGAGCGATCCTTTATGGAGGAAGATGCTCCTGCCACTTTTGAACATGGTAGTCGATGACGTGTCATGGGAACTATTCGAGGAACGGTTCCAGGAGAGGTATCTTTTTGAGGAATTTATTGGGCATCAGCTCAACGAGTTCAATACCTTATGAAAAGATAGTCGCATGGTGCCCGAGTATGAGGCCCATTTTTGGAGCTGCTTCGGTATGCTCCGCACCCTTACCAAGAAAATTAAGGTCAACAAGTTTGTGTTGGCCTTAGCGTTATAATTCAACTTCTACTTCGAGTATCAGGATTACTGGACCAAAGAAAGTATGTTGGCATGTGGGGAGCCACATTTCCAGTGTGACTGCCCAGTGAAGAGAACTAGAGCATCTGGATCAGTCAGACCCACTACCATAGGAGATTTGGGCAAGGCCCATTGGATTCATGCCGCAGTGAATGACTGCCAGGAAGAGAACTAGTCCACTGTGATCAAGACGTCACGTACCGTCGCTGACCAGACACTTAGTATTTTGATTGATCCCGGTGCTACAGAGAGTTTCCATTCTGGTGCAATGCTAAAAAGGATTAAGGTAAGGACAAACGAACATGATGAGTTTAGCTTTGTAGATATGCCTTCGGGATCCAAACAGAGGGTTGGAGGAAGGGTTACAAGTTGTACTCTCTTAACCTGGGATAGTTTGTCACTACGACCAACCTGTACGTTACGATCTTCGGATCTTATGACGTCGCGAGTCACGAAGATGAGGGAAGACCTTAAACCCTTATTCTTCTGGAAGGGAATGAAGGCAGACATAGTCAACTATGTGGCCAGATGTCTATAATGTCAGCAGGTAAAGGCTAAACATAGACACCCAACAAGATTACTACAACCACACGTTATTCCGGAATCGAAATGGGAGGTTATTTCGATGGATTTTATTGTTGGATTTCCACTGACGGCAAGGAGAGATGACTTGATTTTCGTAGTAGTAGACACTCTAATGAAGAGTGCTCATATTATTCCTATGCGTACGATGTATCATGCACCTGACATAGCTAGAGTTTTCATCAGTGAGATTGTGAGGCTACATGGCATGCCTAAGAGGATTATATCCGATCGACGATTGATGTTTATTGGACAATTTTGGACTAGTTTCCGAGAGGCCTTGGGAACCCAACTTAACTTCAGTACTGCGTATCACTCAGAGACTAACGGGCAGACTGACCGAATGAACCAGACCTTTGAGGATGTGTTTCACATGTACGTGATGGACCAACAAAAGCATTGGGAAGAATTCTTGCCATTGGTGGAATTCACTTCTAAAAACAGTTACCAAAGCACCATTAAGATGGAGCCTTTCGAGTTTCTTTACAGGCGACCATGTCAGACGCCTTTGAGTTGGAATCGGCTTGAGGATAGGGTCCTGGTGGGACTAGAAGTGATCCAAGAAATGGAAGAGAAAATACAAACAATAAGACAAAGTATTAAATAAGCACAGGATCGGTAGAAGAGTTATGCCGATGCACACCGTGTCGACCGTAGTTACGAGGTTGGCGATCATGTCTTCTTGCGGGTTAAACCACATAAGAGTTTGATCAAGTTTGGAAAGGGAGCTAAAATCTCTACTAGGTTTGTGGGACCTTTCGAGATTGTGGAGAGAAAGGGGCCTGTGGCCTATTGACTAGCCTTGCCTGATTCCTTGAGGTGTATGCACGATCTTTTTCATGTACCTATTTTGAGAGATTATATTAGTGATCCTACACATGTTATTGAAATGAGTTCCTTGCTGGTATCGGATGAGGGGGCCATCACGACTGAGCCGATCCGCTTCTTGGATCATCGCATTCAACAACTACAACGTCAAACAGTAGATCAGATCAAGGTCCAGTGGGACAACTATAGTTCGCACTCGATGACCTAGGAGGACACATATGATATGTGCCAACAGTTTGCATTTTTTTGATAGATAGACTTATGATATTGTGATACACATTATTTCGGCACTTATACTGTGAAACTTTAGGATGAAGTTTAGGCCAAGAGGGGGTGTATGTAACATCCCGCTCTTGCACACTGAGTGAGCTTATTATTTGAGTACACTTGCTCGCAAGTGATTCAGATTATTATGCTATTAAAACATTTGATTTTGATTATGAGGCGTTATGAGTTGATGACATGTTGTTTCGCTGCATTGACATAGACAAGTGCTATTGACTCGATTTTACTGAGTGTGGAGGATTTCAGACCTTGAGGATGCAGAGGCATCGATGGAACCCCTTGGACTCTGGATCGATTCGGGGAGTAAACTATTGGGGTTTGATTGTTTTATATGTGATATTAGTACATCTGATTAGATGATATGATTATGGATATATTTTTGACATGATTCATTGATGATGCAGGATGACAATAACTTGCTGACTAGACTCACATGTGGAGTAGATTGGTCACGCATGACTACCGGAGATGTTGAGGGAGAGGTGTGGACAATAGCTCTTCCATAGGCTACTAGCACTCCTACCGTGGCTCGAACCGTAGGTTAACGATTACCTAGTTCGAGAGGACCCACGATGTCATGAGGGTAGACTACGACAGTCTCTCACGATGATTCTAAGGGGCACACAATAAGTCAGGGGCCTTATTCCTTAGAGGCCCTTAGTCTCCCACAAGATCACATGCCAGAGTATTGAATCTAGGGGTTTTTGATGTCTACCAAGTCAGTCAAGAGGCAAGTGGCACCCTTTTCACACGTGGTGCATCCTGAAGGGCACATCGCACAAGAAAAATGGAAAGAGGCGAGTGTCACCCTTGGAGCACGTGGTGCATCCTGAAGGGCACGTCGCACAAGAGAAATAGAAAGAGGTGAGTGGCACCCTTGGAGCACCTAGTGCGTCCTGAAGGGCATGTCGCGTGGGTATTTAGTACTTGGATAAACCTAGATGGCTTTAGGACAAATAAAGTGTTAAGGAATATTTAAAACTTTTCCCCAAATAAAATGTCGCCTAGCCTAGGAAAATAAAGTCTAGGTCTAAATTATACTGGTGGTAAAATTTTATCTTTTTATTCAATATATATATATATATATATATGATAATCTTCATTAATCTTGTGACAAGAAGGGGGGTACACAATTAAATTGATTTATAAAACTCTTTTGGGATAAAACTTAAAAAGGGGAAATACTTGTTTTACTATTATGCTAATTAAAAAATGAAAAATTATTATTCATTAAAAAGAAAAAGGTTAAGTTTCTGCACATGCCTTTTTTGAGTTTAATTAAAAAGGGGAAAGAGGGAAATCTAAAATAATTAGGAAAATAGGAAAAAGCGGGAAACATAAAAGAAAGGGGAAACACTAGAAAAAAAGGAAAGAAAAAGAAGTTAGTCCAACTTAGTAAGGTATCTACCATTTAAGAACTTTCTAATTTAAACTGAACTAGCAAATTAATAATGGGGAAAGTCATTAAAACTTGTAAGGGAATTTGGGGACACCTAGGAGCAATTCTAGGAGTGACTCTAGGTGGGTGAGGGAAGTAAGGGTAATTAATCAATTAAAGAAATTAGTTTTTGGAGTAATGAAAGGGATGGGTGATAGATGTACGAGGAGGATTATTATGAATTAATTTATTAAACATTAAATAAAATGGGATTTTGGGAAAGTAAGGGACTTCAAAACTCTATATAATGGAGGGAGGAAAATGATGATGGGTCTCTTTTGTTTGTGTAATGTTATGTTGCAGAAATCTCTACTTGACTGACTTAGCTTGTGGGAGTTGGGATACCCAGCTCGGTGAGGAGTGGTAGCTCGACCTTGCGAGGCAAGCTCGGAGCTAGCTAATTCTTTGGATTGTGTGCGTGGTCCCTTTGTGGCTCGGCGGGCTAAGGGGGAAGAAGAGTACTCCTAGCGTTGGCTGGGAGGTACCGATTAAATCTCATCGGTCGGCAAGCGGGAGTTTCACGAAGTGCGCGGGACATCAACTCGAAGCAGACGATTGGACAACGGTACGTTTCCTTTATTTTTGCGTGGTAGATTGTTAGTGTGATTATGCTTTCAATTCTGTATGCTTAATCAAGTAAAGAATATGATAGTCTTAGCATTCTATTTGATGACTGAAATTTCCCCATAGCCTTAGCTTGATGCTAATTGATTTCCCATCGCTTTTGATCCTTGCATGTCTTGACCATCCCGTGGTTGATTGATTGTGATGATTGCGGTTTATTTTTTTTTTCCTTCGTCCCTAGCTCATCAGTATGAGCCTGAGCAGTCGGCCAGGAGCATGATCTACGATCCTCGCTTTGGCATTAATATACCTATGGATCTCAACGCCCTTCTTTTCTATGCGTGGATGATGAGCGAAGGATGTTCCTGTTAGCCATCCACCTCTGTTGTTGTCCTTGGCTGATTGTTGTCTTGCGCCTTCTAGCAAAACGTACCTCTGTGTATGGATTTCCTCGGATCCTTGTTGGTTTATCTCTGCGCTTGTTTCTGTTCTTCGCGCCTTAAGGGATTCACCATGGATTTTCACTGCGCTTGGGATGATAAAATCTATGCCATCATTTTAAAGACATTCCCAATGGATACATGCATTCCTTTTTCTTGTCTATGTTTTCCCCCTTGGTTACTATAACAATTGATTATTATTTAATGACAGGAAAAACGTAATTCCCTTATGGTGTGTTGTCAAAACGATTTGTTTATTATTTAATTATAGAAAAAAATGAAATTCCCCTCTGGTGTGATGGCACAACGAATTGCTGGTTATTTAATAACAGGAAAAACATAATTCCCCTTTGGTGTGATGGCACAACGAATTGCTGGTTATTTAATGATAGTAAAAACATAATTCCCCTCTGGTGTGATGGTACAACAAATTGTTTGTTATTTAATGACAGGAAAAATGTAATTCCCTTCTGGTGTGATGGTACAACGTTTTGTTTATCATTTAATGACAGAAAATAGGTAATTTCCTTCGGGTGCGTTTTGCACAACAATTTTTCCATCTAAAAATGTGATTGAATTGTTGTTGAATGCCAAAGATTTTTCCATCTAAAAATGTAACTGAGTTGCTTCTGAAGGCCCATGATTTTTCCATCTAAAAATGTGACTGAGTTGTTGTTGAAGGCCCATGATTTTTCCATCTAAAAATGTGACTGAGTTGTTGTTGAATGCCCACGATTTTGCCATCTAAAAATGTGACTGAGTTGCTGTTGAATGTCCATGATTTTAATTTTGTGCTAATTACAATGAATCTCTTGGTGTTAAATACAATGATACCCATGATTCCTTTTATAGTGATTTTCTTGTGTGTCAATCCAACGATTCCCTTGTTTTCCTGGTTGATTGCGATTTCTTTTTTTCCAAATGTCTTGCCAATAAATCTTAGCGCTCGATTTTTTTAGAGATTATCTCCCTTGTGTTGATGTAACACTGAGTGCTTGGGAGGAATTAAATGTTCTGAGTGCTTTGAAAGAGATTCACATGGGCAGATTATTAGAATGCCAACGAATTCATTCCATGCTACAATTTATTCTGGCTGCCAGGGATTTATTTAATATAATGAAAATGGATTCATTCTCTAGTGTCATTTCTTCCTACTACAAATGATTTTATTAATAGAATGAAAACGAATTCATTCCCTGCTACAAACATTTTTAATAATAGAATTCCAAAAAATCTATTTTTGACTGCAATTTATTCATGTGCGCTTTCTCTCATTGGAAGGTCAGAACCCCACCTTTTATAAACAATAATAACCATTTCGAACTATAGAACCACCAAATTTTTTGTGTAACAACAAGACCTTCTAGATTGGTTGGGCCTAGTCATTTGTTTCCATACGAATTAGTTCCCTTAGTCACCCAAGCTTCATTTCTTGGATCGTCAAACATGTGGATCTTCCAAGACATCACACAGATACTGGAAATGCGCACTCAACCTCATTAATTCCTTCTAAATGATCTAATAGGCGCAAGGGTACCTATTAGTGGAGCCCTTGCGACCCTTATTTGCATACCAAGATCTCAAGTTAGTCGAATGTTTGAGCACCAAACAAAACTGATATCTGAGTTCCTTATCTATGTACCAAGACACCCATAGTTATCTCTACAGTTCAAAACAAAACAAAAATGTTACCTATTTGATTTCTGAGTTTCTCTTTTTGTTGAACAAACCAAGTCATGTTTTACATCAGATGAATTTATTGTACTTTTCTTTATTAATAAATTTCCCTTTTTAATGAATGGATGGAAGGAGCTAATACCATAATTTGAACAGTGGAAGAATCAAGTTTCCTTCCAATTTCCTCCTTTCACAACACTAAGTATTACCACTGACCAGATACTGTTGAGCGTGTATGCACAAATCTTTTTAGACTGCCTCCATCGATTTCCCTACCAAATCTCTTTACCACAAATATGATTCCCTTGGTTGAGACACCAGTTCATTATGGAAACACTTGGAATCTAAATGAATGTTGAGGCAACCTCACATGGTTGGGTGTTGTAGTCATTAAAAACATTGAGTGGGTAATTGATGTTAGTATATTTCCATTCCATTGTAATCAAAAGTTGTAAAACATTTAATAGCTAACTGGTGTTTTTATAATTCTTTATACTTAGTTGGGGATCAATGATCCAACTTTACATTCTTAAATACCTTAGTTGATAGTAAAAATGTTGAAAATATTTTAGGTACGTGGTGTTTTCTTAATTACATCTGAATAAATGCAAATTTTATTATTATAATTTCTATCTTTGAAGATAAGATTTTCATCCTTGAATTACTAGATTTCCATGTTAATGGAATCAGTTGCATATTAAGGAAACTTGTATTTAGTCTTGGTGTAAGGGTTGAAGTTGAGCAAGTTGACCTTATTAATTAATATTATATCACGATTGATCGTCATTTAATTATTATATTGCAAGACTTCTTTAATGATCAAATTGTGATTTAATGTGTTTAAAGACTTATGTCATAACAGAGGAATTTACAAGATTGTTTTAATACTCATTTGTTCTTATCTAACGCTATGCAATATCCTCATACCTATTGCACTAAATTATTTCTGAAAGTTGGTTAAGTAAAGTAGATTACTCCTTGCACATCCATAAAAATGATATATGCATTGATATGTGTATGATGTTGCTATTCATTATGTGGTGATGTTTAAATTCCTAAAGCTAAAAGAGAAATTTCGCTTGTAGTCGTAACGATGGGGATGTTACAAGGATGGACCAGGACAGACCAGGATGGACCTATTGTTAATGAAAAACACCTAGGATTGCAACTCTAGTTATTCGATAATCTCTCTATTCTAAGCTCTAGTTCTGAAACAAGACTCTCAATATAGGATCTTTTTCTTCTTTCATCATATCAGCCAAAGTAATATAGGCAAGAGAATATATTATTATTCCCTCGAGCAGCCAGAGTTCAGAGTAATAAAGTTGTATTATGAATTCCAATAGTGAGTTCCTGTTAATTATCTAGTTACGAGTTCTATTTGTAGTGACCCTCCTCCTTACGACAACAACTCTGATAATAGGTGCAATTTTTTTTTTTTTGTTTAAGGTGTGTGCGCATGTGTAGAAGTAACAGACACACTTGACTCTACGTCGCCACTCGACAACCAACAAGTCGCAACCACGATGTTCATCACAAGAAGACTGAAGGCACACAACGAGTAACTGCAAGCAATAACAACCATAGACACAAGGCGCACAACGCAACATTTGACGACATACTGGGTTATGCACAGTATGAACACAGAGGGAAGGATCCATAGTAGTAGATCTTACTATTTCTGCACAGGAAAGCAGGGTGTTTAATCTTATTTCGCTGCTCTGGAGAGAGAGAAGGCCAGATAGGCTCCTGGCCGACTACTCAGGCCGAAACTAGTAATCTCCGTCAGGTGTGTCGCAAGAGTGGAAACCCTGCCTTTAAAGGGCTCGAGACTCTTGATACGGCACAGGATTCTTTACACAAATAATCACACACAGACTTATATACTAGGCTACAATGAGGCATCTACATCTCGCCCGACAAAACTGACCAAGCAAAAGATGATTACGACCTCGTACAACGTAAATTATATGAACAACAAAACGTCCTCCAGGAAGGCGCAAGTAAGAAGGACACTGACATTGACCCTCCATGATTAAGACTCACTGACAAATTTACAGACCAATTTCTCCAATTAAAATTTATTAATCGACGAGTTATCCAACCTTAAATAATGTAATTCGGTTATTCACAACCCCATTTACTGAATCATACTAGCTTATTGAACATAGTTCAAGACCTGGCCTGGTACTGTTATTAATGATAATTAAA
>ML787135.1:209099-230174 GCA_009831015.1 Picea engelmannii | reverse complement strand
ATTGATATAAAAGTTTGGATATTATATAGAAAAATATTTTATATTTTTTTTAGTTATTAAAGATTGATATTTTGTGAATAATGTTATAGTCACTACTTCATCTATTAATTAATTTTAAACTAAAACAAAAAATTAATGTAAAGAAAATGTTTTTTTCATTTCTTGCAAATTTCATTCATCGTGCTTTTCACACATTCTACTTTTCATAAACTTAGGGTTTTTGGCCACTCTTTGTAGTTAAGGAGAATTTTTAAGCTTAGGACTTTTTTGGGAGAATTTTTATCTTTTCAAAAGTTCAAGAAACATTCTTTAAGGTTTTAGCTTATTTTTGTGTCCTCAAAGATTCAAATGCCATTCTTTAATATTCCAACTTTAGCTATATTGTAGAACATTGTTTTGAGAAAAATGGGGAAATACCCTTACCTTATTACAAGATTGGAGAGAAGGAACAAGCTTTAGGTTTTCCAAAGTGGAAGTGATTTATATGAGTTCATAGTAGGTTGAAAAGAGTAACTCCGTGAAAATAAAGGAGGGGTGAGGTTCCTCCATTCTCCTCTTCTGTCCAATTACTAAAACCCAAGTAGTGGTGTCCTTCTAACACTTCCACCTATGCATGTATCCAATGCTTATACGGGAAAGGAAAGATGACATATTTCTTTTTAATTTGTTGCATATTTGGAAGGGAAATCTCAAGAGCAAGTAAATATATTTAAATATATAGTTTTAAGTAATTTTCTTTGGAACAAAATATTTTTATTTTCAAATTTGTAATTTTCTTAGGAATTAAATATTTTTGTTTTTAGATTTTGCCTTGGACTTAAATATTTTTATTCTCAAATTAGATATTTTTATTTTCAAATTTGTAAATTGTTATTGAATTAAATGTCTTTGTTTACAGTTTTGTAACTTGTTTTGTCTTGGAATTAAAGATCTTGATTCTTATATTTGTAAGTTATTGTGGAATCAAATGTTTTTATTTCAAAATTTATAAATTGTCTTGAAATTAAATAATGTATTTTTTTCTTTTTCATATTTGTAATTTGTCTTGGAATTATATATTTTTGATTTTAAAATTTAAAATTTTCCTTTAAATTAGAGATGTCATATTTATAATTTGTCTTGGAATTGAATATCTTTATTTTCAAATTCATCTTAGAATTAAATATTTTTATATTTAACTAAATTTATTTTATTAAGGTGTACTTTAAACATTCTACATTTTTTACTTTTGCAGGTCACTGTCACCAGAATCCAACAAATCAAACGATAGTATTAATATATATACATATATTTTAGTTAATAAAAATGATGATAATTAAGAAACATTTATTTTAAAGTCTTTTTAATATAGAAATAATTTTTTTGAGTTAACTAAGGATTTCCTTACTTTTCATAATATTCAATAATCCAAATTGATTTTTTCATCATCAAATGCAAATATTATCCTTAAATTGTTTATCCACCAAAAAATAAGAAACTAAAACATGTTGTTTTAAAATTTCATTATCATATTTAAAATAAATTTATGGCTTAAATATTATACATTTAATTATAGAATTTAACCTCGAATATATATCAAGTTCTTCAATTTGAATATTTACACTCTTTTTTCAAGGAGTATAAGTTTTTTATCAATTTGGGAGTTATTGTCATAAGTCCTCATAAAATACTGAACCAACCTCAAATATGATCATTCTAATTATAATAGTTTTATGATTTCAATTAACAACATTAATATGAAAAATTCCTTCAAATTACTTCGACATTTTCATTGGCCGTGGTATGCTAGTTATAATGTCTTTAGAAAGTATCATTGATGAAAAGTTGTATCAAAAAGTTGTTGTGATTATTATAATATGGTTAATATTTTTTTGTAGTTATTATGACATGCCTTTAAAAGTTATCATTGATAATAGGTTGTATGAATAGGTTGCATATGCTATTTAGATTTTTTTTTTTCTTTTTCCCACTAATAATTATTAGGAATATGGAATTGTTTTCTTAATTCAAAATAATTTTATTATTTTGACAAATTATTTTGTGAGATTATTTAATATGTATTTATTTTCTTTATTTAAATATATATTATTTTATAATTTAAAGATTACAATTTTTAATTAAATTTTAATATTGAAAATTACAAATATATATATAATATTGTAAAAATCTAAATACAATAAATAAAAATGAACCCAAATTCCAACATTCCTTGTCATTTTAAATGAAATCCACTTCCAAAATAAAAAAGAAACCAAATTTCAACATTTTAAATGAAATTCGTGTAACTATGTGATAGAGGTATACATACCCTACCCCCTCTAGATTTGAACTTGTGACCTCTTATGAGGAAACACATGTTCTTAACCATTAGGCCCACACATGTGCTTAACCAAAGTGTCACACTATGTAATATGTATCATGTATAACACTTTGCTTGCGATACTTCTTCAAATTGTTGCACTGTGTAATAGGTATCACCTGCGACACTTTACAAAAATTAAAATTCTTGCAAGTGTGCCTGCGACTGTTGCATTGTGTAATAGTGACAACCTACGACAGTGTAATAAAACATGTACTAAGCTGATCGACTCCACTCGGCTCAGCTCGGTTAATGTACTCTACTATCCAGTAGCCATATTCTCTTCTCCTTCATTCTCTGATCCTTCAACTCTACACTCTAATACCACCTGTCAAGAAACAAAAGCATAAACGTAACAAGATTCTAATAGAAAAGAAAATAAAACCAAGATTAAACCAAACACAACAACAATCACATGATTGACACAATGATTTAAGTGGAAACACAATACGAGAAAAAATTGCAGGGCAATGATAATCAGTATTCTTATTATTCAAGGGATAATTACAATAGCCAACACATGCATACGACCATCCTCTCCTCACATTATTGCATCTTTCTCATAGACTGGACCCACAATATTACATATTGCTCACATACTGCACTCCCACCTCTATGGGTATGCTCATATACTGCCTGAGTGGGCCTAATGGTTAAGAACATGTGTTTCCACATAAGAGGTCACAAGTTCAAATCTAGAGGGGGGCAGGGTATGTATACCTCTATCACACAGTTACACGAGTTTTCATTTAAAATGTTGGAATTTGGTTTCTTTTTTATTTTGGAAGTGGATTTCATTTAAAATGACGGGGAATGTTGGAATTTGGGTTCATTTTTATTTATTGTATTTAGATTTTTACAATGTTAGGAAACACATGTTATTAACCATTAGGTCCACTTGGGATCATCTGGTCACATATATGTGGTTCAACTCAACATATTCCATTGATTATGAAATTGTTGTGGGATCTCTGTTGTTTGAGGAAATGAGGAGAAGATCCAGTAAAGAAACCTCAATAGCAGAAGCAATGGTGGTTAGAGGTCAATCTTCAAAAGGAGGGAAAGATCAGAAAGGTACAACCAGGTCTAAGTTAAAAGACAGTAAGGGTAAGGGAAAATTTTGGTTTTGTGGAAAATTTGGGCATCTTAAGAAGGATTGCTGGAAAATACAGCAAGCATTCAAAGAGGACACCAAAATAGAAGCAAATTCAGCTACAACAACTTCAGGTTTAGGTATGGTTGATGGAGTTTTATTTATCTATTGTGTCTCACCACCTGTGTTCACATAGAAGTTTTAGGGCGGTAATGGTTTCCAAGAGTCATCGTGAAATTAAAAAAAATAAAATTATTGATTGCATGTAAATCAACATACGTTTGTAAGAGCTGGATAGGAATGCGTACCCCTGGTTTATCAGGTCACCATTGAAAAGTCTTTAAACATATATTTAGGTATATTTAATATGTGGGGGGGCATGCGTGTTGGGTTAACCTTGACTTAATGAAAGAGTTAATTAGTTAAATCTATTTTTTAGGTCAAAGAACGTGGTTTTTAGGTCCATAGATTGCATGTAATGAAGCATATAAAAGGCTTGGTGAACTCAATTGTAAATGGGCATGGAGGTAAGCGGTGAAGGCTTTCTTGATCGACTTGGTCGGATTTGATCAAGTTTTTTTCAAATGCAAAGTTCGAGGTGGAGCAGTTTGTCCAGGTTAGAAAGGTGGGTCTGTAGAAATGTTGATGTGTTGGCAAGTCAATCAAGTGTTTGAAAATATACGATGAAGGTAGGTTCATATATGTAATATCCCCAAGGACGAGCCCCTGTTGTATTTATGAATTGTAAACATGTTTTGTAGGATGGTGAGCCGAGTGTTGATAAGATGGTGGGCTTATGTGTTTATTAGGCCGAAGATCCTAGGTGTTAAAGGCCAGGAGCTTGATTTTGTATATGTAATTATCCAGATCATTAATGAAATAAAAAAATTGTTGCATGAAGACCAACCACGAAGAAAGAGTGATGGGGGAATAAGCTTCCAAAAGGTTGGGTAAGGGAGGAGGCTAAGTGTGTGGGCCTAGGGGCTAAGCTAGGGGGCTTACCTCAAAATGGGATAATAATTAATTATTATTTCCTGAA
This sequence comes from Picea engelmannii, assembly GCA_009831015.1. Lineage (NCBI taxonomy): Eukaryota > Viridiplantae > Streptophyta > Pinopsida > Pinales > Pinaceae > Picea > Picea engelmannii. Next base: position 225,683 of record ML787135.1, on the reverse strand, counting down.
GGCTAAGGTGGACATGTTGAGTGTTTTCCTAAGTTCCCTTAAAGGGAACACATGCAAAATGGAGTGCATGTAGCTCCAGGAAGACAGGTGTCGACCTGGGTGCATGCAGTTAAAATATGAAGCGCCAGCTGTGTTGGGGGTTCACTCCCCATTCTTCCATCCTCCGCCTGAACTCATTGGACTTGGATGTTGACCTCTGGTTACCTATGCACAGTTGAGAAAACCACTCACGGGAAGGAATTTCGCTTGCCATTTCCCATCCGTCGTCTAACCCATTGGGGCCTCCGCGTCTACCCTCTGCATAACCTCGCACATTTAAGAAACTAGTCGGGGAGGGAAAAGTCGAATTGTGTGTCCTGTGAACCCAAGTTTATCCACACTACAAATTTGAGTTCGTTCCTTAACCATTTGGGGTTGCTGCCTTGTGTTTGCCTGAGCCGTGTTGTGTCTTAGCATTAGGCTATTACCATTTTCGGTGTCCATAATTGTTCCTGTTGCTGCTGTCAACCGTATGCTAGCTGAATGTTGTTGCAATATTTCTTAGGAGATGAACTGAAGAAGCAGACTATCAGGCATGTGAGCAACTCTCCCAGGAGAGAGAGTTTGTTGGGAAGTGAGTTATCCTGGAAGGGAGTCCTATAGTAGCTATAGTACTATGAGACTTTTGGTCCAACCTCTTGATGAAGCCCAAGGTAAGGGAGGTGTATTGGCCGATGGAATTGTAGTAGTGAAGGTGTACTCTCCTAGGGTGGAGTAGGCGTATGGGGAATGAGGGTCTGTGAGTTGTGGGCATAAGTGGCTCCTGAGATAAAATATCCTTCCTGTTCTTTTGTGCAACTTCCTTGTTATCCTTGCCAAGCCTAGAATTCCCTTTCCTGGTGGAGTTTAGTCCTAGATCGAGGGTGACCTACTTCTGAGAGTGATGAGTAGCACGGTCTAAGGCTAGGAGGTTCGTGGAAGGTCTGCACATAGTTGGTGGATTTACTCTAGCTAAAAGATACGTATCATTGTTGTGCTTAATTATGTATTTTATGCATGCTTTTTTATGCTTGAATGTTATTATGTATTATGTTGTGTCTGGATTTACTGTTAATATTGTTTGAATCTGAACTGGTAGCAGTAATTATGTGTTTATCGTGATTAAGTGTTTTAAATTCATTAAAATTCATATATATCATATAAGGGTATATTCCGCGTGGTAACATTACCCGGTCTTAGAGGGTCGGGGATGTTACACTATCCATGGAACTTGCAAAGTATTGCAAGGAATATGGGATTGAAAGGGCATGTTCAGTAATTCCAAATTGCAACAATAGTTGTGGGAAGATGCAGTTGTGTTATCTGGTAACTCAGTTACCATCAGTTCCAAAAGACTAGAAGATTCCAGAAGAGGTATGAACATGTCATCTCGTGATTACTCAAATGTGAAATTATTTGGTTGTGATGTTTATGTTTTAATCAACATTCAATGTAAGACCCAGATCAAACAGATAGATCTTTGATATGGTGATGATGTTAAGGGATGCAGAATGTAGGATCCTACTGCCCACAGAATCATCATGGACATAGATGTAGTGTTTGATGAATCTCCTTTTATAAAATCAAATGTAGTAAAAAGATGAAAGGTTCAAAGCATGATTGGTAGTAGAAGGGTATTTGGAAGGTATTGATTTCCACGAAAGTCTCTCACCAATTGTTAAAATATTGTTTCTATTCATGTTGTGTTAACACTAGTTGTTTTACTTGATGCTGAGTTAATACAACTAGATGTTAAAATTGTTTTACATAGAGTTTTTTGGAAAAGGGGATGTATATGGAACAACCAGAAAGGTTAGTTCAGAATCATAATAGAAGATGTATTTGCAAACTCAAGAATCATTGTATGGCATGAAGCATTTCAGGAAAATGGCATGAGATATTTGATTCGTTCATGGTGAGCCAAATTTTAAAATAAGTGAGTATAACCATTGTGTTTATGGCATATTTATTATCTAGCATTAAATGTTATGCTTGTATCAAACACAATCATGTTTGAGATCAATGAGTTGGCTCTGTTGGTTAGGAATTTTGTTATAAAGGATTTGGGAGAAACAAAATAAATCTTGGGCATGGAAATAGACAGAGATAGGAAATATTGTAACTTGGTTATCACAATAGAAGTATGTGGTGAATATACTTAGGAAATTCGGTATGAATAATGTGAAACTGGTAAAATCCCTTTGGCTTTCCATTGTAAGTTTTCTTTAAGTTTATGTCGTAACCAAAAAGAAGAAAAGGGTTATATGCCTCAAGTATTATATGCTAGTAGGAAGTTTTATGATTGCGATGGGAAATTGTCAGCATTTCATATGCAGTTAGTGTTGTCGGTAGACACATGGAAAAACTAGGTCAAGAGCATGGAAATGGGTGCTTAAAACATAGAATCACAAGTATCACCTACAGTGGTTGCAGTGATTTAGTCTGTGGTTATGATTTTATGAGATTTGGACAAGAGGAGAACTACCTTAAGTTACGTCTTGCAAGAATGAATGATCTATTGGGTAAGTTTGGATAGGTACAGGATGTGGTGATCTGTGGTGGTCAAAGTGTTGTGAATTTGACTAACAACCCAACATATCAAAATGGGACAAGTGAATTGCTTTATTAGATAGGTTACTGATGGAGGCAAAATGGTCCATACTGGAGTGAATCGTGCAGGCATGCTCATGTAGCAGTATTATTAGAGAATTTGTGGAGCTGTGATGGTGTTTGGATTCTCTTGGCTTGCAGGAAAGGTGAAGAATTAATTCGGGCATGATACATCAGGTAAATCGTTGTCAAGGTGGAGATTTTTGAAAACATGCCAACCAATTTCCTATGCGGTTTCATGCACTCAATTTAGATTGTGCATGCATGCACACTACAATGAACATGTTGTGTAACTATGTGATCTATTTATGATAAGTTCATGTAACTATGTGATAGATGTTATATATACGGGCATACACATAGAGGTTGGAATGCAATGTGTGAGAAAGACGCAATACTGTGGAGTGAAGTGTGTGATAAAGACACACTAATTTGGAGAGCGGTGTGTATGTGAGGAGAGGATGGTTGTATGTCTGTGTTGGCTATTGTAATTCTCCCTTGAATAATAAGAAAACCAATTATCATTTCCTCGTGGTTTTTTCCCATATTGGGTTTCCACATAAATCATTGTGTCAATAGTGTGATTGTTGTTGTGTTTGGTTTAATCTTGGTTTTATTTTCTTTTCTATTAGAATCTTGTTAGGTTTATGCTTTCAGTCCTTAACAAGGTTGAGGGATTGTGTCACTTGAAGGTTATGGAAGTTCAAGCGTCACTACACCATTAAAGTATTAGTCATCGTGAAAGGGAGAAATGCCAATATGTATGTATGACCATGGTGTTGGAAATAGGAGCACACAGAAGATATAAATTATAGCACAAAGCCAAAAATAAAAATAGAAAAAAAATAACATAAATACATTCAACAATATATAAATTATATATAAATTTAAGTGGTAAAACCCTAATCATGATAATATGTTATTGAAATATCCATGTGTAAGTTTACTTGGTAAAACCCTATCTCTCACAATATTCCAAAGAAACATTACTTGGTAAGGAAACATCCACTAACTTGTCAAAATACAATTTGTTGAATAAAGTACTCCTTATCATCAATGTACTTTTTCCAATGGCTCACATCAATCTTTATAATGAATTTCCATAGATTATTTTACCATAATTCATATACACACTAACAATTAGATTAATTATTCTTCTCTCATGCTCCCAACATCATACCACTCTCATGAAAGAGTCCCTTTGATATGACTTGTTGAACACATGAACTCAAAATCATATAATTTCAGCATAAAATAATTGCATTCAAGGAAAAACACAGATTGACATGGTAAATATCCATAAAACATAGTATCCATATTCTTATTCCTTAAAGGTAAAGATCACGACTTACAAAAACTTACCATATGCCTCTCAATAGTAGCATGTTGATTACTAATGATTATTTTCATAGTAACTTATTGGATTCATATTGTTAAGAACTTTGTGATCGTTCGCATGATAACATGCTCTCGAGCAATTAGAGCGCCAGACTCCATGGTTGGGAATGAATACCTCATTTGAGGTCGATAGTATTTGACATTATGGATGCTTCAATATAACCCTAATTTTCCATGGGTATTCTATAACCTTTTCTCTCGACATGGAGTCAAATCTACTCGATGGAACAGGAAGGCCAGGAGCTGGAGAAAAAATATCAACAAGCTTATATCTATGTTTCTTAGACTTCTAACAAAACAATTGACCATAAAACATTCCCCATGTAAGATGCTTAAACAAACCCAAATCCATCCAACTATCAAAGCTTGGACTATAACTCCTTGATGATAACCCCTCCAATGAATATCACCACACTTATAATTCTTTAACATGAAGAGACACTACAAAACATGATAAATCCTAAGACCATGTAATTAATTCCAAATGTAATGTAGAGATTAATTCCTTTAACTTATATAGAAAATTAGTTCAATAACTCAATAACCTTTATAGGAAACATAATACCATAACTTCCCATGTATCGGGTGGTTAGGAAGCGACTAGCCTCAACGCTCCCACCCAGGCCAAGCAGCCAGGCGTCGACTTCTTCGATCACCGATGACAAATATCTCTTCCACTTGGCCTTTGCATTATGGAACATTTAAACACAGATAATTTGGCCCGTACGTCCCCACCTCCAAACAATCTACTTCTCTATGTGCCTTCTAGACGACCTCCTCAGGAACATCAACGTGTTCCTGGTCAGATCTCTCTCTATATCAGTCACCTTGGCCTCATAATGGCCTCAACCATCACTCCTCTATATTTCCTTAACTTCGGCTTGATTACCATTCTCCTTGATATGGGTTATTTTGAGAACGACATGAAGGAAGAAATATAACCAATATATAACAATGAAATACACAAAAATATAGAAGAGAACACATAAATACAATGAAACCTAACTTCTATTACTGAATAAGATAGAAAAACAATGTAGAACACAAACTGGAAAAATGGGGTAGCTTATCTCTAAAAAGAAAGATATGTTGGCTACGCTTCATTCACAAGAAGCCTTACATCACACTCCATTGCATGCTTAAAGGGTCGCCTTCACCTCAATTATATATGAGAGAGTGAGAGGAGAACAATTCTCATGATGCATGTGGGATAAATTGGACCAAGTTTATAAAATGCCATAGGCATGTAAAACAACAGGACTTCCCGGGCAATCACCCATCCCAGTACTACTCTCGCCCGAGCGCGCTTAACTGCAGAGTTCTAATGGAATCCGGTGCATTAACTCTATGTTGTAGTAATGTACATAAGACCACTAGAAAATCATTAAATGATGTATATAATTAACAAATGAAGATGAAATTACATTCCATGTCCCATCAAAAGGGTGAATATTATGGTTTATCAAAACCACAGGCTCAAAATAGTGAATCAGTGGAAGAGGTGGATGGCCACTGAGATCCATCTAGATCATTCCTCCCCACTTAGTAAGCAATGGTCCCCATTGTGTCAAGTTCCCTTGGGAGACGGGGAGACTTCTGCTAAATCTAAAGATTGGTGCACTTCTTGTCTTGTTGAAGAAGTTGTCCTGCTTATCTTGTTGAAGGATGTCATGAACCTATTGTTGAAGGGGTTGGATCTGTTCAACCAATCCAGTTGCATGATGTACCTGAGTGTGGGAGGACTCTGTCGGTGAATATGCAACATGAAGAGTATGAAGGGTTTTGTTATAACCTTTCTTGATTGGGCAGTGTGGAGGCACCCTGTAACATTCTGGTTCTAACCCTCATGAACTATAATGTATAAGGTAATTGTGATTTAGGCTGGTGAGCCAGTAAAGTTTAAAAGGGGCTAGAGCGCCTAGGAAATGTAATACCTCATATACATTAATAAAATACACCATTGGCTACAAGAACGACTAGGAAAAAAGAAATAGGGGGCTATGATTCCACGAGAGAGGGGGGCTTGAGGGGCTAAGTCTCTTTTTATTATTATTTATTTACTCATAATTGATTTTATGGAGAAAATGGGTTACATGAGCTTCTTGGGGGAGGCCATGTGGTTCTTGATTTCCAAGGAATTATTTAAACCCATCTTGGGTTTGGGTGGGGGTTCCATTGTTCTTATTCATTCAGTGTTACACCTTACCACTCTTCATTTTTTTGGGAGCCTCACCCTTGTTGCATTCGTATGCTCTTGGTTTGAGAATTTATATGAATGGCTGCGTAAGGGTGGCTTGGGGTGAAGATAGGGGATTGTTCTTCCCCTGGTTCTTCTTCTTCCCCTTGTTCCCTTGTTTTCTTCCTCTTCACTCACTACTGCTAGTTCATGTGCTCTTGGCCTGAGCATGAAAATGAATGGTAGGAAGAAGAGAGCCATCGTTGAATGGATGTAATGATTTACTGATCATTCTAGGAGGGAATGGATGCCTATGCGCATGAGCTTGATGGCAGTTCAGATGGAACTGTCCATAGCTGAGAGTCCTTGGAGTTTCCAGTAGGGATATTTCATGACCAGTATCACTGGATCCCTAGAGAGAAATGGAATAGCCTCAAGGACTGCATGGCAGAGAAAGGTGTTCATTTCCTGGGGTTGTGCAGGCTGAGGGGGAAACAGAGCTGGAAATTAGGATTTGTTGTGAGGTTGGGAAACCTGAGAGCTACTTAGCCAACTGTTGTGTGGTTAGACTTGGCCTAGGACCATTCCTTGTGGATTCATAGCCTTGGCTCGGCAGTGACCTGATGTTGAGAGTAAATGAACAATAATGTATATGGTTGGGAGGAATGTCCTTGGTTTGCATCCAGATGGTGAACGTTTAATGGAAAAGATAAGTGTTCTCTGTGTTTTTTCTGTAATGTTTATTTTTCATTGTGTATTTAATTATCTCTGATACATGTATTTTTAATGTGCTTGTCTGCTGGCTATTTGTTGTGCATGGCACGTTGTTTATCTCTTTTATGTTGTGGCATGGATATTGTCTTATGCATGTGGCATGCATGCTTCTAACATTGTTGAGAAGTCGTTTGTTTTTGAGATAAGATCAGAGAACCGAGTTTTTGGGACTGCAACATGTCCTACCTGCTAGTGGCTGGGTGTGTTGTAGTCGGATTAAATGGTGTAGCCAGGCCTGTGGGTGGCTGGGTATATTACACACACCCATAGGTGCAACAACAACATATCGGTACTCATCTACAATCTTGTCGATCTGCTTCTGCTGGATAGAAAGGTCTTAGTGATGCAGGATCATCTTTCTGACTCGACAGATGCATTAACAAAATCAACACATCAATACACTTTGGATATAGGGAGAGGCACTGACCCTCTCGTTTTCAAAATTCGAATTATAAAATTAAGTTAATTTATGTGTAAGGTCGATAAATTCCAAAACCATGCCTTTGGACAGGTGTGGATGGGTTCATTGAAATAAACGATTGTAAGCAGGTCTAGATCTTTGTCAGGTTTGGAACTTTGTTCAATGTAATGAGTCATAGGGTTAAGGTGTCTTAACGGAAATGTTGATGGAACTAAGGTGGGGGAGAGGATAAGCTCACAGAGCCCTCTTTTGTAAAAAAGAGAGATCTTTTTGTATAGAGATGAGTTTTTTTATTAGATTAGGAGATCATGAGATAGAGATAGAGATAAGTAGAACAAAGTAGAGTAGAAGAAAGGCGCAGGAAAGAACTGCAATATTATGTAATTTGTTTTCATGAATGAATAGAACATACATAATTGTCCCAAATCCTTGGATTGTGTTCATTTGATGTGTGAATGAATGAATGTTATATTCTGTGTATGTCGTTTATTTCATTTTGTTGGCGTGTGATTGTTCAAGAGTTGATCGTATGAGTTCGTGACGAAACTGGATAAGTTTTAATTGTTTCTCTTCTGAAACTCATATGCAAGGTGTGCATATTGAACGCAAGGAGTGTGCCAATTGAGTCTCAGATTGACTCAGAGGAGTTCAGAGAGAAAAAAGAGAACTTAGACCAGGTGAAAGGAGTGCACAGCGTCAAGAAGCGACCAAGCGTCGAAGAACTAGAACAGAGGAACATCGGGTGGACGAGAATAATTCCTTTTCATAAATCCTTTGATATGAGTTATCGAAATCCCGAGAATGCAAGGAGTGTGTGGGAAGTCAAAATCATTTAAGGATCAAGCTCAAAAGGAATAACACTTTTCAGAAGTGTTGACAAGATACAAGAGTCGGACTCGTAGGTTCGAGGAGAATTGTGGGCCGAGAAGTAGTTTGATCCCAAACCGCTATTGGCCACGCCCGCAATCGCGTCCTCATGAGAGGCCACCACCCAAGGTCATATCAAGAGGGGGATTATCATAAAAATAGCTAACGCTCAGTACTCTGATATTTTGCAGAAGAGAGAAAGGGAAGGTCACGAGTTCTTTCAGGCCTTCACTAAGGAGACGAAAGGGCCTGTGTTTAGATACATAAGGGAACCATTAAGGTTCCATAGAGTCACTTGACTCAAGAATCATAGATCCTAGAACGAGAGGTCATGCAACCCTTTGGGAAGAAGGGGGGGTATGCATTAGGTGGTATTAGAGCTGATATTTTTCTTGCAGACAATAGGAAAAGAACCGAGAGGGTGAAGAATATAATATGATAATGTTGAATGATATTAGAAGATAAAGTTTTCCTGTAGAAAATAGGTGAGAAGGAGACAGAGTATTGATGCTCTGTGTGTGATTTCTAGCAAGGTGTGCAGTAAATGGTAGAAATCTAGATGAGATGAAAATAGAGGGTGGAAAATGGCTACTGAAGGTCATATGGGTGGTCAGGGCAAGGACCACCATAAGAAAAACAAAGTTGATATAGATAAAGATCTCACAGAAATAAGAGAAAAGATGGAGAGGCTAGCATTGAAGATGCAGCAAGATGCAAAGGTACACTAGACATATGAATGGCCTTTGAAGAGGAAAGTAGAACGACTTGTCTAGAAGTTGATGTCCAAAAGGAAGCAACAAATGTTGAAAAGGTGGCTGAGGCATGCTAAAAACCTCAGTGATACAGAGGAGGAAGTGGTTCACATATGTGAGCCAAAAACTGGGAAGAGTCTTAGTGATAATGAGGATAAGAGATCAGTGGATGATCTCAAAGACTACCAGAAGGGCATCAATGAGATATTAGATTGTTAGGTGGGAAATGATATGAGATTAGTAGAGGATTTCATAAACTGCCAAGAGGGAAGAAATGGACTTTCAAGTTTCTAGGTGGGCAATGGAAAGAGATCAGTGGGAGGTCTCATATACTACCAGAGGAGCAGCAATGAAAGTTCATATTGTTAGGTGGGCAATGAGATGGGATCATTGGAGGATCTCATAGACTGCTAGGAGAGTAGAAGAAAAATCCCAAGTTGCCAGATGGTTAAGGGAAAAGAGAGGATACTATTTGAAAGTCTCATGAACTCAACTAAGAATTCATATCAACAAGGAGAGTTGGTGGAGGTGGATTAGAGGAGTATTTTGATCATTGGAGAAATTGAGATATTCCTACTAGGTAGTCTAGTTGGGGCTAGAGCATGTGTTGCAGGAGCAGCAATAGAATGAAAACCAACGGAGACTATCAAAGAGGAGAAAGAACAGGCACTGATGTCTACCCCAACATAAAAAGAAGAGAATTCAGATGAATTTCTCACTCAATGGGAGAAAGAGATGAAGATGTTGGAGGATTGGTTGGACAATCCAAAACTAGAAGATGGCTGCCAGAAAACAATCAGGAAGATTGCAAGAGAAGAGAATTCGATAGAATTTCTCAGAAATTTCAGCTGGGAAGATGAACAGATGATGACTTCAACACTGAAGCATGCAGTAGAAGAGGGAGAAAAATTATAGCCAGAGGAATAGTTGATAGAATATGGAGATATTCCAACACAAGAGGAGCTGACAGAAACCAATATGTCAGAGGAAGAGGCTGAGCAACAATTCAGTAAGGAGACTGCATAATTGAAGTCTGCAACAGAGTGGAAAACTAGTGCCACAAGAGGACATGAAGACAACATGAGAGATCAAGTAGATCTTCCCATTTATAAGTATGGAGAGGAGGAAGTGCAATAGAGAAGACTGCATAAGAAGAGCCAACCACTGTAGAAGCTGGAAAGGGTGTTAGAAGAGATTAGAAAGATGATGTCGAGGTCAACAGAGGAGACTGTTAGTAAGGAGAAGTTGAGTAGAAGAGATCCTGCCATAAAAGAAGGGATGCAATAACAACAACAACAACAACAACAACAAAGCAGAGGAGTAGGTAGATAGCTCCAAGTAAGAGTTTAGACCGCCCCTTCTCCCCAAAGGGATGCATGACCTCTCAGTCTAGGATCTCTGATTCTTGAGTCAAGTGACTCTTTGGAACCTTAATGGTTCCCTTCTGTATCTAAACACAGGCCCTTTCGGCTCCTTGGTGCAAGCCTGATATCACCCAAGACCTTCCCTTTCTCTCTTCTGCGAAATCTTAGAGTACTGAGCGTTATCTCTTTTTATGATAAGACCCCTCTTGGTATGACCTTGGGCGGTGTCCTCTTGTGACCACACGATTGCAGGCGCAACCAATAGTGGTTTGGGATCAAATTACTTTTCAGCCAACAATTCTCCTTGAACCTATGAGTCCGATTCTTGTATCTCGTCAACACTTCTGAAAAGTGTTATCCCTTCTGAGCTTGAGCCTTAAAGGATTCCGACTTCCCATGCACTCCTTGCATTATTGGGATTTCAATAACTCAGATCGAAGGATTTCTTGAAAAGGAATTCTTCTCACCCACCTAACGTTCCTCTATTCTGGTTCTTCAATGCTTGGTTGCTTCTTGATGCTGTGCACTCCTTGCACTTGGTCTAAATTTCCTTTGTTCTCTTTGAAATCCTCTGAGTCAATTTGGGACTCAATCAATGCACTCCTTTCATTCGAGATGCACACCTTGCATACGAGTTTCAGAAGAGAAACAATTGAAACTTATCCAGTTTTGGCACGAACTCATACGATCAACTCTTGAACAATCACACATGAATGAAATGAAATAAATGACATACACATAATATAACATTCATTCATTCACACATCAAATGAACATAGTCCAAGGATTCGGGACAATTCTGTTTGTTCTATTCATTCATGAAAACAAATTACATAATATTGCAGTTCTTTCCTGCGTCTTTCTTCTGCTCTACTTTGTTCTACTGATCTCTATCTCTATCTCATGATATCCTAATCTAATAAAAAAAAATCATCTCTATACAAAAAGGTCTCTCTTTTTTACAAAAGAGGGCTCTATGAGCTTATCCTCTCCACCACCTTAGTGCCATCAACATTTCCGTTTAGACACCTTAACCCTATGACTCATTACATTGAATAGAGATCCAGACCTGACACAGATATATTCCTGCTTATAGTTGATTATTTCGATGAACCCATCCACACATGTCCAAAGTTATGGCTTTGGCATTTATCGACCTTACACATAAGTTAATTTAATTTTATAATTCAAATTTTGAAAACGAGAGGGTCAGTGCCTCTCCCTATCTCCAAATGTGTGCTGAGGTGTTAGTTTTGTTAATGCATCTGTCGAGTTGGAAATATGCTCCTGCATCACTTGGGCTAAGGCTGCAGTGGTTGAAATGTCCTTCTGTTCACCGTCTGATCGGATTTTGAAGAGACTAAACTTTGCAGTATGAGAGATTACTTTGTGGCATTGTTTTGGTGGGACAATAGTCGGAACTACCTCTGGTATCCAATATAGAAAAATTCCCAGAGTAACAATGACGTTGCGGGGTTGAGACTCATAAACAACATGACGCCTCCACATATATGGTTGGCCTAATAGAACATCATAGAATTCCAGTGGGGCAACATCACACAATACTTCATCCTTGAAGGGCTTGATGTCATAGGACATGCAACACTGTTGGCTAACATGAAGATCTTGACCCTGGCGAAGCCACCCGATGTTGTATTGTTGTTGGAAAATACAACTGCATCAACTACTTGGCAACCTCTTCTGAGATGATGTTCTTTTGGCTTCCGCTATCAACAATAAAATGTAGTGGGTCCCCTTCATCCACATCTATGAATAGAAGAGTCGCTCCCCCTCCTCAGGATCCTCTTCTGGTTGGATTGTTGCAATTGCGATAGTAGCAGTGGGTTCTACATCAATGATCTGTCCCCTTTTATTATTTTCTGAATCAGTGTCCAAGTCAGGGTTTGACTCTTTGTCTTTGATCTCGACCACCAATGACTATATTGAGCGACATTCTTCAATGTTGTTCCAAGGGCTGTTGTGGAACTCACACCACTTTTCGTTGTATTTCTTAGACTTCTTGTTACCCTTCTTTTCCTGCATTTGGGACTGTCTCTCTTGAGGTTGGCCTTCCTTGCTTTGCCCATTCTTCTCTCACTTACTATGCTTCTTGAATTTCTACTCAATTTTGACTGCATATCGATAAGAAACTCCTAGTGAGGAGATGTCCAAGAAATCCATCTATGTTTGGTTTAATCTTGGCTTTATTTTATTTTCTATAAGAATCTTGTTATGTTTATGCTTTCAGTCCCTAACAAGGTTGAGGGATTGTGTCACTTGAAGGTTATGGAAGTTCAAGCGTCGCTACACCATTAAAGTGTTAGTCATGGCGAAAGGGAGAAATGCCAATACGTATGTATGACCATGGTGTTGGAAATAGGAGCACACAAAAGATATAAATTATAGCACAAAGCCAAAAAAAAATAGAAAATAAAAAAAACATAAATACATTCAACAATATATAAAGTATATATACATTTAAGCGGTAAAACCCTAATCATGATAATATGTTATTGAAATATCCATGTGTAAGTTTACTTGTTAAAAACATATCTCTCACAATATGCCAAAGAAACATTACTTGGTAAGGAAACATCCATTAACTTGTCAAAATACAATTTGTTGAATGAAGTACTCCTTATCATCAATGTACTTTTTCCAATGGTTCACATCAATCTTTATAATGAATTTCCATATATTATTTTACCATAATTCATATACACACTAACCATTAGATTTATTTTTCTTCTCTCATGCTCCCAACATCATACCACTCTCGTGAAAGGGTCCCTTTGATATGACTTGTTGAACACATGAACTCAGAATCATATAAATTTCAACATAAAATAATTACATTCAAGAAAAAACACACATTTACATGGTAAATATCCAGAAAACCTAGTATCCATATTCTTATTCCTTAAAGGTAAAGATCACGACTTACAAAAACTTACCATATGCCTCTCAGTAGTGGCCTGTCAATTAATAATGATCGTTCCCATAGTAACTTATTGGATTCATATTGTTAAGAACTTTGTGATCGTTCACATGATAACGTGCTCTCGAGAAATTAGAGCACCAGACTCCATGGTTGGGAATGAATACCTCATTGGAGGTCAGTAGTGTTTTACATTATGGATGCTTCAATATAACCCTAATTCTCCATGGGTATTCCATAACCTTTTCTCTCGACATTGTGTCACATCTACTCGGTGGAACAGGAAGGTCAGGAGCCGGAGAAAAATCACCAGCAAGCTTATATCTATGTGTCTTAGACTTCTAACAAAAAAATCGACCATAAAACATTCCCCATGTAAGATGCTTAAACAAACCCAAATCCATACAAATATCAAATCTTAGATTATAACTCCTTGACGATAATCCCTCCAATGAATATCACCACACTTGTAATTCTTTAACATGAAGAGTCACTACAAAACAGGATAAATCATAGGACCATGTAATTACTTCCAAATGTAATGTAGCGCTTATTTCCTTTAACTTATATAGCAAGTCAGTTCAATAACTCAATAACCTTTACATGCAACATAATACTGTATCTTCCCATGTATCCGGTGATCGGGAAGTGACCGACCTCACCGGTCCCACCCAGGACAAGCAGCCATGTGTCGACTTCTCCAACCACCAATGACACATCTCTCTTCCACTTGGCCTTTGCATGATGAACCATTTAAGAAGAGATACTCTGGCCCATACGTCCCCACCTCCAAATAGTCTACTTCTCTTTGTGCCTTCTAGATGACCTCCTCAGGAACGTCGACGAGTTCCTGGTCAGATCTCCCTCTGTATCAGTCACCTTGACCTCATAATGGCCTCAACCATCACTCCTCTATATTTCCTTAACTTCGGCTTGATTACCATTTTCCCTTATCTAGATTATTTTGAGAACGACATGAATGTAGAAATATAACCGAGATATAAAAATGAAATACACAAAAATATAGAAGAGAACATAGAAATACAATGAAACCCAACTTCTATTAATGAATAAGAAAGAAAAACATTGTAGAACACAAAATTTACATCACAAGAAGCTTTACATCACACTCCATTGCATGCTTAAAGGGCCTCCTTCACCTCAATTATATATGAGAGAGTGAGAGGAGAACAATTCTCATGATGCACGTGGGATAAATTGGACCTAGTTTATAAAATGCCATAGGCATGTAAAACACCAGTACTTCTCGAGCGATCACTCATCCCAGTACTACTCTAACGTGAGCGCACTTAACTGCGGAGTTCTAATGGGATCTGGTGCATTAACGTTATGTTATAGGCATGTACATAAGACCACTAGGAAATCATTAAATAATGTATATAATTAACGAATGAAGATGAGATTACATTACATTCCCCATCAAAAGAGTGAATATTATGGTTTATGAAAACCATAGGCTCAAAATGGTGATTCAGTGGAAGAGGTGGATGGCCACTGAGATCCATCTAGATCATTCCTCCCCACTTAGGAAGCAATGGTCCCATTGTGCAAAGTTCCCTTCAGAGACGGGGAAACTTATGCTAAATCTAAAGATTGGTGCACTTCTTGCCTTCCTGAAGAAGTTGTCCTGCTTATCTTGTTGAAGGATGTCATGAACCTATTTTTGAAGGGGTTGGATCTCTTCAACCAATCTAGCTACATGATCTACCTGAGTGTGGGAGGTGTTAACGATCTATAATTTTCCCAAGGCTGAGGAGGTAGTCATAGAGGCAACATCAAAACCAATTCGAGTCTTGGATCTATCCCTCCAAGACTTAGAGAGAGATATCTCTCTTTGATATAGATTTGTTTGAATAAATATTAGGCTAGCTAATGAGTTCAGAGTTTGGATTTTTTAAATGATTGGTTGGAATAGGAGAAAAGAGGTCCATTGGGCAATGGAGTCACAATCTGCGATTTAATAAAAAACAAATCCTACAGACAACCTTACAGGGAAAGGTAGGCAAATTACTGGATCTGGTAAAATTAAATGAAATGAAAGAGGAGGAAAAATAAATGATCAATTTAGCAATAGAGAAATGAAGAATTATGCCACTGAATATCAGAAGAAAACATTAATATTATCCGCAGCTAGAAACATAGTGTATCTTTCAACAAATCTTCTCATAAACTTCTTTCAGATAATAAGGAAAGAAAACATATGGAAACAGAGAAAACAATTTATAGGAGGAGCACTTCACCAATATATTTGACACAAGAATCGTGTAACCGCTGCGACTTTATTATTGAATTGATGAAAATACAGATGGCTCTGTGAGCTCTGATACAAGATTTAAATCATGGTCCCTAACTGATCCCCCTTTTTACTCTATTACAAACATATATAAAAATAAAAAATACAATCCTTACGCTCAGGAGATCGAATTCGATCCTCCTTGTTGAAAATAGCAAGTAAATCCCAAAGATCTGTAACTGCAAATTTGGCCGAATCTACTGAAAATATGGGTACACTCAGTCATTGATTTCTCCCAATCAGTGACACATATGAAAAAACAGAAGGAGGTTATTGTATATTAGCTTGCTGGAGAAAAAACCTCCTTGAGTTTCTCAAATTTCGTGTCCACCTCATTGAGGCTGAAAGACAACTTCGATTCTCCCAACTAGTGGCACATTTGCAAATGGAAGAGGTTTTTGTTCTTCATCACGTGCTGAACAAAACCTCTTTCAGTTTTTGAAAATCAGTCTCTGTTTTCCTAGAATCCGCTTCACAAGACGAGGTGTCAAACAGACAAAAAATGGGCGGTTTTGAAAAATTGGGGGAAAGTGTTTTTTTGGGGAAAGGTGGTATTCCGGACCCCCCCCCTGAGGTGGTAAGTGGTATTGGGAGGGGGGGCGTCCAAAATCACCAGGGGATGACAAGTGTCCTGGGTGGTTTTGGATATCAGAGCCCCCCTCTCGTTAAAGTTCAGATGGCAAGGGGGGGTCCAGAATTTTTTATGTCCGTTGATTTTTTAAACTTGGGATAAGTGCATAAGGTGCACTTTTATTTTATTTTATTTGTTTTTCATTTGTTTTGTTTTTTATTTTATTTATTAAGTTTCTCTTTACTTGTTTTATTGTTTTTAATTTTTATTTTGTTTACTTTTTATTTATTACGTGTAGTTTTATTTAGTATTTGTGTTTTATATTTATTTAATATATGTCTTTATTATTATATTACATTTGTTTTATTTACTTTTTTTTTT
>ML787135.1:178691-208986 GCA_009831015.1 Picea engelmannii | reverse complement strand
ATAATTAGTATTTTTCTTTATTTTTTATTATTTTTTATTTAGTTAATGTTTTTGTTTTGTTTTAGTTTATTTTTTGTTTTATATATTTTATTGTTAATATTATTATATTGTTTTTACTTTTTGATTAATGTTTATTCTAACAAACTAACCTAGTTATTAACAACTAAATTAATTATTAATCCTTAATTAATTAATTAATGATTAAGTTATTATTAACAAGTCTAACATAAATCTAACTATACTAAATTTAATTATTATCATTAATAACCTATTGATTTTTGTTTATCCTAAGTTTGTTTTATGCAGGGATGAGTGGTGGGCAAGATGAGTTGAAGGATGAGGGAATGAAGGGCGCAATAAGGTGACGAAGGATCGGGTAGGGTGATGAAGGATCTAGCAAAACAGATGAAGGGGAAAATGGAATCAACCGAGCTAGATGTCTTCATCACGGGAACAATGCCAAATCAACAGCTGAAGAATTGAGTTACCTATGATTATAGATACCCAACGTAGGCTCCACCTGGGGATGGCATCTCTTTCAGGGGGTGTCAAGAACCACTGAACTCTGAACATGTAGACCAGTGCTTTATTCATTGGGCCATGGAGTCATTGCAACTACAATCCTCGAACTGGCTCAGATTTGACTGAACACTGAATTAGATATCATCAATTGCAAACTCTGCTGGAAACTATATAATACTAAAAAATATGCTCAAATGACTGAGCTTATTAAAAAATTCTACCTAGCCTACAATATTGACATTTTCGTTGTTCTAAATGATACAATAATGCCAGTGCAGCCAGTTAAGCAACTGCTCTACTAGCTCTACCCTTTCAATGTTTTCAATCAATATCAAAAATGGAACTTGCATAGGCATCATGAAATGCTTTCCATCTTGATCTTCATTACAAGGAGCTTGATAAACATGATGGATAACATAAATACCGGGAATCCATTGTGGCTCTGTGATGAACAACCTCTCTATATAAATAGCCAATGGATCAAGATAGACTTGACCTATTACTGGATATTCAAATTTAACCAACTCAACTTCATGACTTGATGTTGCAGTTTTGTTATTTGCATCCTCATGCACTTCCTGATATGGATGCAAATGTTCTGGTGGGTTGTGAAATGTTACTTTTGTTGAACACACCCCTATAGTTGACTGCCTAATCATGTCAATATCATAGCATTTTTTCAGCCTATAGTTGGATGATGGAAAATGGCTTTGAAAACACAAGTCATCTGTAACACCCTGTTTCCCCTAGTCTGTAAAAATAACTATATTGGCCAAGAACTATGGCAAACTCAAAGATGTGAATGTTTGACTTGAAGAACCTTTGTATAAAAGTTCGATGAATGTAAATTATGTTATGAATATGTGTTGCATGACAGCTGGGAGGGGGATGTACTAAAAGAGATCATGATGGCTAATGAGAGGTGGTGGAAGGGACTTGGAATGGTTGCGTTAAATTCCACCGAGCCAGTACTGTACTGGTTTATACTTTCTCACAAACCAAAGTAGCTCTCTGATCCTGGAATGGATTTCCCGTCAGATTGGTAGGTGGGGAGGCTCCTCAAGAGTTAATGAGGGGATGGGGGTGAACCGCCCATCCGTAACAACCCTCAGACCTGACCACGGATGGTGGAATTCACGCCACATGCAACCTTGCAGACAAAAATTGGCAAGAGAGGGAATGTGGTGAGGGGGAGAGCAGTGCGTTCGATGAGGATCGCGAAAGAAACTGGAGAAACCCTGGAAACATAGGGAGTTTTGAATACCAGGAGAAGGAGAGTAACCTTCGTCCTGGATTATTTTCCTGCATTAGGAGAAGGAGAGTAACCTTTGTCCTTGATTTCTATTGAGCTGGAAGTAGGAGACTGAACCTCAAAGCATCGTGGTCTAGCTCGGGGGTGGCTAGTGGTAAATCCATTTGGAGTCACTGAGCCTATGGTTGGGTGGAAACGAGCACCCCTCTTAGCAGTTGCATCACGCCTGGTAGATCTGATAAGTGTTTTATACCTTGTATTTCAAACTGAATATCATGAATACATGCTTATGTTTATATGCCCATAATAATTTATGTGTAGAATGATTGCTTGGTGTGTTAGACTGGAAATAAGGGATGCCTGTGTATGCTTACATGCCATAATCGGTTTATGTACAAAGGATTAACGTTGGGGCATGAATTCGGTCCATTGAGAATCGTCTTGTTTGCTTAACTCTCATAATGTTTTGGGAAGGAGAAATTGAATTTCGCGATTCAAGCTCAGAAGGGATAGCAAGCCCAATTATAGAAAGAGAGAATACCCTATCATTTGGTAGACGAATGGTCTAAATACTTTCAGGAATACCCTAGATTTGTCGAGATCGATGGATCTAGAGAAGGAGTGCAAGAATTAACACCTCGACCCTTTCAGCCTTCGCATGTAGCGATGGGATCCTGGACCGCAGATCCAAGGATTTGACGGAGCCCTATTAACCATCGATCTTAGCCTTTGTATAGGCAGGAGAGTAGAATTTCCTTGACTCGCGACTTGGAGTGGTCAAGGGTAGGTCTGCATGAACTCATGATTCACGAGATCGCGACGTGATCGTGACCGTTGGATCCAAGGCACGGGAGAACCGTTGGATCAGAAATTTCATGGTTATCACCTATCAGGGGTTCGAAACTTGAGGGAGTTTCTTTTCGATTGTAGAAGTCGTGAAGTGCTGAGCACTGAGGGCTCGTGAAAACACATAACCCATCCGTAAGTGGGGACTGCATGGTCGATAGGTGACGTAACAACAAGAGCCCAGAGAAAGGTGGGAACAGGTGACAGGTGATGGACACATGTCGACTTGGGAAGGAGTCAACCCATTGTTGACTTATCGTATCTCAGGAACTCGTGAAGGAGGAGCATGAGGGATCAACACTCTAACTCGCGAAGTCGCGAGATGCGAGTAGCACTAGTATTTAGCCTAGGAAACGGGTAACTGGTGGTGGACACATGTCACACTGGGAAAGAGTCAACTCACTGTTGACTTATCGTGGCTCAGGGTTTCACAGGATGAAGAAGCTGCACCTTGATCACTAAGGCTGTGAAACGTCGAGAGCTGAGGTGTAGTGCGACGGGAAGTGGTGACACAGCTCATGAGCAGAGTATAGCGGGGTCAACAAGTGGCATGTGCGCGTCGCTTTGGCAGAGTCCATGCAACATTGACCTCTCACGCCTCGGGGATTCACGAAGGAGGAGCACGAGAGCTCAACACCTCGACTGGCAAGGTTGCGAGTGGTGCTAGTGTTTGGCCTAGCCTATGGTTACATGTAGTAGGCGCTAGTGAGGGGGGGAGCCATACCTGTATAACATCTCGGGTATCGGTGTTTGGAGAAAGGAGAGTTGAGAGTCTTGATTCCTGACTCGCGAGTTACGAAAGGCGCTTGCGCTAAGGCCAGCTTGTGGTCATTCGGAGGAGGATAAGGAAGGAGAGGGTCTACGCTAGGCCCCATAGAAGTCTCAAGGATTCTGTTCCTAGAAGAAATAGATGAAAAATATAAGTTGCGGTAGTGGGTGTGTGACATCATCCAACACATCAGCTATAGGTTCATAAAATATTTTAGATGACCGTGGAATTTTTGCTAGCATTTCATGGCTTACATTGTGGTCCTCAACCAAAATCTGACCAAGATTCCCTCTCAAAATCTGAAAATAATTAAAGCATAAAGGCGGTGAATCAAAATGGATCAGCTCATCCCCTGTCTCCAACTTCGGGATTTCATCTGAGATTTGGCTTTCAAAAATATTCAGGGGCTGTACTTCCGGATCAACTTCGGTATCATCCTTGTTCTCCTCAACTGCTACATTAGAATATTCCTCTTTCTTACTGTTTACAATCTTCTTGCAATGTTTCCTCAGAAGTGAGGCAAAACATAGGGGCAGGCAATTTGCATTTTCCTGAAAAGTTTCTACACTTTCCTCCTTCAAAATTTGAAATGAATTATAATCTAATGGTATAGACTTACATTCCACTAATTCAAATCTTGTTTCGAGTTCTAGACTTACATCTAGACTTTGAAAATCAAGGGAAATTAGTGACTGTGATTTTGGGTCTAAAACAGATCCCATGTCGTCAATGACATCCTCTACTGACTCATCAGAAAATTTTATGTCTTCTCTATTTACGACTTGCCTAGAGTTTCTTTTCAGAAATTGAAAAGATGAGAAACATAAGGGAAGAGTGTTTCCACTTACTCTGAGATTTTCTGCACTTTGATCATTGCTGTCATAATTTCCATGTGTAGATTGATTATCATATTTGAGATGTAACTGATCTTCTTCCTGCCAATGACATACTGCTGATTGCTTTGAACAATCCACATCTATTTAAACCTCCTTCTCATCGTCATACTGATCACACTTGTGTAGATTATCCAAGTAAGGAATGTCATCAAACATGCACATCATATCAACTGGTTTTTCCTCTGCAATTTGAGATGGAGCTTCATCTTTGACTATGGCGTGAATTGAATACATGAAAGAATCATTATCCGGACCATGGTACCAAGGGTGAGTTGCAAAATTTTTGGTAACAATGACCTTTTCTTTCTATGAAATCAATGGAACATGATGTCTTTGAGCATCGAGTTTTTTTCATATGCTCATCCTATGCAACATTTATTCCATAGTGCTGGCCAGAATGTCCAGTTTAGATTCTGAAGATTTCATCTGCTCCTTTTCTTTATTCTTTACCTTTGACCTTTTGATCAACAAGTTGGCCTCTACATCAACTGCAATGTTCTACATTTATTCGAGAGTTGCAGTGTTCCTTTCTCTTAATTGGAATGCCATCTCAGGATCGAAGGCATCTGGGAAATGCAAGTGAGATGATCCTGGGGGTGGTCTTATATCAGCAGACATTGCATGATATATCTTATTGAACCTTGTTGAAAACTGAGGTACTGTCTCCCTTGGTTGTCTTTTCAAATCATCATATTCTTCTAGGATGAGAAAGACATTTCTCATGATCACCCATCGATCTAGGAAAGTTTTTACAAACTGATGGAAACTACTAATGCTTGCATCTAGAAGATTCTTAAACCAATTCTTGACTTTACCTTGCAATGATAGGGAAAAAATTCTGATGCAGACATCATCATCTTTTACCTCAAACAGATCAAGAAAATCCTCAAGATTTTAAATATGCTTTTCGGCAGTGATCTTCACATTTTCTCCATCAAACCTGGGCAAATCATTGTTATAATTTCCAGGGAGGTCATGGAGGATTGGAGGCAAATCTAGGGGCTTGTATCTATCTGGGATTTTGGCAGGTACAGGAGGTGAAGCAAGAGGCTTACAACCATCTGGAGGTCTAGCAAGATTAGGAGATAAAGCAGGAGGCTTATGTCTCACTAGGATTTCTACAGGTGCATCAGTATATACATGATTTACAATTTGGGGCTTAGTCTCTTGAGGTTCATCAATTAGCAGGTGGTCAATGCAATCTTCAACAATGTACTTTTGATCAGGCTTAGAATAATAGAGAACATAATTACGTATAAAACCAAAGATGTATTGAATGCAATTTGGGCTTGAGTACCTAATCTTTCTTGGCTGCTTGGTCATGCTTCAGGTTCTTCCTCCAGTGGAGTCTTTGATTTGGCACTGTCTGGAGCTGATTGGAGTCACTAGGTGAAATATTTCAGCCTTCTTGTGTCTTCTCACTGTCCACCATTAGTGATCATATCTGGATCTTGAAGTGCACTACTCGAGAAATATTCCCCAGTATGGTTTCCATTCTATTAGTGCTTTGTAATTTGCCCAAGGCTGAGGAGGCAGTCACAGAGGCAAAATCAAAACCACTTCGAGTCTTGGATCTATCCCTCCAAGACTCAGAGAGGGATCTCTCTGTTTGATATAGATTTGTTTGAATAGATAAATTAGGCTAGCTAATGAGTTCAGAGTTTAAATTTTTTAAATGATTGGCTGGAATAAGAGAAAAGAGGTCCATTGGGCAATGGAGTCACAATCTGAGATTTAATCAAAAACAAATCCTACAGACAACCTTATAGGGAAAGGTAGGAAATTTTTTGGATCTGGTAAAATTAAATGAAATGAAAGAGGAGGAAAAATAAATTATCAATTTAGCAACAGAGCAATCAAGAATTCTACCACTAAATATCAGAAGAAAGCATTAATATTATCCGCAACTAGAAACAAAGTGTATCTTTCAACAAATATGCTCATAAACTTCTGCCAAATAATAAGGAAAGAAAACATATGGAAATAGAGAAAACAATTTACAGGAGGAGCACTTCACCAATATATTTGACACAGGAATTGTGTAACCGCTGCGACTATATTATTGAATTGATGAAAATACAGATGGCTCTGTGAGCTCTGATACAATATTTAAATCATGGTCCTAGATTGATCCCCCTTTTTTATCTATTAAAAACATATATATATGAATCACAAACACAATCCTTAGGCTCAGGAGATCGAATTCGATCCTCTTGGCCGAAAATATCAAGTAAATCCCAAAGATCCAAAACTACAAATTTGGCGGAATCTGCTGAAAATAGGGGTACGCTCAGTCATTGATTTCTCCCAATCGGTGACACCTGTGAAAAAACCTAAGGATTTTATTGTATACTAGCTTGTCTGGAGAAAAAACCTCATTCATTTTCTCAAATTTCGTCTCCACCTCGCCGAAACAACTCCCGCAAAATCGGGACTGTAACAGGAAAAACCAAAAATCCGAAAAATTAGGCTGAAAGACAGCTTCGATTCTCCCAACTGGTGGCACCTATTCAAAATATGGAAGCGGTTTTTGTTATTCAGCCCGTTCTGAACCAAAGCCTCTCTCATTTTTTGAAAATCTGTCTTTTTTTTCCCAGAATCTGCTTCGCAAGAAGAGGTGTCAAACACACAAAAAATGGGCGGTTTTGAAAAATTGAGGGAAAGTGGTTTTTTGGGGAAAGGTGGTATTCCGAACCCCCCCTGAGGTGGTAAGTGGTATTGGGAGGGGGGGTTCCGAAATCACCAGGGGATGACAAGTATCCTGGGTGGTTTTGGATATCGGACCCCCTCGTATCGTTAAAGTTTGGATGGCAAGGGAGGGTCCGGAATTTTTTATGTCCCTTGATTTTTTTAACTTGGGATAAGCGCATAAGGTGCACTTTTATTTTATTTTATTTGTTTTTAGTTTGTTTTTTATTTTATTTTATTTATTAAATTTCTTTTTATTTGTTTATTTGTTTTTAATTTTTATTTTGTTTACTTTTTATTTATTACTTGTAGTTTTATTTAGTATTTGTGTTTTATATTTATTTAATATATGTCTTTATTATTATATTACATTTGTTTTATTTACTTTTCATTTTGTTTTTGGTTTTATTCTAATATTTTGATTTTTTTAGACTTAGGATAATTAGTATTTTTCTTTATATTTATTATTTTTAATTTAGTTAATGTTTTGTTTTGTTTTATATATTTTATTGTTAATATTATTATATTGTTTTTACTTTTTGATTAATGTTTATTCTAACAAACTAACCTAGTTATTAACAACTAACTTAATTATTAATAATTAATTAATTAATTAATGATTAAGTTATTATTAACAAGTCTAACATAAATCTAACTATACTAAATTTAATTATTAACATTATTAACCTATTGATTTTTGTTTATCCTAAGTTTGTTTTATGCAGGGATGAGTGGTGGGCGAGATGAGTTGAAGGATGAGGGAATGAAGGGAACAACAAGGTGATGAAGGATCGGGCAGGGTGATGAAGGATCAAGCGAAACAGATGAAGGGAAAAATGGAATCAATCGAGCCAGATGTCTTCATCACAAAAGCAACGCCAAATCAGTAGCCAAAGAATCGAGTTACCTGTGATTATAGGTCCCCAACAGGAGGAATCTGTCAGTGAAGATGCAACAGTAAGAGTATGAAGGGTTTTGTTATAACCTTTCTTGATTGGGCAGTGTGGAGGCACCCTATAACATTCTGGTTCTAACCCTTATGAACTATAATGTATAAGGTTATTTTGACTTAGGCTGGTGAGCCGGTAAAGTTGAAAAGGGGCCAGAGCGCCTAGGAAATGTAATACTTCATATACATTAATAAAATACACCACTGGATGCAATAATGACAAGGACAAAAGAGATAGGGGGCTATGATTCAACGAGAGAGGGGGGTTGGAGGGGCTAAGTCTCTTTTTATTATTATTTATTTACCCATAATTGATTTTATGGGGAAAATGGGTTACATGAGCTTCTTGGGCGAGACCATGTGGTTCTTGATTTCCACATAATTATTTAAACCCATCTTGGGTTTGGGTGGGGGTTCCCTTGTTCTTATTCATTCATTGTTACACCTTCCTACTCTTCATTTTTTTGGGAGCCTCACCCTTGCTGCATTCGTATGATCTTGGTCTGAGCATGGATATGAATGGTTGCATGATTGTGGCTTGGGGTGAAGCTAGGGGATTGTTCTTCCCCTGGTTCGTCTTCTTCCCCTTGTTCCCTTGTTTTCTTCCTCTTCACTCACTACTTCTAGTTCGTGTGCTCTCGGGCTGGGCATGGAAACAAATGGCAGGAAGAGGAGAGCCATCGTTGAATGGATTTAATGATGTATTGATCATTCTAGGAGGGAATGAATGCATGTGCACATGAGATTGATGGCAGTTCGGATGGAACTGTCCACAACTGAGAGTCCTTGGAGTTTCCAGTAGGGAGATTTCCTGACCAGTAACACTGGATCCCTGGAGAGAAATGGAACAGCCTCAGGGACTGCATGGAAGAGAATGGTGTTCATTTCTTGGGGTTGTGCAGGCTGAGGGGGGAAAAGAGATGGAAATTAGGATTTGTTGTGAGGTTGGGAAACCTGAGATCTACTTAGCCAACTGTTGTGTGTTTAGACTTGGCCTAGGACCCATCCTTGTGGATTCATAGCCCTGGCTCGGGGGTGACCTGCTGTTGAGAGTAAATGAACAACAATGTCTATGGTTGGGAGGAACGTCCTTGGTCTATAGCCAGTTGGTGAAGGTTTATTGGAAAAGATAAGTGCTCTCTGTGTTTTTTGTGTAATGTTTATTTCTGTTGTGTATTTAATTATCTCTGATATATGTATTTTTAATGTGCCTGTTTTCTAGCTATTTGTTGTGCATGGCACGTTGTTTATCTCTTTTATGTTGTGGCATGGATCTTGTCTTATGCATGTGGTGTGCATGCTTCTAACATTGTTGAGAATTCCTTTGTTTTTTAGATAAGATCAGAGAACTGAGTCTTCGAGATTGTAGCGTGCTCTGCCTATTGGTGGTTAGGTGTGTTGCAGTCATATTAAGTGGTGTAGCCAGGCCTGTGGGTGGCTGTGTATATTACATACCCCCGTAGGTGCATGTAACGACCCTCCTCGTTACGACGACAACCTCAATTTTTTTTTTTCTTCTTGTGTGTGCACGTGTGTACAAGGATGATAAATACATTCGACTCTACGTCGCCACACGACGACGAACATGACGCATACAACGACGAACAAAACATGACGACCTAAGACACACATCAAGTATCTGCATGAAATGAACGACAATCAATCGAAAAATAAATAAGACTGACTACCCGCCTGTCCTACCCTGCAATGGTTAGGACCTCCAAGACACATAAGCAATGCTCAAGCCCAGGTTCCCATCGATTTTAACCATTTAAGGTCTTAGGGCTGGTGACTGTTCTGAGGAACATGGAGGTGTCTACATCCCGCCCGACACTAGCAACCCAAGCAAAAAGTTTACAACCAAGTACAACAATAATTAAATGGACAACCACATCCTCTACGGAAGGCGCAAGTCAGAAGGACTCGGATAACAACCAACCATTATTAAGACAAGGCATTATCTACGACTCAATTGGCATTAATTACAGATTAGTTACTCCATTCAATTTCCAATAGATGACAAGTTGCCCAACCCAACCTTATAATAATGTAAATTAATTAAATGCGAAATCCCCGTTTACTAAATCATAATAAATTATGGTACTTAGTTCTAGGGACCTTACATTTTATATGTCATCAATAACAATAAAATTTCCATAGCATTACGATAAAATCACAAGGTCATTACATTTGATTACAATATCTTTGCAAATAAAAACACAATAACACTACATTTTATATGTTATCTAACACTAACATTATATTTTATTTTATGTGCAATGAAATTACCCTTACATATTTCAAAAACGAAATATTACATTGACATTACCTTTATATATTACAATAACAATATATTGCCAGAAGGTAACAATGTAATTACATTTTATTACAATAACGTTGCAATTAAAATAACAACACATTACATTTCATATATTATCTAACACTAACGTTTCATTTATTTTAAATGGAAATAACACTACCCTTACATAATTCAAGGATAATATATTAATGACACTGCCTCTACATATTACAACAACGAACTATCATAGTAGCATTACGTTGGCACAATACTATACCAATTTATGTATCGTTAGCAATAAAACTAACGACCCAACCACGATGCCAAGGCTTAAAGTTAACCACTAGAAAAATTTACGCCGTGAGTGCATGCCAGAAAATCGCAAATCAGGGGCAGCAAAAACAAGAATCAATAAGACAACTAACAACTGGCAGAGGTAAGGGCCTAGACAACCAATTTATACGGCCTGCCGAGGGGGGTGTAAACAACAATGCAGAGAAGCAATTTTATACAAAGCACAGGCGAAGTTATTAAATTTAAAAGTGTGCAGAGGCAAAAAAATGTGGTTTTAATAATGTTGTAGGGGGAGAAATGATCAGAGTGGTAAGGTTTCCATATAGTGCAGGGGCGAAATGATCCGAGTGGTCAATCTATCAAGGATGTGGGGTTTAATCTAAAATCGAGGGCTGTACTGTTTCGGTTTTTCTTGAAATATTTTTTTCATCTTTGGAGTGAAGTAAAACCTTGCAGAAGGGAAAGGAGATGCATGCCAGGGAAACAAGGCGTCGGGTTCACTTCCATTACCCAAGAGCAAGAAGAACGAAATTGCCAAAATCAAATTTCAATAACCACTTACCCAAGCAGAATTCCAGAAACGAATTCACAGTAATCAATTACAAAAACATAATGCCAGGAAAGAGTTTTCTTGGGTAACAATTTATGTAAAGGGTGCGCCAGATACAGTTTATTAAATCGCTGTTGAATGCCAGAATATGTATAATCGCTGACATACCAAAGAATAAATCGCCTTGACAATATAAAATATAAAATTGCCAATGAATTATAATATCTAGATTCGCCATTGAAATATCTAGAAATAAATTCAGAACACCATTTGAAATATAAAATATAATTTGTCATTTAAAATACAAAATCGGTGACAGACCGAGAATATAAAATCACCATGGCAATATCTATCAATCGAGGTATGAGTTCGCTTATCTTAATGCAGTAGCTACCATGGCTCGCTGTATAAATCATTTTCATAAAGAAAAACCACTGCTATTACACATTATCACTTACCACAGGATATCTACACACAGTAATAATTGAACTACGAATTACACCGCATCCATGCATATACAACTTATGAATTATAACTATAATAGTGATTGTCAATGACTGTAAAACTATACAACAATAATTTAAATGCGAATATACCACATCCAGGAAAAAATAGCATGAAGAGTAATGCAGAAGCATAAACATCCCAACCAAGGAACAGTAAAACCCAAACCAGAACGCTGACCACAATAATTTTAGGCAATCAATCGAACGAGCAAAAGCTCAAGGCAGAATTCATCCATTTACAATTAACATACAGATCAAGCATAAGTTCCTAATGCATTCTACTCTACAAAATAATGAGTGTACCGTTGCCTTATCGCCCGCCTCGAATGACGTCCGCACGCTCCGTGCCACTCCCGCTCACCGACCATCGAGACTACACCGGTACCTTCCAGCCAACGCTAGGGGTACTCTACTTCCCCCTTAGCCCCCCGAGCCGCAAAGGGGCCACACACTATCCATATGGTACGTCTAGCTCCTAGCTCGCCTCGTAAGGCTGAGCTACCACTCCTCTCCGAGGTGGGAAATCCCAACTCCCACAAGTAAATCGGTCAAGTCACTATTCTGGCAGTGTAAGATTATGCTAATAGTCGATCCCCTTCTTCCTTCTCCTCCCTCTCTTTTATAGATTTTTCGCACTTCCATTCTTTCCCTAAATTTCATTTAATTTAATTTTTAATAAAAAATTCTAAAAATTTCTCCTTTGTACAAGTGTCACTCATCCCCCACATTTCTCCAATAATTATTTTCTTTAATTTATTAATTGTCTTATTTCCCTCACCCACCTAGAGTTACTCCTAAATTTACTTCTAGGTGTCCCTAGATTCCCTTACAGATGTCAAAGGCCTTCCCCATTAAGAAATTGCTATTTTAGTTCAATTTATAAGGTTCTTAAATGCAGATTCTTTACTAAGTGGACCTCCTGCTTTTTACCATAAGTTCCCCTCTTTCCCTTTTTATGTTGCCTCATTCCCTAGTTTCCTAATTTTTATATTTCTTTCTTTCCCCTTTTTATTAGAGCCAAAAATGACAATTGTGCAAGTTAACCTCCCTTCCCTTTTATTATTAATTTAGTATTTTTTTTAAAAACTATCATAAGTTAAAGTAATTAATTGCCTCTTTACGTTTTACATCCACACATTTTATTTAATTCTTAATCTCTTCATGTTACCAAAATTTTTATGAACACCCACAATTTTTACTTAAGTGGTTTTAAATTTTATTATCTTATTATATATGTATGTATGTATGTATGTATGTATGTATGTATGTATATATATTTTCTTTTATAAAGGTAGACAAAATTTTACCCCTAGCGAAGTTTTAGACTTAGGACTTAGATTTTGAACTGGGCCACATTTTAATTAGGGAAGTTGTTTTAAAATTTCTTAATGAGATATTTGTCTTAGGGCCATCTAGGTTCGTTCCTTTATCATCATCAACGTGACGTGCCCTTCAGGACACACTACGTGCTCCAAGGGTGCCACTCGCCTCTTTTGTTTCTTTTGCGCGACGTGCCCTTTAGGATGCACCACGTGCTCCAAGGGTGCCACTCACCTCTTGACTGATTGGTAGACATCAATAACCCCTGGAGTCAACACTCCACCAGGTGAACTTGTGGGAGACTAAGGGATTCTAAGGAATAAGGCCCCCGCCTTATTGCGCGCCCCTTAGAATCATTGCGAGCGACTGTCGCAGTCTGCCCTCACGACGTCGTGGGTCCTCTCGAACTAGGTAATCGTTTCGAGCTACGGCAGGAGTGCTAGTAGGTTGTTGCAGGGCTGCTGTCCACACCTCTCCCTCAACCTCTCTGGTAGTTGTGTGTGGCCCCTTTACTCCATATGTGAGTCTGGTTGGCAAGCTATCGTCAGTCTGCATTATCAACAAATCATGTCAGAACATGTCCACATCATATCATCTAATCAAAATGTATTAATATCACAGTAAATCAATCAAACCCCAATAACACACTGCCTGACTCGATCCGGAGTCCAAGGGGTTCCATCGATGCCTTTGCATCCTCAAGGTCCAAAACCCTGCACACTCAGTAAAACCAAGTCAATAACACCTGTCTATGTCAATGTAGTAAAACAACATGTCATCTACCCATGACACATCATAATCAAAGTCAAATGTTTTAATATCATAATAATCCAGATCACTTGCGAGCAAGTGTCCTCAAAGAATAAGTTCGCTCAGTACACCAGAGCGGGATGTTACAGTGCATCAAGAACATATTGGTACTGATATACAATCTTGTCGATCTGCTTCTGCTGGATAGAAAGGTCTTGGGCTAAGGCTATAGTGGTTGCAGTGTCCTTCTGTTCACTTTCTGATCGGATTGTGAAGAGGATAAACTTTGCAGTATGAGAGATTACTTTGTGGCATTGTTTTGGTGGGACAATAGTAAGAACTACCTCTGGTATCCAGTATAGCTGACTCCCTAGAGTAACAATGACGCTGTGGGGTCGAGACTCATAAACAACATGACGCCTCCACATATATGGTTGGCCTAATAGATCATCATAGACTTCCAGTGGAGAAACATCACACAATACCTCATCCTTGAAGGGATTGATGCCATAGGACATGCGACATTGCTTGCTAACACGGAGATCTTGACCCAGGCGAAGCCACCCAATGTTGTATGGCTGTGGGTGTGGTGTTGTTGGAAAATTCAATTACTTGACAACCTCTGCTGAGATGATGTTATTTTGGCTTCCACTATCAACAATAAAATGTAATGGGGTCCCCTTCAACCACATCTTTGAATGGTAGAGTCTCTCCCCCTCCTCAGGATCCTCTTCTGGATGGATTGTTGTAGTTGTGATTGTAGCAATGAGTTCTGCATCAATGATGTGTCTCCTTTTATTATTTTTTGAATCAGGGTCCAAGTCAGGGTTCAACTCTTTTTCTTTGATCTTGACCACCAATGATTGTATTGAGTGACATTCATCAGTGTTGTGCCAAGGGTTGTTGTGGAAATCACACCACTTTTCGGTGCCTTTCTTAGACTTCTTGTTACCCTTCTTTGTCTGCATCTGGGACTGGCTCTCTTGAGGTTGGACTTCCTTGCTCTGTCCATGCTTCTCCCACTTACTATGTTTCTTGAATTTCTGCTCAATTTTGACTACATATCGATAAACAACTCTTAGTGAGAAGATGTCCAAGAAATCCATCTCTATTTGGATGTCCCTGTGTAGACCATTGTGGTACATCAAAACCAGGTGTCGTTCAAAATGTTTGATACCCATCTTTGAGTGCAAGGTATGAAAGATGTTTGTGTACTCTGGCACCATATGATCTCTTTTCTGACACAGAGTTGTCCATCTCATGTATTGGTCATCATAGTTTCTGACAGGGTAGAACTCCTCCTTTAGGGCATTTGCAAAGGCCTCCCAAGTGGGTTCTCTCCCAAATAGTGTAGATTCATCCTCGATGTACCTCTCCCAGTAACCTTCCCACCAAGATCTGACACGGGGAAGGGATTTAAGGAG
The DNA here is from genome assembly GCA_009831015.1 of Picea engelmannii. Classification (NCBI taxonomy): domain Eukaryota; kingdom Viridiplantae; phylum Streptophyta; class Pinopsida; order Pinales; family Pinaceae; genus Picea; species Picea engelmannii. The sequence goes on along the minus strand of ML787135.1, from coordinate 193,921 downwards.
TGCGAAGGTGATATTTTCACTGTCGATTTTTTTTTTGACAGATTAATAACCTTCTAGCAGATTCAACCATTTTTCTAGAGAATTTGCATCTATCTGGCCTTCAAATAAGGGGATATCAAAATTGACTTGTACCTTGAAGGGTGTCACACTTGTCAAATAGTTTCTTGTTGAAGATGCCTCGGCTGCTGCCATCGATAGTCTTACAAGGATCTGAGCGAAGTTGTCCATCATCTCGTTCCTTTGTCACACAAGGGCTTCCTCGAGCAACGTCTTGAAAGGATCTTCTGCTCTTTTATCTCTCTTTTATTCCGCCATGGGAGGTCACTTGGGCTAGCGAGAGTGGTTGTCCTCAAGCGAAACTAGCTCGAGACCCAAATCTCTATACCCTGACCTCATCGGGGACCTTCTCTGAGAAATGACAAGGAGCAGACTGCTTTGATATCACTGATCCAGATTATTTTGAGAACGACATAAAGACATAAATATAACCGAGATATAACAATGAAATACACAAAAATATAGAAGAGAACAAGTAAATACAGTGAAACCCAACTTCTATTAGTGAATAAGATAGAAACACACTCTAGAACACACACTGGAAAAATGGGGTAGCTTATCTCTAAAAAGAAAGAGATGTTGGCTACACTTCATTCACAAGAAGATTTACATCACACTTCATTACATGCTTAAAGGGTCTCCTTCATCTCAATTATATATGAGAGAGTGAGAGGAGAACAATTCCCATGAGGCATGTGGGATAAATTGGACTAAGTTTATAAAATGTCATAGGCATGTAAAATGCAAGGACTTCCCGGGCAGTCACCCATCCTAGTACTACTCTAGCCTGAGCGCACTTAACTGCCGAGTTCTAATGGGATCCAGTGCATGAACACTATGTTGTAGGAATGTACATAAGACCACTAGGAAATCGTTAAATGATGTATATAATTAACAAATGAAGATGACATTCCATTCCATTCCCCATCAAAAGAGTGAATATTATGGTTTATCAAAACCACAGGCTCAAAATGGTGATTCAGTGGAAGAGGTGGATGGCCACTCAGATCCATCTAGATCACTCCTTGAAATGATCTCTCACACGATGGTTACTACAGTTATTTCATATCGCCTCTAGGTCTCGTTTGAGCACGTTTCTCTCCTGCTTCACCTTCACTCTCACTTGGGTCAGTTCGCTCGCACCCATTCTCTTCACGAGCCTGTCTTCCCTCCCGATTACCCCCTCTCTGCAGATCCCATGGCTTGTGGGGCCACTCTCGTCGTGGACGTGGTATCTCCTCTATGTCAAGGGGTCAATCCACATCCCATCTTATAGCATCAACCGAAAACTCGGTCAACTCATGCCATGCACACACGCCCCCTCAAATCTAAGATGAAATAAACTTAGTGGAAACAGATGTTCGAGTCCTGCGGCGTTTTTTCATGGATGAGGAGGTTCGAGCTGACACTAAATTCTGGGTTCCAGACATTGGGAGTATTCGTTCCCGCAAATCGCATTATCTGTGAACCATATAAATCTATTGGCAGATGAAATTGCTCCTGGGACAAGCCCTTGCAGACACACAAAGTGATAAGGAAGAGATAATGCTCCAGATGGACGAGATGCAAGCGCATATTCGTCTCCTTGACCACAAGATGAACCTGCTAGCAAGGAAGATCGTCGACATCGACCTTGAAGTTGTGGCGGCACCTCTCACCCTGGTGCAATAGGTGGTTGGGCCATCCAATACTTGGTTTTTTTTCTATGAAAAGTTTCTTTTTGTATATCATAACTCAGATTGCAAATCATGGACGCTGGGCCATACCCGACAATTATCTAGCTAGGCATATAATTAGACCAGTTTTAAGCTATTTTGAGGGATTTTCAGGGTTTTAGATATAGCTATTGTCAGTCCTCTAGATTTACAGGACAACTTTCATTCAAAACATAAACTATTGCATTTCCCTAGTGACAAGCCAACAACAATGGCAATATAACTAATTCTGGATTATTGACCAAAAAAACATAATACCAGATGTATAATTTAAAAAGAAAATCAACTAACTTCAGTTAAATATTTTCTAGTGCAGAGGGAAGGCCATACCTACCCAACTTTGAGGCACAAGGTGTATTAAACTAAAGGGCTTTTTGACGTCAATGAAAGGTATCCACTGAGGAAGCTCGGTCATGGCCTGATGATTTGGTCCTTTTGTAGCGAGACACCATGCTCGCAATTGGTAGGAATCGAAATTTCCTAATTCTATTGCAACGGTGACAAAAAGTAACAACGGGACTCCTCCTTTGGCACCACCTTCATTCGCTTCGTTGTGACTCTCCTCACTTAGGCGGGGAGACACAGATTAACCTTCAACATGACATGCTACGTAAACCCCTCGATTGAGTGTATGGGCTTACTGAACTTCACCAGCAATGGGAAACCATACAATAAGATGCTTCTTTGCAATATAGTTTGTCGATAGGGAAGACATAGTTATTTCTCAACCATTGCTATCAGCACAAACCCATGCTGAGAGTACGCCCATGTAACGTGGAAACTTAATTTTTTTTTAAAAACTATCATGTATGATTGATGTTCCATTCTTCAAGTAGTTGGCCATTTTATTTCTTTTTGGACATTTAAGTCGCTGATCTATATCGATGGAAGAGAACGTTCTCTTAAATTGCGTCTATGGTTAATCTTTATGAGAGTTTGAAACAAGGAATGCTTTGGTTATTTATATTCTCATAATCTTATATATATATAGTTAACCTTGATGTGAAATTGCTACTGAATTAGAATACTTACAATGAAGTGAACTTGTATTTCCAGTTAGTTCAATGAATTACTTATTATTATTATTATGTTGGGATATCATGATGAATTAGTAATTATTATTATGTTGGAATATCATATTTTATTATGAAGAATTTATTTTGATTTGCTTTTTCATTTTCATTTAAATTTTGTTTACCTTGTTTAATTCTATAATTTAATAAAAATATTAAAGTTATAAAGCTACCACATGAATTTATTTGTTATTATAATAAATTATATGGTTTATCAATATAGTGTTAAAATTTTATTTTTCACATTTTAAAATTAATAATGTCTATTGACTTATATTAATCACTTTTTACTCAAATGTGATTGTTGCTATTTGACCACCATGTAATTATTGTTAATTAACCACATGTTAATATATTAAAATATTACATTAATATAATATATAATAATAAATATTAATACATTACATTAATATACTAATATATAATACATTAATATACTAATATATAATGTAAAATATATTGTAATGTATTAATTTAAGGTATTAATTAATTAACAAAATAATACATTAATTAATAAAGTAATTATATTACTCAATTAAATATTAATAAAATAATACATATAATAAAAATAAAAGTAAAACCATTACTAAAATAATAATAAAATAATAGTATATCCTATTAATTAGTTAATTAATAAAGTAAATACATTAATAATGTAATATATTATTAAAAAATATATTAATAATATATAAATACATTAATATGATATTATATTAATTAATTAAAAGTAATATTGTATTAACTAATTAATATATTAATTAAAATATCATTACATTAATGTATAATGTAATGTTAATTAATTAATTAATACTTTAATATAATTATAAATGAAAGTATCAATACATTAATATATAATGTAATGTATTAATTAACATGTTAATTAATAAATACCTTAATAATATATTTCATTAATTAATCAATACATTAATATATTATAAGTTAATGCAGTGTTAAAGTATAAATACATTAATACAATATTCATACATTAATACAATATTCATACATTAATAAAAATAAAATATAAATACATTAATAAAGTAATAATAAAGCAATACATTAAAATAATAATATTAAAGTAATAATAAAGCAATACATTAAAAAAATAATATTAAAGTATTAATACAATAATAATACATAATTATATTAGTTCTTTAAAGTATTAATTAATTAATACTTTAATAAAGTATAATATTAATTCATTAATACATTAATAAAATATATAAAATATGAAAGTAATTAATAAAATATTAAAGTATTATTAATTGATACATTAATAAAAACATTTATATATTTATAAAGTATTCAAAAGTACAACAATACATTAATACATGAGTAATAAAATATCAATATTATTAATAAAATATCCATACATTAATAAAGTATTAAAGTATCCAAAAATACATTAATACATGAAAGTAATAAAATATCAATACTATAAGAATAAAAATAAAGTAAAAATACATTTATAATATATTATAAGATAAATATTAATGTATTAATTAATTGAAATTAAATTAATATATTAATTAAAATTAAATTAATATATTAATTAAAATTAAATTTAACTTTATTAACCTAATGAAAAAGTGGCAGATATTAAATTATGATAAATTGCTATTATAACTTAGTTAAAATTAAAAATAACTTAAAATTAATATTAATGAATAAAACATTAATAATATATAAATTAAAATATTAATTAAATATTAATGATCTTTAAATTAAAATATTAATACAATATATTAAAACATAAATAATGTAATGTATTAATTAATTAATACAATAATAATACATTACTTAGATTTATACATAGTTGTACGAGATTCTAGACATTTCTAACATCTCTGAAACTAGTTTTCGAAGTAACTTGGGAACTCGAAACCTCCCCAATTGATTGAGAACTGTTTTGGAACTTGAGAGATTTTGGGGAGCTTCAACATCAAGGAAATGAGAACTTGGGAAAGAGTTTCCAAAATAGAGAGATTTGAATTAGAATTATATTAAATTAAAATGTAAATATGTTTATTCCATTATTACAAATATATAATTTATTAAGAATGTTTTCATTATATTTATTGAAAATATCACTATAAAACAAAAACTAAACTACACCTAAATATTATTTCAAAAATTATTTAATTAAAAAAACTTAATAATACTCATTTTATAGTTGTGGATATAATTTTTTTTTAATGCATCGAGGAAGCATTTATTGTTGCTATCAACCAACCATATCATTGGCATTTATCATATGACAAGAGTAGTACTATTTATCTTTTTCCAATCAAAAGAAGAATAATACTTCAAATTTACAAAAATGTTTGAAGTTTATATATGTAAAGTTTAATTTTAAAAAGATGTTTATATTAAAGTTTCATTTAAATATATTCATATAATTATTAGTGTAAATTAAATTAGTAGTTTGGATATTGTAGTTTTTGCAGTAAGAGAAATATGGTCTTGGATTAACCTTCAATTTTATTGAAATAAGATTTAAAATGCATCACTATTTCTAGGTACTGTAATTTAAAATATCATTGTACAATATAAAATATTTTTTTTATATATTTTTTAAAATATATTATTGTTGCTCCCAACTTCAAGTTTCCTGTAAATTTAAGAGAAACATATACTCGCTCGTTAGAAACACTAGTATCCACGTTACATAATATTTACATCACCAAATTTAAGTGAAAATGCCCAAATTTAGAATGTTTTAGACAATGCATGCATATAATCAGAGATAACCTATTTATCAAACTCAAGAGCCATTTGCATTCATTGTTAACAGTTCCTTTTTCTTTATAGAGATAAACTATTTATCAAACTCAAGATCCATTTGCATTCATTGTTAATGGTTTCTTTTTCTTTATAAGAGAGTCAGGATTAGGAAGTTCCCATCTTGCTGCTCTTCTTCCTCTATCGTTTCTTAAATTCGGGGCGTGAGGGGAGATCGATTACGCCCACCTGAAGTTTTTCGCGGTTTGTCTAAGATTTTGGCGGCATTCTGAGCTGAAAAATATGTCTTCTCGTTTGTTTTGTCTACAGTCATTGGTAATAGGTATTTCGCAGACAAAAGGGCTCCACGTATAGCTGTTGGAAGTCGATGGAGGAGGGCGATGATAGAGGTTTAGAGGCGGACGTTAGAATCAATGTCGGGTCGATTGAAAATGCTGGCGTCGAGGACGGGTGTGGCAAGATCCAACTCAACATCATTCACAAATAAATAAGTTATATATTTCATTATAATTTATACTTTAAACTATCAAATTTTAATACGATTATCGAATAAAAATTAATAAAAGAAGTGTGTACCTACTACAAATATAGATTGGCTTATTTTCAATTTTCACGATCTATGGAAATACATAAAAATTATGCTTGTCACATTGCCACGATAGTAAAAACCATATTTTTCCATTATTTTATGAAAATATAAATATATAGAAAAGATCGTTTTTTATAATTTTATAATAATAATAAAAAACAAAGTTTATAAAAAATACATAGAATTATGAAACCATTAATAAATAAAAAATATTAAAATACATGCTATAATAAAGGTACGGTACACGTACTCCCCTTCAGGTTTACTTGGGTGGAGGACTTGATAAGGATTTTTCCCTGTTAAAAACAAGAAGTGATAGAAAGTTAGGAAAGGCGAAGTAGAATACTGCTTCAACAATTTTGCATGTCTTGGAAGGACCAAGGGCGCTTAGAGCTCAGAAATCCCTAACAAGTATTAAAAAGTGATAGTGGTGTCACTAAATGTAAGGGGAGTCGGGGGTGCTCCCAAGTCCTTAGCCCTCAAACAGTTTTTAGAATTTGTAAAGTCACACATACTATTTATCCAAGAAACTATAGTTAGTGAACATAAAGCAAGGGAAATATTCGCAAACTTTTACCCACATGGAAATTTTGTAGGGTGGATTCAATAGGCTTATCGGGAGTTCTATTATCCGGATGGAATCCGAGGAGAGCTGATTTTAATGCTTTTCTGACTCTTGTAGGGATATTATTGGAAGGACCTGTAAAGGATTTAAACAAAAAATTGAAGTTGATAAACGACTACGACCCATATGGAAATAGACAGGAATTCTGGGAAAATATAAAGATGGATGGATTACTAAAAGAACACAACTTAATTATGGGATGTGACTTAAACTTTAATATTTCAAATAAGGAAGAGTGGGGATCTCATCCTGGATATGATCCATTGACTTCATACTTTATCCAAATGCTCCAAGAAGAAGGACTAGTTGATGTAAAACTGATAAAGTTTCTCCCAACTTGGAGGAATGGAAGAGGTGAACAGTATTATATTGCTAAGAGATTGGACCATTTTTTAATTAATGAGGATATAGAATTGTCAAGGCTAAGATACAGGTCTTGGGTGGTTAATGTTAAGATTTACGATCACATGCCAGTGATTTTGCAATTGGATTAAGAACAGGAAAATATTAGCTATCCTTTTAAATTCAATTATGTCTGGTTGGATGATCCAGAATTTGTGAATTTAGTGAGATTGAAATGGAACAAGCTCATGGATACATAGAATATTACCCCAATGGACTCCCTAGTACAAAAACTAAAATTACTTAAGCCTTTGGGCATTGAGTGGGAGAGGAATAAAAAACATTTGGCAAAGGAGGAATTAACTCAACTAGAAACAGAATTAGATAACCTTTATTCTGAATTTCATGGGGATTTTGAGAAGGATAAAGAAAAATGATTGGTCTTAGAGAAAGAAAAAAGGAAATTGTTTCTTTTAAAGAAGGAGGAGGAAACTTGGCGAAAAAAGAGTAGTATCAATTGGCTTGCATCAGGAGACAGGAATACAAAGTTTTTCCATGCATATGCAAGTTATACAAGACAGTCAAATGCCATCTGGGATATTAAAAAGCAGGATGGTTCTAAAATTACAAGCCAACATGATTTAAAAAAGGAAGTCATTGAGTACTTTCGAAACATCTTTAAAACTCAAAAGAATCTCTTTATTTCAAACCAATTGGCAATTATTAGAGCCTATCATAGGATTTTCTCTGAGGAAAAAGAACTTATAATTGTTGATCCAATTAAAATGTCTGAAGTACTGTCAACTCTAATAGTTTTCGCTGCTTCAAAAAGTCTTGGGATGGATCTATGGACTGTCGAATTATTTTTGGCTTTTTTTTTTTTAATCTTTTGGGGCCTGAACTGCTAGCTGTGGTGGAAGAATCTATGCTGAAAGGTAAGGTTTCAGGAGCCCTGAATTCTACCTTTCTAGCACTTATCCCGAAAATTGACAAGCCCAATACTTTTGAAGGATTTAGACCAATATCACTTTGTAATTTGACTTACAAGATTATTACAAAAATTATTGCTGCTAAAATCAAATCATCTCTTTCAACGAGTATTTCAAAGCGACGGTTTGTATTTTTGGAGGGTAGACAAATTACAGATGCCATAGGAGTGGCACATGAAGCCCTACACAATATAAATAAATAAATAAATAAATAAATAAATAAAACTTTGGTTTTAAAACTTGATATGATGAAGGCTTATGATAGGGTGGATTGGGGTTATCTAAGGTTAGTATTACTTCATATTGGGCTGAGTCTAGAAGCAACTGATTCGATAATGTGGTGTGTAAATTTTGCAAATTTTTACGTCTTAATAAATGGAAGCCCTTCCATATTTTTCAAAATTACAAGAGGATTGAGGCAAGGATGCCCCCTATCTCCATTATTGTTTTTACTTATTGTGGAAGGATTAAGCATAATCATTCTGAAGTTGGTTGAAGAAGGAAATATTGAAGATGTTTTAGTTGCAAAGGAAATCAAAATTACTCATTTACTCTTTGTTGATGATGTCTTGTTGTTTGGAAACAAATCTCTCACAGATTGGCAAGTATTAAAGGAGGCACTTTATTTGTTTTGTAACGTGACGAGGATGTCCTTTAATTCAAAGAAGTCACTATTCCTAGAAGCAGGATGGAAAAGGGAGGAGCTCTCATTGTTAAAATATATCTTTCCATTTGAAGTTAAATCAATTGAAGTTGGTTTTAAGTATTTTGGGTTCTTTATTAAACCAAATTGTTATACTTTGGCCGACTGGAGTTGGCTGCAGAAAAAAAATAGAAAAATAATCTCAAATTGGAGTCATAGATGGCTTACTTTAGGGGGAAGAGTAACACTTGTAAAATCAATATTAGAAAGTATAAATGTTTACTGGGTATCATTGACAAAGATTCCTAAAAGTCTTTTAAATAAAATTATAAGAAGGATGTTCTGTTTCTTATGGACCGGGAAAAAAGAAAAAGAAAGTATACACTTGGTAAACTCGAAAAGAATTGCCAAACCAAAGAAGAAAGGATGATGGTATTTAAAAAACATTTTCTGGTTTGGAAAAGCATTGGCAGGAAAGGGTTTGTGGATATACCTTATGGTTCCTAGTCTTTGGCATGAAGTGGTACATAAGAAGTATCTAAAAAAGAAAACAGTTCTTGAGTGGTTCAGGGAAGGGAGGAAAAAATGGTCTGGTATGTCAAACTTCTGGAGAGAACTAACGACCTCTTTACCTATAATCATTGATTGGCTTGCTTGGAAGCCAGGAAATGGATGGGATATTAGGATAGGAGAGGATCTGATGATTGGGACACAGTCATACTTTAAATTATCAAAGAATTTCACAAGTACTATGCATTTAATTGGCATAAAATTTCTAGCACAGGTAGGATTTCTTGTAACTGAGGACCAAAAATATTCAATATCGAAAAATGCTGAGTCTCTTGGACTAGCTGGAGAACAAAAAGATGAATAGGATTTATATGTAAATGTCTTAGGTGGGTTTGTCTTTGAATTAAATGCATAAAAGGATACATTAATGTGGTCTTGGAATACCAAAGGAAGACAAGCAAATGCAAAGCAATAATATGAAGTACAAATTCTAGATGACAATGAGGTCTGTCAAAATGAATGGTACATAGCACTTTGGAAGTGGAAGTTACCATTAAAAGTTAAAATATTCCATTGGTTAATGTTTGTAAATAAAATTCTTACTTGGGATAATTTGACAAAAAGAGGTATGATTGGTCCTAGTAGATGTGTGTTGTGTGGAGCAAAGGAGGAAACTTTGAATCATCTTATGGTTGATTTCCTATTTACCAAAGACATATGGAATTCCATCATAAAGGAACTTAAACTAAAGAGGAATTGGGGAGGAGTACTCCTCTGTGAATGTTACCAGAATTGGGTAAAGGAGATGGAGTTTTGGAAATAAGTTCCTTTTTTATTTGTTGGGAGATCTGGAAACAAAGGAATATGATTTTTTTGAAGAACAAAATCTTTCTTTGGCCAGGGTTTGCAATGAAATTATACAAGATTTGGGTGAAAAAAAAAACACAAAATTTTAAGCCTCATAGGGTTGCTAGGCCTCCAATGTTAGATTGTAATCTAACAGTGGGTTTCTTTGATGGAGTCTCACAATGTGAGGGCTCAAAATGTGGTGCAGGAGTAATACTAAAGTGTCCAGATTTGGGTTCATACGGTCTTAAGATGAATTGTGGTCGTGGAACTAATACCAGGGGTGAAATTTTAGCATTTTGGTGTATTTTATACTTTTCTCATTTCAAAAAGATTACAAGTTTACAATTGGTAGGAGACTTGAAGATAATTATTGACTGGTTTTCTCATAAAAACAATCTACAGGTGAGTACACTTCAGCAATGGATGGAAAAAATTCGACTGTTGAGTGGAAAGTTTCATCACTTGAAAGCACGACATATTTATAGAGAATTCAATAAGGAAGTTCATCAGTTATCAAAGCAAACACTATAGCTGGAAGAAGGTGTGAGGGTTCCTCTTGGGCACGCTGATGTCGTGGAGGGTTGGAGCAGAGATCAATCAACATGTTTACATGTTGTTCCATCTTTTCCAACTTGTACCATTGGTCCTCCTACTCGTTGTGGATCTCAAAGATTGGTTGAAGTCAATCCTCTATCGAGTGGGTAGTTCGTGATAGAAGAGTGGTGTTTTCCCGGGGGAGGGGAAAGTATATTATTATTACTTGAACTTACTGTATATAGATATAAAATGTGCAAAAAAATTATAATAATAAATAAAAGTAATATTTTTTCATTTTTCCATTATTCAATGGGAGTTTCAAAACCAGGGGGTTTTTGAACATATACTTCTTCCTTTAAAACTCCATTAAGAAATCCTGATTTTACGTCCATTTGATGGACTTTCCAGTTGTGTTGAGCTGTTATTTTCAAGACAACTCGTATTGTTTCCATCCTTGCTACAAGAGAAAATATTTCATTATAATCTCTTCCATGTTGTTGTTTATACCCTTTGACCACAAGTCGTGCTTTGTATTTTTCAATTCTTCCTTCTACATCATTCTTGGTTTTATAAACCCACTTGACACCAATAAATTATTTTCCTACTGGAATGTTTACTAGCTCCCATGTCTCATTTTTCTCAATTGCTTTCATTTCTTCATCCATGGCATAACACCATTTTCTTTCTTTTACTGCATCTTAAAAATAAATAGGATTAAATTCAAAAAAGAAAGAAAAATTCACCAATTCATTATCATCATCTTCATAGCTAGATGTCTCATATATCTCCTTCAAGCTTCTTGTTTTTCTTGAGCTATCGTCACCATGATACCTTGAAGATGATGGATTGGTTATTCATTTTGTCTTAGGAGTTCCTATTGGAGGAGTTTCTTGGGGGGAAACTTGGGAACTTGTCGATGGAGGTGTCACTTTGGTTGACACCTTGTGCTCCATATTGAATGTCAATGCTTTGAGGCATCATAGTGGAAATACCTCGTGTTCCGTTTGATAAGTCCATAGGATGTATTGCTGCCACGACATCTTGTGTTGTTCCTTGCTAATCATTCCATGCTTCATCTTCAAGAAAGAATGCATCTCTGTTGATTGTTAAGTCCTTTGTTTTGGGATTGTATAGTTTGTATGCCTTTGACTGTTCACTATATCCAAGAAAAACACATTTTTCTCCTTTATCATCCCATTTTTGTCTTCTTTCTTTGGGTATATGTTCAAATTCCACACAACCAAAGACTCTCAAGTGTTCAACACTAGGTTTTTTCTTGCTACATGCCTCTTGTGGAATCATGTTACGAACACGTTTTGTGGGACATCTATTCAACAAAAAAATTGCAGTTGCTACTGCTTCACCCAAGAATTCATTTGAAAATCCTTTAGCCTTTAACATGCTCCTAGCCATTTCCTGAATGGTTCTTTTTTTCCTTTATGCCACACCATTCTGTTGTGGTTTATACCTTGTTGTAAATTTCTTCTTGATTCCATGTTCTTTGCAAAAATTTAGAAATTCATTTGATATGTATTCTCCTCCTCTGCCATTCCTTAGGACCTTTATGTAGTGTTCACTTTGTTTCTCAACTAAGGTTTTGAATTGTTTGAATATCTTAAAGGCCTCATATTTATACTTTAAAAAAATACCCATGTTTTTATGTTGAAATCATCTATGAATGTTATAAAATACTGACTTTTTCCAAGAGAGGGGATTTACATAGGACCACACAAATATGAATGAATCAACTCAAGTGGAGTTCTTTCTCTCCATGATTTACCAGAGGAAAAAGAGTTTCTATGTTGTTTTCCCAAAATGCATCTCTCACATATTTTAGTAGGATGTTCAATCAAAGGCAGTCTTCTTACCATCTGCTTCTTATATAACAAATTCAGTCCACTATAACTCAAGTGACCATATCTTAGATGCCACAACCTAGATTGGTCTATTGTATCAACTTTGAATGCAGCTGAAAAATTCATTAAAGGAAACATTTTTGTCTTTGTCATCTTAACTGTTGTAATTTGACTATCACTACCTCTTCTATAAAAAATAATGCATTCTCCATTCTCAAACATAACCTTATATCCCTTTTGAACTAACTGTCCAACACTAATGAGATTGTGTTTTAAACCAAGGACATAATATACATCTTGGATTTGTTTAATTTCACCTTTCTTTGTGCAATTGGAGATGCATCCATTACCCATGACTAGCACTTTGTTGTTACTTCCCATTCTAACCTCATATTTCACAGATTCATCAATGCTAGAAAACATTTCTTTGTTTCCACTCATGTGGTTGCTACAACCATTGTCTAAGTACAAAACATCCTTTTTACTTTCTTCTGCTACATTGCAAATGATGAACAAATTTTCTTTCTTTTCACTTTTAGTTTCTTTTCTCTTAATGAAATTTGCATTTTTTTGATACATATCATATTGTTTTTTTCTACATTTAGATGCATAATGTCCAATATTTTTACAGTAATGACACTAGACATTTGATTTTTCATACCTTTGTGAAAAGTTCCCACGCGAATTGTTGTTGCTCCTTCCTCTTCCACGTGTTTCTGAAGAATTGTTTTGTCCTCTTTCATGGATATTGTTGAAGCTTCCACTTCCAGTGCCTCTAGAAACACCTCTATTGTTGGATGATCTGCCTCTTCCTCTAACTGAAACTTGAGATCTAAAATCTTGCTCAGAAGAGATGATAGTTGATCTATTCAGCGTTTGTAGAAGGAACCCATAAGCTCATCAAGGCACATTTGAATGAAGTCCTTTCACTCTTCTATTGCTACAACAATAAGATCAAATCTGGGAGGAAGACTTCTCAAGGTTTCTTCTATGATTCTTTCATCATCAAGAGTGTCTCCATTAGTTCTAATTTGATTAACCAAGATCATAGTAAGAGTAAAGAAATCATTCACTGACTCAGACTCCTTCATTTGCAAATTTTCAATATCTCTTCTTAACAATTGTAACTTGACAAGATTTACCTTGCTGCTTCCTTGGTATGCATTTTGCAAAGTCTCCCATGCTTTCTTGGATTTTGTAGCTATTACTATCATTGAAAAAATGGAATCTCCCATAGTTGTATGTGTAAAGTAAAGAGCCTTGGAATCCTTCTTCTTGTTCTCCTTCAGTGTGTTCATCTCAGCTTGAGTGAGTGCATTGAATGCAACCTAGTCTGTAGGCTCAGTGAAGCCATTTTCAACTAGCTTCCACAACTCTTGAGAGTAGAAAATGGTCTTCATCTTGGTGCACCAAACATCATAATTTTTCCCATCAAATTGTGGTACTTGCTGCCACATGCTACCACTGCTAGGCATTTTAAAGAACCATAATATAAACAAAAAACACCTCATATGCTATGATACCAATTTGTGGGAAAATAAAACAGAGTTTGGGCAATAAACATAGTACAAAACAAAGTATTCAAGTCTGCTATATATGCTAAAAAAAAAAACAAGATTTATATTGGCAACAATGTTCAATTACAATCAGTGTTGTTGCACTTGCTATTCTTCCTTTGTTCATAAATTCTTTCTATCTATCTTCTCCTCTATCTATTAAATGAACAGACTTGTACTTCTTATATAAAACAAAGCTGGAAAATATCCTAACCACTACAACCACATGCATTCAAGATCTCATGACTAGCTAAAATCTATTTAAGAAGATCAACAACTGTCCTGGGTAAAAGTCAAAACTAGTTGCAGGGCATTTATTTCACTGATGTGTATGATTTGATGACTGTAGAGTAGGCTTAGCATCAATCTTATCTTCAACAGGAGTGACTTCGCCAAGCCTAACGAGTGAATTGAAACCTTCGGAGAAAATATGGAGCAAGTTGTTGTTAGCGGACTTACATAAAACTTGTCTTCTATTGTCGCGGAAAAACTTTTCCAAGAGGTATCTCTCGTCACTAACTTCAGAAATGATTTTGATTTTATTTGTGAGGAGGTTAATTCAATTAAATGCATTTTGAACGACGCGAGAGGAAAGGAGACATCCAATACCATTACCCAGTGGCTTGACAAACTTCAGGATTTTCTCTATGATGCTATGGACATAATAGAGGGATGTGAGGATTGCAAGATACACAAGAGTGCTAAATATCTCAAATATGTGACATGCGTACTTACTACGGATGCACGCGCTCAACCATTCAATGCATATGAATATTTAGAAGGACACGATAGAAGAAGAAAAATATTGGAAGATGGATTCAGAGTCGTTGTGTAATATACCATATATAAAATGTATGCAAAAAATAAATAAAATGCTAGTAATGGCATAATAACAACAATATAACCAGAACATTCACCACAATAACAATGAAATGATATAAGAATAACAACAAAAATAGCACTTTGAATCTGAAAGCAATGTTCACAAGCCTCTTCGAGGGGGCAACCTCCAGTTGAGCAGAGCTCTATTACAATAATATCCAAACTAGGTTTCTCATACCCTCGACTCCTATTTATACTAAAAAGAAGCATCTAGAGGAAGATCCTTCTAGAAGCAGAAGCTTCTATTAGGTCTTCTTACATCTGCCTT
>ML787135.1:144933-178641 GCA_009831015.1 Picea engelmannii | reverse complement strand
AAGGCCTTATTAATATTGACCTTTATTACATCTGAATATATTGTTCTACCTATGTGCGGGTTAGGACCCTAACATGTCTGCCCCCTTAAAAACAACCTTGTCCTCAAGGCTTGAGATGAGGAAATTGCTGCAGAATGGTAGCTAGTTCCCAAGTGGTGTCTGTTGGAGTTGTATCTTTCCACTGGACTAGCACTTCCTTGATGGTTCTCTGACATAGGCGATGCTCACGCTGGTCCAAAACTGCTTCTGGTTGTAGCCAAATGGATCCTTCTTTAGCTAACTCTGGAAGGTTGGTTTGAATTTGGCACTTAGCTCCAATCACCTTCTTTAAGCATGAAAATCGAAAAACATGATGTAGCTTCGAATAGATGGGCAAAGCCAACTGATAGGCGACTTGTCCCACACGCTTGAGCATGGTATAAGGACCATAAAATTTGGGCACTAGCTTCTGACAATGCTCGGCCTTGAGGGAAGTTTGCTTGTAAGGTTGTAGTCAAAGAAACACCTAATCCCCTTCTGCAAATTGACATTCAGAGTGACCTTGATCTGCTTGTTGCTTCATGTGATTCTGTGCCATGAACAAATTCTCTCTGAGGGTACGGAGAGTAGCCTCTCGAGCTGTAAGTGTTAGGTCAACCACCTGGACCTTCGAGGCCCCCGATAAGTATGAGAGAACTGAAGGTGGCTTCTATCCATATACTGCTTCAAAAGGAGTCATGCGTGTAGCTGTATGGTATGAAGTGTTGTACCACCATTCAACTAGGGGTAACCATTGAGCCCACTGATTTTTCTTTCCCGAGGAAAAACACCTCAAATATGTTTCCAAACACTTGTTGACAACTTCCGTTTGGCCATCATTCTGGGGATGATAAGTTGTGCTGAGATGCAATTTTGTGCCTTGTATCTTGAACAGTTCTTGCCAAAAATTGCATGTGAAAGTTGGGTCTCTATCAAAAACAATACAGTGCGGCATGCTATGAAGCTTGAAGACATGATCCATGAAGATTTGAGCCATCGTGGATGTTGTAAATGGGTGTTGAAGGGTGCAGAAATGAGAATAATTGGAAAGGCGATCAACAACCACCATGATGACGGATTTATTTCCTGATTTGGGTAAGTCGGTAATAAAATCCATAGAGATATCCTTCCAAATAGCAGGTGGAATCGGGAGCAGTTGTAGTGTGCCCGACGATTTGACTGTTTCTCTCGTGTTGCATTGACACATGTCACATTCAACTACAAAATTACGAATGCCCTATTTCATGCCATCCCAGAAAAAGGAACGTTTGACCCTGTCATAGGTTTTGGTGAATCCGGAGTGCCCTACTGTGGGTGTAGCATGAAGCTCAGAAAGTACCATGGATTTAAACTTTGATTGTTTACTTAAATACAAATGGCCTTTGTATCAAAGTTCTTCATGGAGCCAAGAGTACCCTAGGGAAGTTGGAGCATTGGACTGCAATTGTTGGATCAACTGTGAACTTTTGGGATCTTGTAGCCATTCCTGGCGAACGTCTTGGAGCCAATCTGGTACAATGAATGAAAGAGAAAAAAGGGATCCTTCATCTTCATATTTTCGGGAAAGTGCATCCACAACCACATTGTCTTTGCCTTTCTTATAAATGACCTCATAATCATATCCAAAGCGTTTAGTCACCCATTTTTGTTGTTCTGGGGAGGAAATGCATTGTTCCAGAAAATACTTGAGGCTTTGATGGTATATATTAATTTGGAACCGTTGCCCCAATAGATAAGGATGCCACAGATCCATGGCATGCAGAATAGCCAACATTTCCTTTTCATAGATGGATTTTCCCAGATTTATTTCAGATAGTTGCTTACTGGTAAAGGCCAAAGGTCGACCCTCTTGCATAAGGACAACACCAATTCCTTTCCCTGAGGCATCACATTCCAACACAAAGATCTTTGTGAAATCATGAAGGGCGAGGACTGGAGTGGTGCACATGGCCATATTCAAGGTTTGAAAATCTTGAGCAGTGGCTGGAGTCCAAGTGAAAGAGTTCATTTTGAGGAGAGCAGTGAGAGGTGCTGCAATCTTCCCATAATTCTTAACAAACTTGCGATAATACCCTGTTAAGCCTAGAAATCCATGCAAGATCTTAAGAGTCTTTGGGTGAGGCCAGTCTTGAATAGCTTCAATATTTTTAGGATCCACCCTGACGCCATCTTTTCCAACCAGATGACCCAAGTATTCTACTTCTGAGGTGCCAAAAGCACATTTAGACTGTTTCAGGAAAAGTTGGTGTTGAGAGAGTAGATGGAGAACTCGATCCACATGAGCAAGATGGCTTGTCCAGTTTTTTCTATAGATGAGGATATCATCAAAGAAAACTAAGACAAAATGGTGGAGAAAAGGATGGAAGACATGATTCATGAGGCTTTGGAAGGTGGAGGGGGCATTACATAAGCCAAAGTGCATGACCAAAAACTCATATTGTCCCTCATGAGTTCTAAAGGAAGTCTTGGGGATATCTTCGTCTTTCATACATATTTGGTGGTAGCCCGAACAAAGATCTAGTTTAGTGAAGAATTGGGTGCCACTCAATTCATCTAGGAGGTCATCAATGACAGGAATGGGGAATTTGTCTTTGATGGTAAGTTTGTTGAGGGCACGAAAGTCAGGACACATTCGCCAAGAACCTTCTTGCTTCAGGACCATAACCACAGTAGATGAATAGGGGCTCATACTAGGGCAGATAACGCCTGCATTAAGGAGTTCCTGGACCATTTTCTCAATTTCATTTTTTTGGGAAAAGGGGTGACGATACGAACAGATATTGGGAGGAAGGCTTCCTGGTACAAGGGGAATGGAATGATCATGAACACCACGGGAAGGAGGGAGGCATTGGGGAGTGGAAAAGACCAATTGATGTTTAGAAAGGATGGCTTGGAGGTCTTGTGGTACCGAGGGTGTCTCTGTTGCTTGTATGGCATGGAGTTGGGCGATAACACCAGAATGACCCTTTTTGATCATTTTTTCTATGTGATGGGAACTAATGATATCAGGTGAACTGGAGGTGATTCCTTGGAACTTAT
This sequence comes from Picea engelmannii, assembly GCA_009831015.1. Taxonomy (NCBI): domain Eukaryota; kingdom Viridiplantae; phylum Streptophyta; class Pinopsida; order Pinales; family Pinaceae; genus Picea; species Picea engelmannii. The sequence continues at coordinate 175,584 of ML787135.1, read as the reverse complement.
ATTGGTGGTCCTCCTGGTCTAATTGCATGGTTAAGTCTTTAAAATACATGAGAATGGGACCCAAAGTCCTTCGCCAGTCTGCACCCAACACAATGTCACAACCTCCCATGTCGATAACAAACATATGGGATTTTAGGTGGCAGTCACCAATTTGGAGACACACATTTTCACAACACCCTCCACATTTCATGGAACCACCATTGGCAATCATGATTTGGAAATTATTGAAGACATGGATGTAGCAATGAGTTTCTTTGGCAATGCGACGATGAATAAAATTATGGGTGCTGCCACTATCAACCAGAATGATGACCTTCCGATGCTTGATGTAACCGATTAGATTGAGGGTTTGGGGAGCAGAGAAGACAGTGAGAGCATTGAGGGAAATGACTGGTCCTACTTCAAGAGGGTCTGAGGGAGGGGTTATGTTAGTGGATTCAGGTGATTCAGACATAGAGAGAGTTTCTTCATCTTCTTCCGAAATCTCCTCGGAGATGGCCATAAAAAGATTTTTTTCTTTACACTTGTGGCCTGGGAAATATTTTTCATCACATTTATAACAAAGGCCTTTGATTTGGCGTTCAACCATTTCATCCCAGGTCAATTTTTGGATCTTTAGTGGAGCAGAGGGGGCAGTGGGATTTACTGGTTTAGGGCGAGGGATGAAGGAGGGTTTGCAGTTTTGAGAAGATACAACCTGTTGTGCTTGTTTAGAACTTTTGGTAGCCTCCACCCAACTCTCAGGCTGAGCCATGAGGACATGGGCCCAAATTTCATCCTTGAGGCTGCTGATAAAAAACTCTCGGAAAAAGGCATCAGACATGCCCTCTGTTCTAAAAGCCAGGTGCTCAAAGGTAGCTATAAAGTCTTCCACTATTCCTAATTGTTTCATCTTTGTCAAACGGCCCAAATGGTTGGTGTCAGTGTCAAAGCATTCATAAATCTCTACCACAAATTGTGTCCAAGCAATATACTCTTGACGTGAATTTTTTCTCCATTGCCAACGTTCTTGATCTAGATGGAGAACACCATACCAGAGTTTGGCCAAGTTATCTGTAATGCTGTATAAAGAGAAGTAATGTTCCATTTGGGCTACCCAACCAGTGGGGTCCGAGCCATCAATTTTGGTCACATCCACCCGTGGAAGGCGTAGGTCATGTTGCAAGGTATGGGAATGAGAGGAATGGTCACCTTTAGTATGTGGGGGTGAGGAAGAGGAAGGGTTATCTGTAGGGATATGTAGTTTGGTGCAGAGTGCTGAAAAGACTGATTCAAGATGGGTGGTGAGGTCTTGTTTGATTTCGCCCATTGAGGACTACATGGTTGTATTGATGGCGACAACATTGGCACTGAGTTGTTTCATTTCTTGTTGGGTCTCAATGAGACGAGATTGCAAGGTGTTGAAGCGAGCTTTCAAGTCTTGGCTACGAGTATGGGCCATGAGGATGGGGGAACTGAAAAGGGGTGGGCGGGGTAAAAAGTTTTGCCGAAAAAATGATATGGATGAATGTGATAAGGGAGAAGAGATGAATCCAATGGAATAGGTCTGAAATAATGGTGAAAAAATTTCCAGGATTTTTTTTTTTTAACGGATTTATACTCTGGAGTTATACTCTAGTCTGAAGAATACTGCAGAGAGGAAATGCCCAAATGCTTAACCAGAAAGAAATGTGTATTTACTTGGCAACCCGAACACAGTTGCGCAACAATAGATCTTATTTGTTTTAATTTGTTTATGTTTCTGTCCCCAAGGGTTAGGTATTCAAGGGTTCTACAGACAAGGGTTTTCCCTTTGCTATAGCTCTCTGCTATACGTGTGGGGTCCAACAGTAGTACTCGGTCCAATATCTTAGGGAACTAACTAAGGAGGATAGATCGTACCCTTAGCCGTACTACCCGACTACCCAAGTACTAGAGATTATCTTCCCAAGTGTTGTTCTCGGTGACACTATAGAAGTCAGGGGACCGATTGGTTCATCTAAAGAGGGCTTCAGGTAATCTAGGTTGATCCGTACATAGGTGTTGTCTGATGCGCTACCACTCGAAGGGGTACCAATAGGGGTTACAAGGGTGGCCAACAGATGTGTGCTTAAGTACCACTTGCATTTCCTGCATGTATGAATCCCTCAACTATGGGTTTATGCACGTAATGACAGATCTCTGTGGCTTAAAGACGTCGGAATACGTCTCTACCCTGAAAAAAAAAATTAACCCACAATTTATGCCGAGGAAAGTGCTCTGATACCACTTGAAATATACCAGATATAAAATGTATGCAGAACAAAAATAAAATGCTAGTGATTGCATAATAACAACAATATAACCAAAACATCACCGCAATAACACTGAAATGATATAAGAATAACAATAGAAATAACACTTTGAATCTAAAAGCAATGTTCACGGGCCTCTTCGAGGGGGCAACCTCCAGTTGAGCAGAGCTCTATTACAATAATATCCAAGCCAGGGTTCTCATACCCTCGACTCCTATTTATACTAAAAAGAAGCATTTAGAGGAAGATCCTTCTAGAAGCAGAAGCTTCTATTAGGTCTTCTTACATCTGCCTTATTCTATTTTATTGAAAGGCCTTATTAATATTAACCTTTATTACATCCGAATATATTGTTCTACCTATGTGCAGGTTAGGACCCTAACACATTGATGTTGTTGGAATGGGAGGTCTCGGAAAAACACTTGTGCTTCAAAATGTCTTTAGTTGCCAAAGGAGGGTCCGAAACCATTTTGACCATCTAGTTTGGCTGGCAGTTTCGCCAATTTTTTTGGTTAAACAACTACTTTTGGTTTCGGCTAGGCAGCTGAAACTTGTTGAGGAAGACGATCAAGGTTATAAGATGAACGATCTTAGTGAAGAGGAGCTCATGGATAGAATCAATAAACATTTAGAAGGTAAGAATAAAAATCAAGAAAAACAATGTTGTTTATTTGTTCTAGATGATGTGTGGGACAAAGATGCTTTTGAAAAGATCAGTTTGCAACTGCCATTGAATAGAAAAAATAAGAATGTTGTGACCACCCGGGACAACATACTGATGATACTGGGAGCTCATCATACTCACCATATGAAATTTTTGTCCCATGATAACAACTAGAAATTGTTCTGTTTTCATGCTAATTTACCTAATCATCCACTGCAAGACGATCAACGACTCACAACCATCGCCCGCGATATTCTGCAAAAATGCTCAGCATTATCCTTGGTTATCAAACCAATAGAAGCCTCTATGGCATGGTTAATAAGGTTTCCTAATAAAAGACAATCCACCTTGTCATAGGCTCAGCTAGATACCCGTGATATAAGAAATCAAATATGTACGGGTAAAACATAAAGTTGGAGAAAAAGTTATGCAAAAAGTACTAGCCATGATATCACTAGAGGAAAGAATGAGAACACGATAAAAGAACAGTTAATATGAAAAGGACCGTTGGTTGAACCCTTAACCACCCCCATGAATGGAAACATGGTCTAGATGTAGAAGGTCAACCCGAAATACCACAACGTCCTACAGACCCAGAACCGATTTAGGTTTTCTTATGACATGAGGAAACAGGATAGGAGGGATGTGCATGGAAGGCACACAATAGGTTGTGAAGAGAAGAGTGGAGAATGCGAGGAGGAGAGGGAAGTAGAGAACGAGTCGAAGGCCACGAGCTTGATGTGGAGAAATCATCTGATAAACCTCGTCGAGGCCATGACAGAGAGAGAGATATCAGAGAGTATGCTAACAGCAGGACCTGAGTAGAAGGTCTTGAGCTTGATGCTGAGGAAGCATATGATAAAACTCACAGAAGATGTGAAAGGGAAAGGATCGGTGAGAATTGGCATAAATCCCCTGGTGATATCATGGCTTGGCACGGGGGTGGCCAGAGTGCTAAGAATGAATGCCTATGAGCCTATGGTTGGTTGGAAGGACGAACATACACAGTCAGTTAGTTGGCTACCACCTATAATAGATAAGTAATCTCATATCTTGTGTATTTAAGTGGTAACTGTGAATTGAAGTTGGATATCCTATTAATGTTTTCTTAATGGTTATACTTTATCCCTTCAATTCTGCCTAATTGTGTATTTAAGAAAATAAGAAATTCTCTGGCCTGTACATGTAAATTCCTGAGCCCTGTAGTGGCTCAAGTTAAAATAAATGAACTGTGAATTTTTGACTTTGTGCATAGCCTCACGTGTGCATTCCGACACTCCCAGGAGAGGTATTGCATGTGTGCACAGAGCCTCTGCGAGGCGGGCATAGATCGATAAACCCACCTTAATTTTTAGAGTTGATAGATGAGTGCAAGAGGTGCACATAGGATTTATCTAAGCATTAAGTTAAGGAGAATTAGCAAACAATACCTAAGTATTTAAGGAGCTGACATAACTTAGGTAGAATAGCGAGTTTCAAGCCCCTAAAGCAAAGATCCTTTCGTTTGAAAGACAAATGGATGAGATTGGTTCGGGAGGAGCCAAAGTTCTTCACAATCGTCATATCTAGAGAAGGAACATGGGCGCTAACCCTTCGAGCCCTTCGAACTTCGTGGGTCCAACGAATTGAGAATATTCGTTGCACAGAAGGTGAATCCCCCAAAGTCACAAAGTTAATATGGGTCATAGATCTGAGGATGCCCGGGAACTATCCCGACTATCAGATCTACAATATATTCAGCCCGACGTTGACCACTTTGGGAGGACAGAGGTTTGGTAACACCAAAACCCCCAAAGTCCCAAAGTCGATGTGGATCGTGGATCTAAGGATCCTTTAGGATCGCTCACAACCATTCGATCGTGGGGATGTGAATATTAACGTCGATATCATGTGGGAGCCCATGTGTCGAGTGACGGGGTTGCCAGGTGTCCCTCTCAGAGTGGCACGCACTGGGACGCAAGGGACCCTTAAATGGAAGTTAGGAACCATACATCTCTAGGTTCGCGTAGATACCCTCGAATTGTCATATTGAATTCATGGTTAGCCCAACGATGAATGAATCTGGGAGAAAGAGGAGCTTGCATCGAAAAACTCCCGAAGAGCTGAAGTATATCTATTTCGTCCAAGCCAAAGGGACAAGTGTCATCATATCATACACTCTGAGAGGACCTAAGTGTGAAGGCAGAAGTATTTAGAAGGTCGGAGTCACAAAATCATCCCAGCCATCCGTTGGAAGGGATGCGTGGCAGAAGATATGCCATTTTGGAGGAAGTCACTCCGAGAGAAAAGGGGATGTGTTGAACAAGAACTCTTGAAGGCCGGAGAGTTAGAGTTCATCTGAGTCGTCCGACAGCTGAGGACAGGTTTCAGTAGATCTTCCATTTCATAAGTTAGCCACTTCAGAGGAAAGTGGGGTCATGGGAGTTAAGAACTCCCAAACTCCAAAGTCTCGAAGTAGATCACATTCATTGATTGAGGAAGACGCGTGGTGCTCGATCTGTAACTCCGGGTATGAATTACTTTGGAGGAAAAAGGGTTTGGAGTGTTTGAAACTCCTGAACGTCGAAGTCTCAAAGTAGATTATAACCGTCAATCACAAGGGACTCGTGGTGCTCAATCTATAACTATGGGTACATAAGTACTTCGGGGAGAAAATCCTTTGGAGCATTCGAAAATCCCGAACGCCGAAGTCCCAAAGTCAATCAGGGCCATCAAAATCTCTGAGGACACGCGACGTCAGATTGTGAACTTCAGAGATTTTCCACTTCAGAGGATTCGTGCGGTGGTTGTCTAGGCACCCATTGTCTTGGCGTCTGGTCATATCTCGTGGTCATATGTGAGTATAGATGGATGGAAGAACTCGAAGAACTTGGGAGAGGCTATTCGCTAGCTCTGAGCTTGGTTCAGAGCATGGATACCGTGGCTAGAAAGCTCTAGAAGAGCATAATGGGATAGAAACCCCGAATGGGGATTTTGATTCTCATTCGATGCCCCCACCATGGGTGTGTGACAAAATCATAACAATCCAGCCAACTCATCCACAACCTTAACCATGACTAGTCGAGTTGTTACAAAAATAGTTACAATGATTCTTAGATATCTTTGCAGATCTAATCTTCACGCAGTCTCTTTAAGTCCTTGCGTGAAATAAAAAATGAGTTGGCGCACATAGTAAATCCTTGGCTAGCATAAATGTTGAAACTTGGCATCGCACCGCGCATATTCTTGAGTGTGCTCAGTCTTCAAACCCTTAGGGTGCCAACAAGCATGCTTCTTGTTCTCTCTAGAATAGTCCTGTTCAACCACACCAATTTATTGAGGAGTGCAAACTGTGGTTTTATGCCTTTCTATCCCAACTTCCTTAAAATAATTTTCAAATTCAAAAGATGTGAACTTGCCTCCATTATCTATTCTTAAATACTCGATTGACCTACTAGTTCTATTTTCAACCAAAACTCTAAATTGCTTAAATACATTAAACACGTCATCATTTCTTTTGAGAATATAGACCCACACCTTTCTAGAGTCATATATAAATGTCACAAAATATGATGATCCTCCAAAATAAGTTGTAGGGGATGGTCCCTAAACATCTGAATGATTATAATCTAGAATACCCTTACTTTATGACTTCATGTTTTAAACTTCTATCTACACTAGTTCCCAAAAACACAATGCTTGTAGAAATTCAAATTCAAAGATTTCAAATCTGAAAGTAACTTACAGTTTATCAATATATTTATACCTTTCTTGCTCATATGACCTAGTAGTTGATTCCATAATCAAGGAGATTCATTTTCTTCCTCAGATACCACTATTGATTCATTTATTTGAGTACCCCCTTCCATCTTGTAAAGGTTCCCAATATTTGTTGCCTTCATTACCACCAAAATTCCCTTGGGCACCTTTAGTGCTCCGCCTTGACTTGTAAATTTATAACCTCTAGAATCTAAAAATCCCAAGGAAATTATATTCTTTTTGAGTTTTGGTACATGTCTTACGTCTATCAACGTCCTTACTATACCATCAAACATTTGAATCTTAATGCTCTCAATCCCAACAATCTTATAAGAAACATTGTTTTCCATAAGAACAATACTGCCATCAATAACTTGGTAAGAATAAAACCAACTCCTATGTGGACACATATAATGCGAAGCCCAAAAATATAGTAAACATTTCACGATATTGTGAGATATTACTAGGAGATAGTACTTCTTCAACCATAATTGTAATTGTTTCGATCGTATTTGGTTCCTTTGTGGAGTCATCCTTGGATCCTTACCTCTTCCAACAATATTTCTTGAGATTCCTTGATGTATTGTAGTACTAACATTTTTTCTTACCCTTTTTTATTTTTGAATTAGATCTAGTTTTGCGTCTTCAATTGTCCCCCTTTTATTTGGATTGACCCATAGCCACCATTGCTTCTGGTGTGGAGGTTTTTATACTCGATTTCCTCCATATCTCCTCAGACAAAAAGGCTCCCACAATGGAATCACAATCAAGAGTTTTTGTTGTGGTAAAACTAATATAAGTGACTAAGTGGTCCCAAGATTAAGGAAATGACCACAATAACATGATTTCCTTGTCTTCATCTTCGATTTATACACCCATGCTAGTTAATTGACACATAATATTATTGAAAATGTTTAAATGATCATCAATTTTGATATCTTTTTTCATTCTTAAACTATGCATTACCTCTTCAAATAGATTCAGTTTGTCAAGGATTTTGTCATGTAAAGGCTCTCCATTCTACTTTATAATCTTGATGTTGTTTCCTCTCCAAAAATATTAAAAATAACATCATCTTCCAAACACAGTCGAATGGTGTCGAGAGATCTTATGTCTAGATATTCCTAGCCCTTGTCAGTCATTCTCACATGTTTCTTTGTCTTTTCTACCAATGCCTTGTGAAGTCCTTGTTGCACCAACATATTTCTTATCTTGAGGTTCCACAACTCGAAGTTATTCTTCCCATTGAATTTCTCCACCTTGAACTTTTGATTTGAAACCTTCACCATTTGATGTTGCGGAAAAATATTAAACTCTAACATAGTCGCTAAATAGTTTTTTTGGGGTAGTTATCCACATGGCTTGAATCTCCCCTTTCTATGTGTTTTTTGTCCTTTGCTTCAATTAATACACATCACTGGCAAGTAAAACACCTACACAATTCTCCACATAGATTGACTCTCCCCTTTCTTGACGATTTCATCCTCTATTTCAAATAATCCACATCGCCAGCAAGTAAAATGCCTAGGAAGTTCTCCACATGTGTCAACTCTCCCTTCTATTGGTGATTTCATCCTCTGCTTCAACTCATCGGGGATCTAATACTGCTTGTTGGAAACGTGTTCCCACAAAATCATATAATTTGCAAAATAAATTAGTTGCAAAGAAATAACGAAAAAGATAAAAGAAGATAATAGAATAACAATCAACAAGACATATATTTACGTGGTAATAACCCCACAATATGCCAAGGAAACATCCACGGGTCAAAGTATCATTATTCTTATTGCTCAAAGTTAAAGATTACAATATTTCCACAGCAGGTTTACAAAACTTGTGTATGTCTCTGAGGACTACACATATATATAATGTCTTCACCGTTACATGGACTACCACCATTACATGAACCACCAAATTTAACCTCTTTTGATTGTTTCCACAATTCCAACATAGAATTCATTAGTGAGATATAAGGATACAAATAGAATTGGCTTGGGTTTTCTAATCTTTACTTTAACATTTGTTCTTATTTATAAAAATGAAATATAACAACTATAACATAGTATCTTTCATTGACAATATGTTATACTACATTTATTCTTTATCTATAAAATTATTTTATAATATAATATATAAAAATTATAATAGCTATAACATAGTATCTATCATTAACAATATGATATAGTTTTTTGGAGATTTTTATTTTTTTATAAGAAGAAGGAAGAAAAATTGATTAGTGAGTTATTTTTAAAACATTTTCCTAAAAAAAAGATATATAAAATTGATTTGTGATTTATTTTTCTTTTCTTTTTATTTTAGACTATACACAAATAATATATTATTATAAGATTTAAATGTTTCTCAATCACTTTACCTTTTAACTTTAGATTACATCGAACTATTACATTAAAATATTTTTAAGAGATAATAACTTTACCTTTTAGTTTTAGATTACATACCACTATTGCATTAAAATATTTTAAAGCGATAAATATAATCAACTTTGCAAATACTATTACTTTCTATTTAATTAAAAATAAAAAAACTAACAATAAACTTCATAATTTTCAAAAACATTTTAAAACCTATAATTTTTTAATTCATTAAAAGATAAATAATTAAAAATAAAAACAATAATATGCTCTCGCTAACAAAATCCTAAAAATTCACTAATAGCTTCAGATCTGGTTGAGTTATAATGGCCATTTATTCATTGAATTAGCGATCATATTCAATGGATTAGATTGACTTCAATAAATAAAGAAGCCTTTATTTATTTTTGTCTTTTTCATTTATTTATACGAATCGGCTTCCAAATTGGCTAAACAACCGCGAGTTACTATTGATTGTTATTATTAATCAATGAACAATTATATTATATTCGATTTTGGATGAATCTTGTCAAGATTGTTTGATGGTTTCATCATTCATCGCTTTGTAGCAACCATTATACAAGGTTAAGTATTTACTTAAATTAATGTAAGTTTTATTGTTGAGTTTTATTTAATCACAAATTTTGTTAAAGTACACATGGAGCCTTCATTCACTTATGTACAAATGTACATTTAGTTTTATTAAAAATTTATCAAATATTTGTGGGTATGCATAGCCTATTTAGGACCATAATAGGTCCATTGAATCTTTACTAAGATGATGGTTTTGTTCCTGAGCACTTTGAATTTTTGGTCCACGAAGTGCATTGGTTCCACCCGAAAATATCCTTCATGTTCCACCTGGATCAAATTCCATTCAATCAAATGATTAGCATCATGTACATATTTTTTTAATAAATACACATGGAACATGTTATGAATTATCATGGATGTAGGTAATGCTATCATGTATTCAAATGGTCCTATCTTTTCTAAGACCTCAAAAATGCCCACAATGTCTTGCTTCCAACTTTGGGAAACTTCCCAATTTCAGGGAACTTCTCTTGGCTTTAACTTCTAAAAACACATGCTCTCCCACTTTGAATTGTCTATGTGTTTTGTTTTTATCATCATAGCTCTTCTATCAATCTTGTGCAATTTTCAAATTCTTCCTGATTTTTACCATTTGTTCTTCCATTGCTTTTAAGAATTCCTGCCCAATCATGGCTCTGTCTACTGGGTTATCCCAACTTACTGGTGTGTTGAATTTTCTGCTATATAATTCTTCAAATGGTCTCATCTTCAATGATTCTTGATACCCAATGTTATAGTCAATCTCAACTAAATGGATATATTCCTCCCACCTAGAAGGTTTGTCCATTACATACATTCTCAACATATCCTCAATTATCCAATTAATTCTCTCTGTCTACCCATCTAACTCTGGGTGATATGTTGTACTAAAATTCAAATTGGTCCCAAATCCTTTAAATAACCCCTTCCAAAAATTGGAAGTGAACTTGGTATCTCGGTCTGACACTATTTCCTTAGCCACACCATGTAGCCTAGTAATTTATATCATGTAAATTTATGCAATATTGGCTTCCTTATGAGTTACTTTTATAATAATGAAATGTACAACCTTTGTAAGCTTGTCCAACACTACCATGATGGAATCATGTTTCCTTGTTGTCCTAGGTAATTTGGTAATGTAATTTATAGTAACAACTTCTCATTTCCATTCAGGAATGGGAAATGGTTGCAGCAATTCCATTGGATGTTAGTGCTCAACCATTACCTCTGACATTCCATGCATATATCCAAATAATCAGTAACATATTTTTTCATACTAGGCCAAAAATACTGGCCTCTTACAGCTATAACAGTTTTATGATATCTTGGATGTCTAGCGTATGGAACATTATGCATGTCTTTCAAAACTAAATTTCTCAATTCCTGAGAATTGGTAACATAAAATATAATCTGAAATAAGAGGATTCCATTTCCTTCCAACTTGTAATACTTATATGTTGTATATCATTATGTTGTAAGCCTTCTTTAACTTGCAAATAATGTTGATATGTTGTTATATCCTCTATAATTTTGTCTTTTAAATATGTCCTCTACATACTAATGGTTGTAGCATGCATTTTATGCACCATTTTGTTGACTGCATCAACCACTTTGTTCTCTTTTCCCTTTATGTGCTTGATATCAAAGTTATATTCACTGAGAAATTCCAGCCTTCTGGTTTTTATGGAATTTAGTGTTGGTTGTTCAAAAAAGTTATTCAACCCACTCTGGTATATTCTTAACTCAAATTTTATGCCCATGAGGCAATTCCTACACATTCTTAAGGCATTTACTATGACTTTCAACTCTATGTCATGCGTGGCATAATTTATTTCATGCTCCTTCAATTTTTTGGACTCATAACAAATTACATGCCCATTTTGCTTAGGGACTCCACTGAGCCCTTCTTCGCATGCATCTGTGCACATAACGTAATCCTCATCTGGTTATGCAACTTTCAAAATAGGTGCACTAGTTAACAAATCCTTTAAGCACTAGAAATTATCTTCACACTTAGCACTCCATTCAAACTTTACTCATTTCTTTGCAAAGTTGTTATTGGGTGTGAAATTTTGAAGAATATTGCAATGAATCTCCTGTAATCCTGAGCTAGATGATGCAGACCCCACCTTCTCCTAGGGTCTGCGCAACCTCTCAATCTAGGATCATTCTAGTCGGGAGCTGAAATTAACTCATGGGCTCCCTCCGAGTCCAAAATATCAATACACAGGTCCTTAAAACCTTCTTCTCGAATGAAAATTTTCTTTTCGGGAGTCCCCGAGTGCTGGTAAAGCCTCCCCGGAGACCGAGGGCCAAAACCGTCGGCCAAACCTTCAATACCTGAAATTTTTGGGACTTCAGGACCTTTTTATCCCTTATAATCTCTAAACGTGAAATCCCCAAATTGCGGAACACTAGGTGGAAAGATCAATGATATTTAACAAATACCGAGATCGACTATAATACCCCTAGGCTGAACCCCAACTATAAATGTAAATGAAAATATACTTAATTTGGTGAGATGTTTGATATCATTTTTGTATGCACCTTCAATGATATAGTATGCACATGTACTATGCACTAAAATGATGAAGTGTGCACATTCCAGGATACCGTGCGTAGCAATCTTAAGTGCGCGCAATTTTGAGGCCAGGGATCCTTTGTGTATATGTTGTGTTTTATAGGTTGGTGAGCCAGTTATCATAAGCTAGGAGGCTTATGTTTTGAATTAGGCCAAAGAGCCTATATGCTAAAGGCCAGTGAGCCTATTTTTGTATATGTCTCATCACTAATATAATACATCACTGCATGTAGACCGACCATGATAAAATACTATGGGGGAATACACTCCACTAGTTAAGGAAAAGGGGGGAATAAAAGTTAAGGAGAAGGGGCTAAGCTAGGGAGCTTAATACAAAAAGGAATATTATATTAATATTCCTTAAATTATAAATTTTGGATAATTATTTTATCTTAAGTTCTAAGGATGGGGACAAGTGGACCAAAGTAGCTCTCAACATGACAAGTGTCAAGTTGGGAACATACATACATATAGCTTGGACTTAGTTCATTTGGGAGATCATTCATTCATTCCATGATCATTCATTCCTTCCATCATCATTCACTCACTCATTCAGTTGTCCTTTGTACCTTTTTGTTACTGTCACTGTACCTGTACCTGTACCCATACCTGTATCTGTACCTGGTTTTCTTAGGAGTTGGAATGAAGAAGTGGGTTTTCAAGCTTGTGGGATACTAAAGAGGCAGGTTGTCAGGCCCATGAGAAATTTCTCTCTAGGTGAGATAATTTCTGGGAATTGATATCTGGAAGGTGCCAAACTTGAACCACAGGGCTCTGAGACTTTTTGTTTGGCCTATTGCTGAAGCCCGTAAAGGAAGTGGGGAAGCTGAAGGACTATTGAGCAGAGAAGGGGCACACTTCCTTGGGTGGGACAGGCATGTGGGGAATGAGGGACTGTAGGTTGTTAGTTTGAGTTGACACATGTGACAGAGTCTTTCCCATTGTCTGAGATACATCAGCTTGGTTAGGATTCCATTTACCTAGGTGGAGTTTAGTTCCAGCTCCGGGGTGACCCACTGCTGAGAGTGATGAGCAGTGTGGTCTAAGGATGGGAGGTTCATGGAAGGTTTGCACACAGTTGGTGATATTCTTACAAATATAAGTGTCCATTTTGTGTTAAATTACATGTTGCATTATTATGTATGCGTTTATTTTTATGGGTTTTTCCTGTGTGTGGTCTATACCTGTCTTTATATTTATGGGTATTTCCTGTCTATGATGCATGTATGTTTACTGTTATTTCCTTATGAATCTGTGCATTTACATAATGTATTGGTATGTTTAAATTTTCATATATAAAGTTCCGCAAGAGTTTCGATGTGTATATGTTTTAATATGCATACAAATCAAAAATTTTATGTAGCATAACCCAGTTGGATGTTGGGGATGTTACAATATGGTATCAGAGCCCCAATTTTCAACAGTGAGACTGGATGGGCCGAGAAAGTTGAATTGAAGATAAATTTCACAGAGGATTTATTTCGAAGTGACCAAATTTCAAGTTACAGAGCGTCCATGGTAAAAATTAGAAGCGATTGTTTGGAATTAGGCAAAAGCTCCAATTTTTGTTGTTAAATCCACGAGAAAATTGAGAAATTTGGCCAAGTAGTGAGATATTCCTAATTTATTATCTGTCCTAGCAAATTTAGACCTCGAATTGGTTGAATTTGAATTTACAGGGAAGACATGACAGATGGAGCGAGATTAGTTGATTTAAAATTCTCAATTTGTGAATTGAGTTTGGGAAAAAAATCATTCTAGAAATGTCAACAAACAACGATTTGTTGTTGCAGAGGTTGAATTGGTGTTATCAGGGTGAAATTGAAAAAAATTCACAGTTTCAAAATGTCTATGGTGAAAATTGGGAAATATTTAGGAAAAAGCCCCAATTTCTGCAGCGGAATTCATGAGGAATTGATGTGCATAAAAATGAATGTGTGCAGGTGTGCGAACTAAAAATGCATGATGCACAGTGAAAATTTTGGGATGTTTGGAAAATAAGGGTGCGTAGCTACGTGTGCTAAAAATTGGCGCTACGAGGTGCAGAGTGGTAATGCACGGAAAATATTGGCGCGCAGGTCTGCACAATTAAATTTGGTGTTGCGCAGTGCAAAGTGGTAATGCATGAAAAAATATTGGCGTGCGGGTTTGCACACTTAAATTTAGCATTGCGGAGTGCAAAGTGGTAATGCGTAGAAAATATTTTTGCATGGGTGTGCGCACATAAATTTGGGACTGCGCAGTGCAAAGTGGTAATGCGTGGAAAATATTGGCATGTGGGTCTGCGCACTTAAGTTTGGCGTTGCGCGGTGCAGAGTGGTAATGCGCAAATAATAATGGTGCACAGATGTGCGCACTAAATCTAGAATTGCACAGTGCGGATTGAGTGGTGTATGCGTAATACTGGCACACACAGTGTGCACACGCATAATAATGGCACACGTGGTGTGCATAGAGAAATTTTGTTGGTGCACGTGCAATGTGGGTATTTGTTGTCACATGACAGTTTAGTTAATGGTGCACACTAAACAATGATGCATGGCAGCCTATACCAACCATTATGCAGAAAGAAACATACAATTACGACAAACAATTAGAAGAATCTATTTCTAAATCTTAGTTAAAGAGGTTAAACTTGGAAAAAGAATGAACCTTATGAACCTTTTTGTTTAAACAATTAAAATAATATATCCTTAAACCCTAGTTAAAGGGCGTAAAACTTGGAAAAAGCCTGGACCATTTTGTTTTCACCTTAATTAAAGGAGATTAAACTTGGAAAAAGAATAGAAGTTTTTGTTTTTCTTACACACAAACACATACCAAGAAAAATAATTATAACACACACATACATTGCCGCACACTATAACATGATTTTAATTTACATAGTTTTTATTAAGTGAATTGAGAAAAAAACATTTAGTTGGGTAATTTTACATTGAATTTAGCTTGTGAAAATTCATTGACTTGGCTAATTTTACATTAGATTTAGATTGTAAAAATACATGAAGAATAAATACCATTGTCATGAATCCAATATGTCTGATTAAAAATATAATGTAAAATAATATTAATTCGTAAGACTTCCAAGTTACCATTTAATTTGAATGTAAGTGTGATTAAAATATATTGTAAAATATTGTTTGATGCGAAATATCCAAGGTGTCATTGCACTACTACATATGGGAGGAAAAACTGTTGTCATACTCCAACAATATGGATAAAATCAACAATATTGTCAGATTTTGCTTGTATTTATTTTTTGTTTTTTAAATCCCCGACGTTCGACAAAAGAGACTATTTTCGAGTATCTAATGGTTGACCAGATCAATGATTGTCGAATATTTGATGGTCGACTAGGTCATTGATGTATGTACTGGCATTTGATGAAGTCAATATTTTTGTTCGTTAAGTAACGTCTCTATGGTCAACATCCGTTGGAAGTCGGACGAAAGAGCAATATATAATTTTAAAAGTTTGAAATATTAAAGACGTTTAATTGTTTCTATACTAGCGATGGTTTTCAAAGGTTATAAGGGATAATTTTAGGTCAGAATACAAAAAAAAATTATTTTGTTAGTTGCATTACAAGCAATTAAACTGTTGAGGTTGATTTTTTAAGATAATCATCACTGAAAGTTTGGTAAGGAAAAATGTCACATAACATTCCTCAAGGACGACATGACTGAGACTTGAGATGTGCATTGGTTGAGGCTTTGGGCAATCAAAAAAGTTAATTCCCTTTGTTGGAGAGGCATTTTGGATAAGTTTTGTGATCTACGCCAAAATAAAGTCAAAGAGTAAAAGGTAGTTAGAATATGGACTAGAGTGTGCGACATGAGCGGACTTCAAGGAGTTAAAGAGCGTAATAGAAGGATGTGTGACATAGTAGTGTGCAAAAGGAGGAAAATTATTATAAATCGTTGGGTTTTGGGGGACACTTTTTCCACTTTTGTAACAATTTTAGCCCTATATTTATGTATAAAAATATAAATGGTTTTGGGGAAAAGGGGTTCGACATATAAGAAGTTCCTAGTTTTTTTTAGGTAAGAGAGTCGAGTGAAAGAAGAAGTCTGAGGTATGACTAAGGAGTGAACTAGCACCGCAGTAGAATGGCTAGGAAGGTTTGGGTAATGTTTTTGTTGCATATTTTGTAGCACAGTGCATAGTTGTAAGTGAATCATCAATGAATAGTAACAGAGTCTAGTCATTGTGGACGTAGCCCATGATGGGTGAACCACGTTAAAATTGTGTGTTGTGATGTGTTTTCATGCTATGCCGTTTAATGTTATTTTGCAAGAATGATAATGATTAACTATGATGATGAATGTGTTAGTCATATATGATGTTATGATATCGTGCATAGAATATGTTTAATGATAAAGTAACGATTAAGTAATGGGAACTTAACACATGAGTGAATGGTAGCAAGGACATAAAGAATGCCTCACTTCCCATCGTCATTCCAGAAAGTCGGTTCCTACAATCTCTCTAGATGCCTCAGGTGAGAATTCACTTGCTTTGTAGGTGATGCTGAAAGGGCTAGTGTCTAAGGGTTTTGTTGGTATTTGAATGATTAACCCTGGGTCTGCCCCCTGCAAGCCAACAAATGGTTCTATCATCGGGACTGAGAACTGGAATTGAGGGGAATGTTTTGGAGGATGAATAGGGAAGATATTGAAGAATGGATAGAGAGGAAGCATCGAGACTTTTCTAGAGAACATAATAGAAATCCTATGCTCAACGAAGAATAGTGGTTACAAAGGTATGTTTTTACAGATCAACATGAAATTTTCTTTGGTGAATTTCCAATTATTTTGACTGAATGGTTAGAAAGTCTATTGGAGAATGTTGGGAGATATAGAGATGAAGCTTCAAGAAATTGGATTTCTGAACTGATCATACAACTCAATATAATAAGTAATAAGGTTTCTTGCATAATAGATTTCTGGTTGAGTAGTATACCGGGGGGTTATATTATAGAGTTTGCATTAGATTGTACCCAACCTTGTAGTGTTGTAGAGAGGGAATTTTTCAAGGGTCCACCCAAAATATATTTGAGCACATTATATCATTGTATAAATATGTTACTGTGTGATACAAATGTCATGAACATGGATTCTGACAACTAAGCGCTTTTGTGCACGTAGGGGAACTGGGGGATGACCGGAGGATGGTCTGAGTGTGGGAAGGATGAGTAAGGATCGTATGGAGTGAGGATGTTGAGAGAGGATACTAACTTAGATGGAGAGATTGGATTCTTGTGTTGTGGGAAAAGGTTTAGATACAATAAGAAGGAGAATATGGTTGGAAAAGGAGAGAAGCACAGTGAATTCAAGGAAATTGACCCATGTGCAATACTTTAGATCACACCGTATAGAGAAAGGAAAAAGAAAGAAAGAGATCCATAGTACTATCCAACATAAGAAGGAATTCTGTCTCAAATCAAAATCTTCATCGAAACCATGACCACGTGTGCGTCATTGAGAATTGAAGCATGAACTAAGACTTGTTCAAGAGAAATTTTAATAAGTGGATGAAGTAAGAGAAATAGCCAGAGTAGTGGGAGAAACAAAACAAACTAGAGTTAGTCAAGATCACCAAGGGTAAGTACAACACCTAGTGCAATGGAAAGGATAGATCATAAGTTGTGAATGCCTGAGTTTCAGGGAATGGGGTTGGAGGACCCTGAGAAGCACTTGCTTGTATATGACACAATATGGACCGCAAAGAATGTCTAGAATGAGTAAATGAAGATCATGTAGTTGGCCACGACATATAGAGGCCATGCCCTGCTATGGTATATGAAGTTTCATAAAACTACACTGGTCAGACAATCAAGAAATTTGGCAAAGATCAGACAAGAGTTGTTAAAGGAATTCAAAAAGTTGAAACACAAATCTCAATATATCACAAAACTAAAAGAAATTAATAAAGTGTAGAATGAGACAGTGTGGGATTATGAACATAGATTTAAATATTTGATGGGTCAATTAACCTTTTAGATTCCTCATGAGCAACATCAAGAATGTTTTATCACATTACTATTGTCGCACATTTGATGTTAGTTAACACAATAGAAGGTCATGTCGCAGCCAAAAGTATTGGAAATCACGATAAAATTGGAAGCATCTCCTATAGGAGATGGCACATGTATGGAATAGGTAAAGTCATAGTTGGTTGCATTGAGAATTAAATTATTAGAGATAATGAAGGAAAAGGAAAATCACAAACATGTTTTGTGTATAACATGTAAAACAGAAAGCCATAGGAAGGAAGAGTGTCCAACCTTCGTGCAATATATGGCCACAGGAGAACAAAACTCATTGGAAGGAGGATTGGGGTGTTGCAAGATATGTAAGACATTGAGGCATCATCTGAATTATTGTCTCTCACTGAAAAAATATCAGAGTACCCAAAGAAATTTATTCTGTATTTTTTTCAAATTGGTAGGACACGATGAGAAAAATGGTTGTGCATTTGAATTAATGAGAGAGTGCACTTCAGATGCATACAAAATATAGGAAGAAAATGTCATAGTAGAAGGATGAATTCCACAGTACAACACTCCAAGAGGATTTAATCAGGGTGGGTGTGGAGGTTTTGGTAGAGATCAAGGACATGGAGTATTTTTTTTAAGGAGGTAGAGGATCGATAATTTATTATAACTGCAATCAACTGGGAAATTTAGAAAGAGATTGAACAAATCCTTGCACAACGTGCACGTATTGAAAAGCCTTGGATCATGCGATAGAATATTGTCCTCAACTGATAGAAAAATGGTAGGCGAAAGGGAATCAGAACCAACATCAGACTCGACATCAGAATCAGAACCAGAACCTGCAGATGATAGTTGTGGAAGAACTTGATGATCATCCAAGAGTAGTTGTTGTTATGCGTGGTGAAATGAGAACCGGACCAGATGTGACAGAGAAAGGAAAGGGAGTGGAACAATGGATAAGAGAAGAAGCTGAGCCCATGCCAACATTCAATCCACATGAAGAAAAAGAAACCTATTAGCAAGAAAGGAAGGAGATACTAGGAATAGACTAGATAGCCTCAACATCAAAGACAACAACAGTATATGATATGTCATCAGTTTATGATTGCATTATTCCAGAAAGGCCAGTCGAGAAGGTAAATACTTTGAAAGAATTTCTAAAAATATGTTTAGAAATGACGGAGGATGAGACAACATTGAATGCACTGTGTGAGATGATTGATCAATGTACAAAAGACAGAGAAGTACCTCCGACACATAAAGTAGTGAACCAGGTCTTACGCAAGAAGAGGAAAAATTGAGAGTTCAAATTAAGTGCGTAGATAGGAGAATATGAAATTGATAATGTCATCTTGGACTTAGCATCAAATGTCAATGTTCTTCCAAGACATAAGTGGGAGATGATGGAGAAACCAAAGCTAGTTTGTTCGATTGTTCAGTTGAGGTTTTCTAACTAGCATAAGATAATATTGATCAAGAGACTGGTAGGAGTACATGTGAACATAGATGGAGTGTGTCCTGTATTTGACTTTGAAGTCATCGAGATTGTGGATAAGAGTCATTCGTACCCATCTTTTCTTGGTCTAGATTAGGCCTTTGACAATCAAAAAATTATTAACTTGAATAAAAGAGAGATGATTTTTGAAGGAGGAGGCTTAAAGGTCACTATGACATTAGATCCTATGGAGGAAAGGAGATATGTGGAGCTCGCGAGAAAGGAAATTGATAACATATATAATATGATAGCATGCATGGATGACTACGTCAACCCCACTATGGATGGTGCACTTAGTTGGAGAATAATAGGGTCTTTTGCATCAGAATCAGAGGAAGGACTTGAACACTCGAAAAACAAGTTGCATGAAGTGTTGACCAGAAGGTGTGCTCACACTACTCACTCTTTTTTCTAGAACAGAACAAAGGTATGTGATATGCCAAAGTTTGAAGGATTATTTGAGGAAAGTTATTTTTTAACGAATTCAAGATTCAGATACCCGAACAGAAAAGGTTATTAGAATTATATGTTTCACTGAGATCGGCCTCAGCGAGATGGTGGGAAACCCACAAGTAAGGGATATAGGATTTGAAACATTTTAAAAGGATGATGCAAATTAGGTTTAGAACATAGAACATTATGCACAAGTGTACGGGGATGAGTGATATGAAGGATGATGTTTCTTGATATATTAAAAATTGGAGGCCAGTTCCGAAGCAAGAATGGATTCACAGGTTCATACATACACTGGAGACAGTTCCCAGGAACTAGTATTTAGAAATAGAAGTGCGTAGAGGAACGACGGACTGGGAGGAGATTATCTAAAACTATAAGGTTGTTGATTAATTGGGTTGGTTTTCATTGATGTAAACCGTTGAAGAAAGTCCGGTATAAAATTTCAATAGCCCCAACAATATGGTTAAGGGACTTCATTTCGATTGATGTATAATGGTATGAATATTAATTTCTCAGCAGGTAAAACTATTCTAGATGGATAATACATGTCATGCCATTTCCGGTAATATGTGAAACATCACATAACTACTCATGGTTAGATATTTATGGCCTATTAAAGTTAGATAACCCTCATGATTTATCTAGAAGGTCAAAGAAGACAAATTATTGTAGAAGCTCCTAGAAAAATTTGACTAGTCAAGTGGGTGAAACTAGGAGTTAATCATGGGTTAAGTTGTCGCAATTAGAAAATAATTAAAAATAATTTAGTTGCAACTAGAAGTGGATAATTTACTATTTGTATCGAAGTGGGTTAGAATTGGACAAGTGGTTAGAAGTGGGTTATCCCTAAAAGAAGGAAATTGGGTTAAGTTGGTTAGAAGGAAACCCCTTGATGAAGCTACATGGAATTATAAATAAGAGAGAAAGGATTTCCTATTGGAACCTATTGAGCACATTGAAAATATATTATTGTGTAAGGCTTATTGCAGGTACTCATTGATTCATCTGACGTTACAAAAATCCGAGGTAGCACGAAGGGTTGACGGAGAAAGTCTCGAAATTGCAGAAAATACTAAAAAAACCATAGTTTTTGAGGTGTACTCGGGCTATAGTGGAACAAAGTGCATACATATGCAGCTTGAAGGAGAATAGAGTGTGTAAATACGCATGTTGATTAAGGAACAATCACGTACAATTGGGAAAATCCATGAAAACTTGGGAATATGAAGATGCCAAGTCTCTAGCGTATGAAAGAAAGATCCCAGGAAGGTCTACAGTGATCAAGTATAGCATATATATCTACAGGTTCAAAAGGTATGTATTATTTCTATGTGTAGTTGGATATTTTGTCCACATGGGATGTGGTCATGGGGGTTTGAGGATTTTCCCTACGAGTTTATTGGATGCATGGCTCTTACTATATAAGTCAGATCTACAGAAATATAGTTCTGGTATAATTAATATCTTTTCATTGGTACATATTGTTGGTGTTGAGGCATATATTGTATTTCTTGGCATATGGTTAGGCATTTTTGTGGTACATGGTTGAGATATTGAATTTTTGAAGTGGTTCTGGAGTGATTGATGAATTGAGAGGTTGTATATCACTAAGGGTTTGATGTCCAGTCCATGTGAGGATTATTATACTTGTTCATGATTATACATACTTGTATGGCACATGACTAGAGAGACATAGATGCACTTAGTTAAGGGATGTGTATGGGGATGTATCCATAGGGAAAAATTATAGTTTGGACATAGTGACCGGTTGTAGGTTGATGTGACAAAGGCAACAAAGGGTTAAAATTTTCCAGGAAAGAGAAAACCCTAGTTTTAAGAAGGCGTACACAGGCTATAGTATAGACAGGTCCTGTACATACGCAGGTTTCACTATAAACATGTCACATACATACATGAGCAATAGCATAGACAAGTCACATACATGTTGGGTTTTGTTGGTACAGGAAGGTTGCAAGTACATGTTGATCACATGTCTTTGGTACAATTTGGTTATAGGATGTCGGCACAGATTGGTATATGTTTACAGTGGTATATCTCGCAGTGATAGTGTGGCATTGGTTTCATCATTTCACTTGTATTTTATGGCAGTGTGATGGGGAAATGATAGGTGGTTGTATCCACCTTCTATTCGTAGCCGAAGAACATAGGGGGTTGTAGCCATAAAATTAGGGAGTTAGAGCTTCCCTTAGGTTGTAGATTGAAAATATAAGGGGTCAGAGCCTCCTTCCAGTTGTAGTTGGAGAACAAAGGAAGTTGGTGCTTCCAATGAATGTAATACTTAAAGAAATATAAGAAAGAACATTATGTGGTTTTCTCCCACTTTGGGTTTCCACGTAAAAATATTGGTGTACTATGCATGTGTGTGATTATTCATTATTTATGGTTTATTTACTCTATGCTTATTGGATGGTAATGTTATGTTGATCATAAAGATAAATAACTCTTACATATTGCGGTTAAAAGGATTAAAAACCTTTATTATTGATTCACCCCCCCTCTCAGTTATCCAACAAAGGTAACATTTAATTTTGAAGCTGAGTCGCCTTTAGTAGATGCATCTTTACAAGTCATTACAGGTAAAAACGGTATGGAAGAAGGAAAAGTAGGGAGTGCGACATAGTAGGTCTAGCACTTGAATATGACACATACGTGAAGCCCTTAAGAGTGCAAGAAGTGAACATTGGCCTGAAGGGGAAACCTTTCTTAGTTGTGTGTTATCAGTACCTTTGGTACACTACACATAAGGTGTGCCATATGGATAATAATGTCACATTCTATATCTACAAGGAAACTATTAAAATGATCATAGAAGGAACATTGCACATACCACCTCAAGTGGTCAAGGAATACAAGTCAGTGGTGCATTTTAAGGAAGGGAATAACCACATGTACATTAAGGAAAAGAAGGACCTAGATCAACGGTGGCTTCCAACATAATACAAATTGATGGAAGAGGACATGGGAACATTATGCTTGATTGGGATAAGGAGTATACGATTCCACCCATAGATATAGATCCATCAATGAAGCCAAACCCAAAAATATATCACATCGATGAGGAGGAAGAAGAAGAAGATGACCATGAAAAAGGGAAGGGATCAAAGGAGCGAATGCCACAACTAACACCGTGCAATGATAGAAAGAGAAAAGAGATAAAGAAAAGGATACTCGGACATCAATGGCCCAAGTGCAAATTCATTAAGGAAGTGGTTATTCAGGCATTTATAGAAGAAGATTTGGAGAAGATAGGTGCCAGAGTAAAAGAAGTCACTGACGATGTATTTTAGCGCAAAACACAACAACACGAAGAGATGAAAAAATGTATGCAGACATAGATGGAATAATTCTGAAAGCTATTAGAAGCCACAAAGATCACACTAGGGTGACAAACAGAGGAGAAACCAACAAAAAACACTACCAAGACTGGAGAGGTAGGATTAGAAATATCTGAGTCCTTGGTAGTTGTGAGGGAAAGAAGGTTATTAAGATAGAAACAGGGGTAGTCAAGTTCCCCATGAAAAAAATGCAAGAACAAGCTAGGGAATTAGGTCACATACACCTAGTACTATCACAACTACCAATGAATGTATTGCAAAAGTTACAGATGAGTACAACCCAAGAGATGAATGTGTGAACTAAGAAGACATAAAATGATCAAGTAAAGATTACAATAGAAAATGTTGCATTAGATATAGAGTACAAAAAAGTGAAACAAGAGTGCGATGAGGCCAAGAAGAAAGTAGAACGAATGAAGTAGGAATTTGAGCAAGTATATCAAGAACTTCCATAGGCACAGGCTAAGAAGGAGGATTCGGTGGAAGATCGGGTCACAAAGATGAGTGAATCCATTAAAGGCTTCCATGCACTCATATTTGATATAGAAGCACATGTGACACCAAAAACTCCACCCGAAGAAAGGGAGAGAAGGGAGAAGATTGCAACAATAGTGGTGGACATGATAAAGACTTTAGAAGTACAGTGTGTGCAACTGTATACAGATACTATGGGTGTTTAGACAAAACTGAGTGAAGATAAGGTACAACATGAGATAAGCTAGAAGATCCATACTATATAGGGAAAGGTGGAGAAATCACAAGTGGTGATGGGAACATTACCACCACCAGAGGTGGTAACTTCAATGAATGAGAAATCAAATATCTTTTCAAAAATGAATCAGCTAAGGGAAAAGCAGCAGGCTCATGCACAAAAAATAAACATTTTACAAGAAGAAGCATTGGAGTGATAGTGACCTTAAAAATAACTCAAGGAATGATCAAACATGTAGCTGAGGAAGCCATCAAGAAGGTGCAAGCTTGTGTTACTATTGAAACAATAGACCAAATTTTGAAGAAGGAACTAGAGCTCTAGGAAACGGCTGCAATAGTGAAGGTGACCTTTGAAGCATTCATAATGCACTGGAAGAAGTCTTGAGTGGCCTGTTGGGGGCTTTTTGGATAGGAATTTTGGATAAGTTTTGGGATATGCGCCAAAAGGAAGTAAAAGAGTAAGAGGTAGTTAGAATATTAACTAGAGTGTGTGACATGAGCAAACTTCAAGGAATCAAAGAGTGTGAAGAAGCAACGTGGAAAAGGAGGAAAACAATTATAAACCATTGGATTTTGTTGGACACTTTGTCCACTTTTATAGATGATTTATATGTATATTTATGCATAAATATGTAAAGGGTTTTTGGGAAAAGGGGTTCGACATAGGAGAAGTTTCTAGTTCTTTTTGGGTAAGGGAGTCGAGTGAAGGAAGAAGTTTGAGGTATGATTGAGGAGTGAAATCACACTACAAAAAAATGATTAGGCATGTTTGGATAATGTTATTGTTGCATATTTTGTAGCACAATGCATAGTTGTAAGAGAATCGTCAATGAATAATAACAAAATCCAACCGTTGTCGATGTAGCCCATGTTGGGTGAACCACGTTAGAATTTTGTGTTGTGATATGTTTGCATGTTATCTCATTTAATGTTATTTTGCAAGAAGGATAATGCTTAGCTACAATGATGAATGTGTTAGTCATATATGATGTTCTAATGTTTTGTATAGACTATGTTTAATGATAAAATAACTATTAATTAATGGGAACTACTCACATGAGTGAATGGTAGCAAGGACATAAATAATGCCTCACTTCCCCTCATCACTGTAGAACCTTGGTTCCTATAGCCCCTCTAGATGCCTCAGCTGAGACTTCGCTTTCTCTATAGGTAATGCCAAAAGGGCTAGTGTCTAAGGGTTTTGTTGGTATTTGAATGATTAACCTTGGGTTTTCCCCTTGCCCGCCAACACCCTTGTAAAAAACGCAAGGGCTATAATAGAAGGAGAATTTTAATAAAAGGCAGGCATGAATATTGTCCCTTGGTAAGTTATTCATTATCTGTCTTTATATTGGAGATTGTTTTTGTAAATGTTTATATGTTAAATGTAGAAGAAAAATAATGCATTATGTTTTCTTTATGGATATATTCTATGTACACATGAAAAAATTGAGAGTAAGTTAAGAAGAGAAGAAGTAGACATAAGATGAATATTTTAATTAGATTTTAGGGTATGGTTTAGTGGTTAAGGGGTTTAAGGTTTAGGAGTATAGGGTGTAAGGGGTTAGGGGTAAATATTTTAACAATTTAAGGGTTAATAAGGAAAGATTAGGGCTTAGTGGTTAAAGGGTTAGGGATTAAGGTAGGTTTAGGGGGATTAATTCCTAGGATATTTAGAGGTTAATGTGGATTTAGGGAGTAGGGGTTAGAGGTTTAGTGTTAGGGATTAAGGGTTTTCAAACATAAATCACTAATAAAAAGTGGATATCCCACACTATTTGGATGTCGTATTTGTCAGGAAGAGGACAATAAGGGAAATATGGAGACTCCCTGTTCATGTTTTGGCACCTTGAAGGTACAAGGTTGAGGGGGATAGATAAGGGTGGCTTATATTTTGTCATATTTGTTGAATGGTTGGTTTATGTGTGTCAAGTATGTATTTTATCATTAACTTGTTGATCCAAAAAATGTTTTTTTTCTCTTCATAGTATGCTCATGACATGAAATGCATCGAACGCTGGTCACAACAAAAAGGATATTCCATATGTGAATTGTTCTGTCAGGTTTCATGACTTTTATTTGTCTATTTTTGTATTAATAAACATTACACCATATATATTCCTGCGATCATTAATATCCTCCACTAATATTTTGAATTGGAAATGCAATCATAATTATTTTTTCCTTCATCCAATTTGGTCTTAGAGCTTAATTAAAAAAGTAGCATAGGGATAGTTTAATTGTTTTACTTGCATAGGGATATGTTTGAGAAATATTTGCATATTTGATAATTCCTCTTTTGATATTGGTACCAACACTTCGTTTGTGAATTATTTGCGGAGTTGTTAATTTCTCTTTTGATATTGGTAATTGTTTCATTTTTAAAAGTTTTGAAAATCAACTTTAGTTCCTAGTAATGTCGTCATTTGTTTTAAACAAAAAATACTAATGGAAAGTGGAAATGCCACACTGGTTAAATGTTGTATTTGTTAGAAAGACGATAGTAAAGAAAATATGGAGATTCCCTTTTCTTGTTTTGGCACCTTCAAGGTACACGGTTGAGGGGGATAGATAAGAGTGGTTTATATTTTGTCAGGGTTGAGGGGGAACAGATAAGAACATGACATAATGATGAAGGAAAAATAAGAATAAGTTTTTTTTCTTGTTGTGACTATATATATGAATATGATTCAGCATATGCTATTATTCAATACGGGAGTTCATATTGGTTGTGTTGACAGGTATCGAATCTATGTTTGAGAAGTATTTGCAGAGTTGTTGATTCCTCTTTTGATATTGGTACCAACACTCAATTTGAGAAGTATTTTGTAGAGTTACTAATTCCTTTTTAAAAATTTTGAAGATCAGTTTGAGTTCCTAGTAATGTTGTCAATTTGTTTTAACATAAATCACTAATGGAAAGTGGATATGCCACACTAGTTGAATGTCATATTTGTTATGACGAGGACAAGAAAGGAAATATGGAGTTTCCATGTTCCGGTTCTGGCATCTTGAAGGTACAGGGTTGAGAGGGATAAATTATAAGGATGGTTTATATTTTGTCAGGGTTGAGGGGGGATATAAGATAAGAATATTACATGTAAAGAGAAGGTAAATTTTTCCTATATGTTTTCAACATATTCATAGACATCTTAATAAATTGAATGAGCTTCATTATTGATTTGTTGTCTTTGTTTCTCACTCTCACCCAAGTTGTCTTTGTTGTCTTTGTTTTCCTATATTATATTTGTAAACATTTGTATTGTTTTAATATATTTTATATATAGTAATAGTACTTAATTGTTTGTAATTATAAAAGAATGACACCCTAGGGCACTGCCTGTGGAAGAGACATGGTTGTACAAGAACATGTCCAAGAACATGGATCAAATATTGAATATCAAGTTAATTATCACATGGAAGAAGATGATGGTGATAATAAACTAGTTGAAGAATATGGGACAAATATATTGATCCAAGAGACATTTAATAATGTTGGAATGGATGATTATGATGACCATCTTGATGATGTTTTCGATATACCTGTACTTGAGAAGGATAGTCAACCTATTTATGAAGGATCCAAAACAAGACTTCTCTCTGCTATATTATTGTTGGTGAACTTAAAGGTTATGAATGGTTTTTAAAACACTTGTGTCACACAACTGCTAAGGTATGTAATATATTTTGTCACACTTAGTACATGATGATAAAGTTTTCTTTTTTCCTCTATTTTTATTCTTAGTTGATCATATGTAAAATTTGGATGCAATATGTACGATCAATATTCTTTACATTAACCGTGATTTATTTTTTAGGTTGTAGATTGTTAGGTGGATTTTTGTTACCATCGTCAAATGTTTTATGTCGCACATACCAATATTTACATGCCATTATGAAATATATTGGAATGGAGTATCAAGTTATTCATGCATATCCTGATGAACATATTATATATTACAAAGAACATGCATCGAAAGAAGAATGCCCAAAATTTCAAATTAATGGATATCATTCTGGTCAAGTAACAAAAAAGGTGCCTCACAAGGTTCTTCATTATATTCCTATAATCCCACGTTTGCGGCGATTTTTCAGGTGCAAAAGAATAACACAAAATATGGATTACCATGCAAAGAACAGAAGTAAAGATGGTGTTTTCTGAATTCTTTTGGATGGGTCTACATTTAAGAAGATAGATGAAATATGACCACATTTTAAAGACAAACCTTGTAATCTTAGGTTTCATTGGTAGATGATGGTGTCAATACATTTGGAGAGCTCATATCTACTTACTTACTATGGACTATTTTTGTTATCAACAATAACATTCCTCCATGGATGTAAATAAAGAGGGAGCACATAATGTTGGCAATGATTTTTTTATTTTTTAACTAAATATCCCTCACTTGCGGGATTGGCATGTGGTTGAGATGCCATGATCCATGGGAATCTAAGCCGTCAAAATCAATAGGGGATAGTGTTATGACCCAAGGGGGGAATATATATAGCTAAATGTATTTGATATTCCCCCCCGCCCCCCAATACGGGAATATATATGGATAAATGTATATGATATGACCCCAAGGGGGGGCATATAGGGGCCTAAATGTACATGTAATGTGTAAATACATATGTAATAGGGTGGGCCTGGTGATAAATGGGCCTCATGTGAAAGTGTGAATAGGTATATATAAGAGATCAGGTATTCAATAATGAGAGATGAATTGTGAAGTATGAAATGTATTTGGTTATTTGGAGGGGGTTCCCCTACTCTTTAAGGAGCTATTGTGTAACTCATATATATTGGATTTGTGATCCACATTGACTTTCTGTACATGGTGTGTACTTATGTTATTTTTTTTTATATTTTGAGCATTTTGGTACATAACAAAAGTACACACCATGTACAGAATGTCAATGTGGAGCACAACTCCAATATAGATAAGTTACACAATATCTCCTTAAATAATAGGGGAACCCCCTCCAACTAACCAATTACCTTTCATACTTCACCCCAATGATGAATACATGATATCTTATATATAGTTATTCACACTTGCACATGACGCCCCTTTATCACTAGGCCAAGCCTATTACATATGGGTTTATACATTACATGTACTTTTAGGCCCATATATGACCCCAAGGTGCCCCACCTTGGGGTCATATAATATACATTTAGCCATATATATGCCCCCCTTGGGTCATAACACTAAGAGACTAGACTCGGTGGCAGTTTACTCCTCTAATTGCCAGTGTGTGTCCAAAGCACTCTATACCACCACTATGGTGCATTGGCTTCTCCTCTAGTGTTCATTAGTTAAGTTATATAGAGTATATCAAGTGTAAGTTATCACTCATTCATTTTGTTGATGATAATTCTTCCATTCTTTCTCTCATGTTTCACTTTTCTCATATTTTCTTTGCAAACTATGTATGTTATTTTCTAACTAGATCTATTTTGTGTTGCTTCAACATATTTACATGGTATCATAGATGACATATTGCTAGGAAAATACACACCATATTCTTTTTGCAGGTTTCGAAGATTGAAGACAACAGAAAAATGGAATTTCCAAAAGAATTCATTCTTACACTATACAATCTCTTTGCATGGAAGGAGAAGATGATAGTGCATCTTTGAGGTAGAGGATTATACAGGTTACCCATGGACACAGAGACTGTTAAGAACCAAATATCAATATAGCATAGAAAAACCTTAGAATAAGTACTCAACGCCTTGAAAAAGAGATAATTTTAGATAATAAGCCTCTTCGAGGGGGCAACCTCCTTTTACCCCACATAAATGTTCAAGTACAAGATGATTCCAAATGAAAATCTCTCCTTGGCATATATAGGAGACTAGGAGGTATAATTACAACTAATGGAATAAAGATGACATAAATAAAATAACATTACTAATGTAATATGCCCCAATTAAGGGGTAATGAGAAAATATTAGGGCTTAACATGCCCCTCCCCTTGAGACAAGTGTTGTCTCCAACGCTTGAGTAATTCTGGATGCTTCTGTATAAAATATTCATCATCCCAAGTGGAATCTTCAGCCGATAGTTTCCTCCATTTAATGAGATACTTTGAAATGGATCTATTCCTCAGCTGGAAAATTCTTGTGTCTGTGATGGCTTCAGGCTCCAATACGATTTTTCCTTCCTCGTCAAGTTCTGGCAATATAGTTTGAATTGGGATCTTGTTGCCTATAACCTTCTTTAAGCATGAAACATGGAAAATTGGGTGTACTCGTGAAGATGCAGGAAACTCCAATTTGTATGACATAGTACCAATATTTTGCAACACCTTATAAGGGCCATAGTACTTTGGTGATAATTTATTATCCTTCTTGGCTTTCTTGAGGGACATCTGTTTGTATGGTTGTAGTCTTAAAAACACCCAATCCCCTACTTCAAAACTTCTTT
>ML787135.1:101873-134896 GCA_009831015.1 Picea engelmannii | reverse complement strand
GAGGTTTTTCCTCTTTCCTCATTTATTTCAGCATATATTGTGCATTTTGGTACCTAACATGGCCTCGTTGTTGAGACCCATTCTTTATTTTCATCATAGTGATGTTCAGGGGGGTGTTGGAGATACTTCACACACACCTAGGATTTCTTTTTCCTAAGGTTTTCCCTATGTTTATTAGTCATTATTCAGTCTCCTATGTTCTAGGGAGAATATTCTCTTCAGTTCACACTTCAGTTTGATCAGTTGAGTGGAGTCTAGATGCCACATTGGGATCATCACCATGCAACATTGGTATCATCACCAACTAATGTGAATTTTCCTTGGGATTATCACCATACTAGCACATTACTCATGATTCCTTGATCTCCTCCTCACTTCACTATGTTTCAATCAGTTAACTGAATACTGAGAAACTAGTTAACTTAGACTAGGTGGTAGTTAACTCCTGTAACTTCCTGAGAGACTAGACTAGGTGGCAGTTTACTCACGTAACTATTTGTGTGTGTCCAGATCACTCTATATCACAATTAACACACATTTTATTCTCCTCCAGTGCGTATTAGTTGAGTTATATAGAGTATATCATGTGTAAATTATCATTCATTCATTTGGTTAATGAGAATTCTTCCATTCTTTCTCTCTTGTTTCTCTTTTCTCATATTTTCACTACAAAATGTGTATGCCATTTTCTAGGTAGATCTATTGTGTGAAGGTTCAACACATTTACATACAAAAGGTGACCACTTGTATATATCTACGCTTCCATAAATTTGAAAACACAAAAGTGCGCTTTTGTATATGTGTTATATGGAAGTCAACTTATGTTTATATGCATTTATAGAAGTTGGATTCTGTATATGTATGCTTATTACATATGTGAAAATTTACATAAGTGCTTCCATATAAGAACATTTATGGAAGCTATACACTTCCATATATGTTCATTTATGGAAGGAAACTCTCTAAATGTGCACATCCATATATGTGCATAGACATAACCCATCTTCCATAAATGCACATATACGGAAGCATGCATATAAATAAGCCACCTTATGTAAAAGAAAATATATGGAAGAAGGCATAAACCATCTTACATATGTGCACTCTTTCAAATATGTGCATTTACAGAAGGTCTCTTCCATATATGCACATATACAAAAGCGCGCTTCCATATACACGCATTTACGAAAGGTGGATTTCGTAAATGCACATATACGGAAATGAAACACATTTGTATATGCATTCTTTTGTAAATGCCCATATACGGAAGCACACTTCTACATATGTGTGAGTGCACAAAGTTCATGGATGAAAAAGTGGAAAGAGGGTCAGAAGGAACGTGCATTTGCAAGAATGTGTGTGCGTACTTAGGAACATGCAAGCATTCCTAAGGCTCTAGGTTTGTAAGTGGATGAACCTACACAAGGCTTGCCACATAGGTTTAGTGGTAGGAACGTGCACACGTTCCTATTGTTAAAATTGTTTAAAGGGCCATGAGCATGATTTGTGCTCATTGTGCACAAATCACACTCACGTTTTTACTCTCATCGAGAAAATATAAAGGAGATAAATAAGAGTAACGAAGGGAGGATCTTGCCACTGTTTCTAGGCATGTTTGATTTATCTTATTTTTAACCCAATTTAGTCATTTCCAATTTAGTCTTTTGCTCCCAAGACTCTAAATTAAAAAAAATTGTAATTTTTTATTTTAATTAAAAAACCAACCTAATTTACATGCCTTGAACCCCAACCCACCACAACCACCCAATGTAAACACTCAAATTGATGAGGGGTTGGCTATATTAAAAAGCTTTGAGGAACAATTATTAGGGACACTAGAGAGCCTAGTAGAGTCTCCTTGGACACTTCTTTGGACATCATTGTGAAGTCCATTGCAAGTTCCCAAGTAAAATCGATCTCTATTTCTGATTATAGGGAAAGAATGTGTGAGTCCTATAGCACTGGTTTGGATAGAAACTAAGTCAAAGAACTAGGCATTTTAAAATAATAAATATTGTCTATTTTCTATTTTTAGGGATCATAGAAATGGACAAGAACTACTATTGAACAAGAAACACATCTCCATTTACCGGTGCATCCATCCCAGATTAGTCAAAAATGGATGGATAGGTGGTATATGGTTTTTTATAAACCTTCCTGTAAC
Source organism: Picea engelmannii (assembly GCA_009831015.1). NCBI lineage: Eukaryota > Viridiplantae > Streptophyta > Pinopsida > Pinales > Pinaceae > Picea > Picea engelmannii. The sequence goes on along the minus strand of ML787135.1, from coordinate 132,732 downwards.
AACAGGGAGATGCCCTTATATTTTATGGAAAAAGTATGGGTTGATTTTATTTTGGGTAAGCATGTCAACTTCTTTGACATTGGTGACTTCCAGGGGGTGGGTCGAGGGTCCGTAGAGGACCAAGAGCAGGCCAGGTGCAACCCATTGTTAGGTCCTTGTCCCTCCAGGTGAAGGACTAACCCCATACACAACATCCTCCTGTTACAGAGAACTTGCAATAGGTACATCTAGCCATTTCATCATTAACTCGTAGCCTAATGCAACAAAGTAGTTGTGATTCCCTATCTTGGCAGGAGGTTCCTGCTATTGACATTGATAGAGGGGTTGGAGCTTTAGCATGCACAAGAAAGTACAATGAGGAGAGGAAATATGGACATAAAAATCATCCATGTGAACCTCACATATGATTGAGCTATGGGAAGACATGCTATGGGCCTACAGATCCTAGTGGACAACATATCTTTAGGGAGGAGGTTAGTATCTTAACCCTCTCTATGTTCTTCATCGTTATATATAATTTTTGTATTTTGTGTATTTATATAGATATTTTAATGTATATTGTTTTGCAGTTTTTATGTTCAAGTAGTTGACCCTCTATGTTGATGGATGCATTAGTTCCTAGCCCTGTCATTGATGCAGCAGTAGAGGAAGGTTGTTTGTTGGGTGAACCCCACACACTAGTATGTATCACATTTGATAAATTCACCATAGTCATTTCTTTATTTTATAGCATCCTCAAACTTTTAATGTTCTCGTGTTTCAACATGATTTGGGACTAGGAGATGTCGGGGAATGTCCATATGGGATGGACAAGTCACCGGCGTCATAGGTACCCTGTGTACAGTTAAATATAATATAATTCTCAAATTGTTTGTGTTTATGTTTTTGAATTTTACTATTTGGTACTAATATTTCAATTTTATTAATATGTATGTAGGCTACAGATATATTTTCTAGCTATAGTACTATTGCATTCCTTGGGCACCTAGGAATTTCTTATGGGTTACCTTTCTCCATGCCTATGGAGTTGTAGTCACTTATATGGCATGTGAGGATCCATCACATCCTATCCTCAACATCAGTCTTATTGCACATATCCTCATTTGATTCACACACATGACACCCATCCACACCACCTGTATGCCACCCACCCCTACCACCATTTCCATTGGCCCCATCGACTGAGGCTTCATCTGCCAGTGCCTCGTCATCAAGGCCTGAGATATTCATGATGATATAATGCATTGGTGATGATTTTTTATGTTTCATGAATTTGATTTTACACACATTTTTTTTAATTTTCTTGACTTGATCCTTGTAATTGATACAGGGTGGCATCATGGAGAGATTGAGTTTGTGAAGAAGGGTAACACCCTCATGATTGACAATATCATATGCGGTGAGTTTTCTTAGGCTAAATTACAAAGTATCATTTTGTATGTTTATTAATTCATTGAGGAGAAAAACTTGTAAGACTATTTATTCTTTGTGCAATCTCCAGAGCATCGAAGCACGCCTATTACAATAATTTATTATAGAATTTTTTTTTCTCATTTATCTTCTACATAATTGTGAATCACTTAACAATCTCAGCTCAATGTTATGTCAAATTAACCTCCATAACTAGTACTAGAATTACTCAATTACGAAGATGACATAAGATAAAATTCAATTATGCAAGTACACAAAATTTGGACAACCCAAACACTTCATATATATTTAGAATATGAAATACATGCACCTACCAATATCTTATCAAGGGTTGTTATATATCGGGCTCTTCAAACCCTAGCGAGGGAAACCATAATATAACATTAGCCAATAGCTCACTCCATTAGAGATCATCAACAAGGTAGCATACACAAATGGTAAGTCATTTTTGGAAAATAAATTTATATCCCACACTTGTAAAATATTGACTCCCTCTATCTTTTTGATAACAAGCACATTAGGTAGCACTAGGGTTTTCAAATGCCAAAAAACCTTAACTTCTTCTCTTAGCAGAGCTACATGATAAAATTATTTGTTTTCTCCTCTAGGTATAAGTCCTAGTATTCCTAGTCTCCTTAGGACAAAACCTTTACCCTAGTCTTCCCTTGAAATTCCTTTGATAATCCTAGTTGTTAGTTTCTTAGTTGATTCAATCCATAATTTTACCATTTTCTAGGGCACACACATTATTCCCCTCTTTCTGTGCATGAGATATATAAAATCATTTGATTTATGTGTAACCCTTCATAAATGCCAAAAATTCTAGTCAATGACTCATTAATGCACTCATGTTTGTTTAGATTGTGTAGTGGGTATATGTAAATTTTGTTAAACCCACCAATTGTTAATAACATTTATTTAGTTTTCCATGATGTCCACTAAACTTATTGATTTTGATCAATAGAATGAGAGAGTTCAAATGGAAACTAGATGTTAGAATGGGTATCATTTTCCACCTACAAATAAAGATTTTGAGGTTACATTTCATGACACACCATAGAAAGTAATGTTATTTTACCAAAATTCCTCCAGGGAGACTTGAAACCATTATTCTTTTCCCTTCACCATCTATGAGAGTTTATTGCACATTCCTACCCAATTTTTGGGTTAGAGTACACAAGGATACAAAGTACGCTCCCAAACCCAATCGCACAAATATGTTGATGCCATTCCATTTCCATGCCATTGCCATTCCTTTCCAAGCCATTCCACGCCATGCCATTTCCATGCCATGCAATTTCAATTACATTTCCATGTCTTGTCAATCCATGCCATGCCATGCCATTCCCATGACATTTTCATGCCTTTCCATGCCAATGTTATTCCTTTCCAAGCCATGCCATGTCATGTCATTGCCTTGCCTTTCCTTGACTTTCCTTTCCATGCCATGCCATGCCATGCCTTTCCTTTGCATTCCATCTCATGTCATTCCTTGCATTTCCTTTCCATGCCATAGCTTTCCATGCCATTCATTACATTTCCATGCAATTCCATTCCTTTCCTTTCATTTCATTTCCTTTCCTTCCCATGCCATGACTTGACTCACATTTCCTTTCCTTTCCTTTCCTTTACATTCCATGCCATGCCATGCATTTCCTTTGCATGCCTTTCCATGCCATTCCTTGCATTACCTTTCCTTTCCATTCCATGCATTACATTTCCATGCCATGCCTTGAATTTCCATGTCATGCCATGCCATGCCTTTCCATTCCATGACTTGCCATGCCATTCCTTGCCTTTCCATGCCATGCCATTACTTGCCTTCCATTTTCATGCCTTTCCATGCCATGCCATGCCTTTACATTCCTTGTAATGCCTTTCCTTGACATGCCATGCCATGCCATGCCATGTCATGTCATGCCATGCCATGTCATGCCATGCTATGTCATGCCTTTCCTTTCCTTGCATTTCCATGACATGACTTGCATTTCCTTGCCTTGTCATACCATGCCATTCCATGCCTTTCCTTTCCATGCCATGAATTACCATGCCATTCCTTTCCTTGCCATGCCATGACTTTCCTTACCTTGCATTGCCATGACTTTCCATTCCATGTCATGCCTTGCCTTACCTTCCATTGCCATGCCATGCCTTGTCATTCCATGCCATGCCATGCCTTGCCTTGCCTTTCCTTTCCATGCCATGCCATTCCATGCCTTGCCTTGCCTTGGTAGGGTATGGTACGGTATGCCTTTCCTTGGTATGGTATGCATTGCCTTGCCTTGCCTTTGTATGGTATGGTACGGTATGACATGGTATAGTATGGAATTCCTTGTCTTGGTATGGTATGGTATCCTTGTCCTGGTATAGTATGGTATGGTATGCCTTTCCTTTCCTTTCATTTCCAAGCCATGGTATGGTATGGTATGGTATGCCTTGCCTTTCCTTTCCTTGCCATGGTATGGTATGGTATGGTATGCCTTGCCTTTCCTTGCCATGGTATGATATGGTATGGTATGGTATTCCTTGCATTGCCTTGTCGTGCCTTGCCATGGTATGGTATTCCTTTCCTTGCTTTTCCTTTCCAAGGCATGGTATGGTATGGTATGGCATGCCTTTCCTTTCCATTGTATGGTATGGTATCCTTGGCATGGTATAGTATGGTATGTCTTTCCTTACCATGGTATGCTATGGTATCCTTGGCATGTTATCCCATGCCTTGAAGGCAAGGTATGCCATCCCTTGAAGGAAAGGCAAGTGAAGGCAAGGAAAGTGAAGGAAAGACAAGTGAAGGAAAGGTATGATATGCGTTTCCTTACCATGCAATATCATGCCATGCCATGCCTTGGATTTCCATACCATGCCTTTCCCTGCCTTCACTTTCCATGCCTTTCCATGACATGCATTTTCTTTCCATGTCATACGATGCATTGCCTTGCCTTCACTTGCCATGCCATGCCTTCACATGCCTTGCCTTGCCATGTCATGACATACCATGCCTTGCATTTCCTTCACTTTCCATGTCATGCCTTGCCTTTACATACCTTTAATTTACATGACATGCCTTTCCTTTCCATTCCATGCCTTTCACTTTCCATGTCATGCCTTTCCATTCCATTTCATGCCTTGCCTTGCCATACCATTCCTTTCCATGTCATGCCTTTCCTTTCCATGCCATGCATTTCCATACCATTCCTTTCCATGTCATGCCTTTACATATCATGCATTTCCATTCCATGCCATGCCTTTCCTTGCCTTCACTTACCATAACATGCCTTGCCTAAATGAACAAGTTTAATACGTAAATAATGATTTTACTAAGTTAACAAGTTTAATACATAAACATTACAATCAAAGGATTAATTAAGCATGTAATTATACAACTTGTTATCCCACATATCTTAGATAAACATACTTGCATGAGAATTTCAATGTCATAACATAATCTCTTTTTATTCATATATATAAGTTATATTCATAGTTTTCAAACATGGATGATCATAATTAATATGATTAATTATACCTACACGTACACCTACAACTACAACTAGACCTTGCCTTCCCTTGTAATTTCATGCCATGATTGGCCTTGGCATGTCTTCCCTTTGATTGTCTTGCCTTGCCTTGCTTTTCCTTTCCTTGCATTTCCTTACTTTTCCTTGCATTTCCAAACCAACATGTCCCTGAATGGATTGAGGAGGTGAGTTCCAACTCACGATAAAAATCAAACCAAGACTCAGATGGAAGAATCATTAGATGCATTAGATATGAAGCACTAGGGTTCAACTAGTGGGGCCCCTCCATTGTCATTTGGTCGACAAAAAAACTGTTTGTTGGACTATCTTCGGCACTGGAGTTTTTCTCAATGAGGCATAATGTAATTTATGATAAGGAGGTCAATTTTCAAGACCAATGTGTCAGGTGTTTGTGGGTAGTGTAGTCATGTGTTCCTTAGCCAAACAGACTTCTAGAAGTTTACAAAACTCCATTATGTTGCTTGGTTTGGATTTTATGCCCTTGGAACAAATTGGCCACATGTCCCTTAATGGATTGACGAGGTGAGTTGAAACTCTTGTTAAAACTCAAACCAGGACTCAAATGGATGAACCATTAGTTGCATTGGATATAGAGCACTGAGTTTCATCTAGTGGGGTCCCTTCATTGTCATTTTGTAGATCAAAAAATCATTTGTTGGAGTATCTCCAACACTAAGGTTTTACTCAATGAGGCATAATGAAATTTCTAAAGAGGAGGTTGATTTTCAAGAACATTGTGTCGGGCATTTTGGGGTAGTGTAGTTGTGTGGGACTTGGCCAAAAATACTTCTAGGAGCTTATGAAACACTTTTATGCTGCTCAGTTTGGATTTTATGCCCCCAGATCGAATTGGCCACATGTTCCTGAATGACCTTAGGAGGTGATTTTCAACTCACAATAAATCTCAAAAAAAGACTCGGATGAACAAACTGCCAATTGCATTGGATCCAGAGCACCAGTTTTCAACTGGTGGGGCCCCTTCACTAAAATTTCGTCACACGAAAAACCATTTGTTGGAGTATCTCTGACACTAGGGTTTTGCATAGTGCTTATTACATATGTTTGACAATTTAACACCTTGTTAGGCTAGATATGGCATGGAATGGCAAGGAATCACATAGAATGACATGGCATGGCAAGGCAAGTAATGGCAAGGAAAGTAATGGAAATACAAGGAAAGTAATGACAAGGCAAGGAAAGAAAAGGAAAGTGAAGGAAAGTTAAGGCATGGAATGGTATGGCATGGCATGGAATGGCAAGGCAAGACAAGGAATGGAAAGGAAAGGAATGGCATGGAAAGTGAAAGAAAGTGAAGGCATGGAAAGTGAAGGAAAGGGAAGTGAAGTCATGGCAAGTGAAAGAAAGGAAAAGAAAGTGAAGGAAATGCAAGTGAAGAGAAGGAAAGGAAAGTGAAGGCATGGCAAGTGAAGGAAATTCAAGGCAAGGAATGAAAAGGAAAGGCAAGGCACGCCAAGTGCAGGAAATGGAAGTGAATACAAGGAAAGGAAAGTGAAGGAAAGGAAACAAAAGTGAAGGCATGGCAAGTGAAGGAAATGCAAGGAAAGGAATGAAAAGGAAAGGAAAGGCACACCAAGTGAAGGAAACAAAAAGCATGGAATGGCATGTCATAACATGGTATGGAAAGGAAAGGCATGGGAAGTAATGGAGAGGAATGGAAAGGCAAGGAATGACATGGAAATTGAAGACAAGTGAAGGCATTGAAAGTGAAGGAAAGGCAAGTGAAGGCATAGAAAGTGAAGGGAAGGAAAGGAAACGCAAGTGAAGGCATGGAAAGTGAAGGAAAGGAAAGTGAAGGCATCGCAAGTGAAGGCAAGGCAAGGAAAGTGAAGGAAGACATGTGAAGGAAAGACAAGTGAAGTCATGGAAAGTGAAGGAAATTCAAGTGAAGTCATGGAAAGTGAAGGAAAGGCAAGTGAAGGAATCACAAGTGAAGGAAATGTAAGGAAAGTGAACGTAAGACAAGTGAAGGAATGGCATGGCATGTAAAGTGAGGGCATGGCAACTGAAGGAATGAAAATTGAAGGCATGGCATGATAAGTCATGGAAAGTGAAGGCATGGAAAGGAAAGACAAGGAAAGGCAAGGCAAGGAAAGGAATGGCATAGAAAGTCATGGAATGGCATGGCAAGGCAAGGCAAGGCATGTCAAGGCAAGGTGAGGCATGTCAAGGCATGGGAAGTGAAGGAAAGGAATGGAAAGGAATGGCAAGGAAAGTAAAGTGAAGGAAAAGGATGACATGTCATGGCATGTCATGAAAAGACAAGGCATGGCAAGGCAAGGCAAGGAATGACAAGGAAAGGAATGGAAAGGAATGGAAAGGAAAGGAAAGTGAAGGAAAGGCATGGCATGAAATTTAATGACAAGGAAAGACATGCCAATCGAAGACAATGAATGAAAAGGAAAGGAAAGTGAAGGAAAGGCAAGGCATGGAATGGCATGCAATGGGAAGGCAAGGAATGACAAGGAATGGCAAGGAAAGGAATGACATGGAAAGTGAAGGAAAGTGAAGGCAAGACAAGTGAAGGCATGGTAAGTGAAGTCAAGGCTAGGCAAGTGAAGGCAACGAAAGTGAAGGAAAGGAAATGTGAGTGAAGGCATGGAAAGTGAAGGAAAGACAAGGAAAGTGAAGGAAAGGAAAGGTAATGGAAGGTATGGAAAGTTAAGGCATGGCAAGTGAAGGTGAGGAAAGAAAAGGAATGGCTAGGCAAGGAAAGGAAAGTGAAGGAAAGGAAATACATGGCATGTCATGGAAAGGAAAGGAAAGGTAAGGCAAGTAAAGGAATGTAAAGGAAAAAAATGGCATGGAAAGTGAAGGCAAGTGAAGTCATGGAAAGTGGAGGCAAGGAAAGTGAAGGAATGGAAAGGTAAGGCAAGTGAAGGAAAGGAAAGTGAAGGAAATGCAAGGAAAGTGAAGGCATGTAAAGTGAAGGAAAGGAAAGTGAATACATGGAAAGTGAAGGCATGGAAATTGAAGGAAAGGCAAGTGAAGGCACGGAAAGTAAAGGCAAGGAAAGACAAGTGAAGGCAAGGCAAGGCAAGTGAAGGCAAGGAAAGGTAAGTGAAGGCATGGAAAGTGAAGGCAAGGAAAGTGAAGGCATTGAAAGTGAAGGAAAGGAAAGTGAAGACATGGAAAGTGAAGGCGAGGCAAGGAAAGTGAAGGAATGGCATGGAAAGTGAAGGTATGGCATGGCAATGAACGGAAAGTGAAGGCATGGTAAGGAAAGGAAACGCATGGCAGGGCAAGGCAAGGCAAGGCAAGGCATGGAAAGGCAAGGCAAGGCATGGAAAGGAAATTAAATGCATGGTATCACATGGAAAGGAAAGGAAATTCATGGCATGGAAACACATGAAAAGTAAAGTAAAGGAATGAAAATGCATGGAAAGGTAAGGAAATTGAAGGGAAGGCATGGCATGGCATGGAATGGAAACATGTGGCATGGCATGGCATGGCATTACAAGGCAAGGAATGACAAAGAAATGAAAGGAATGGAAAGGCAAGGAATGACAAGGCATTTCAAGGCAAGGCAAGTGAAGGCAAGGCATGACATGGAAAGGTATTGCATGGCATGGCATGACATGGAAAGGAAAAGAATGACAAGGAAAGAAAAGGAATGACAAGGAAAATAAAGTGAAGGAAAGGCAAGCCATGGCAAGGAATGGCAATGCAATTCATGAAAAGGAATGACAAGGCAAGGGATGGCATGGAAAGTGAATGAAAGTGAAGGCATGGCAAGTGAATTAAAAAAAAGTGAAGGCATGGGAAGTGAAGGCAAGGCAAGTCAAGTGAAGGAAAGGAAAGGAAAGAGAAGGCATATAAAGTGAAGGAAAGGAAAGTGAAGACATGGCAAGTGAAGGAAATGAAAGTGAAGGCATGGAAAGTGAAGGCAAGGCAAGGCAAGTGAAGGCAAGGAAAGTGAAGGAAAGGAAAGGCAAGTGAAGGAATGGCAACTGAAGGAATGGAAAGTGAATGAAAGGAAAGTTAGGGAATGACAAGGAAAGGAAAGGAATGGAAAGGCAAGGAAAGGTAAGGAAATTGAAGGCAAGGCAAGGCATGGCATGGAAAGGCAAGGCATCAGAAGGAAAGGAAAGGAATGGTAAGGAAAGGAATGGCATGGCAAGTGAAGCCGAGTGAATGAAAGTGAAGGAAAGGAAAGGAAATTGAAGGCAAGGCTTGGCAAGTAAAGGCATGGAAAGTGAAGGAAAGGAAAGTGAAGGAAAGGTAAGGAAATTGAAGGCAAGGCAAGGAAAGTGAAATAATGTCAAGTGTGAAGGAATAGAAAGTGAAGGCAAGGAAAGTGAAGACATGTAAAATCAAGGAAAGGAAAGTGAAGGAATGATAAGTGAATGTAATGCAAGAAAAGAGAAGACAAGGCGAGTGAAGGAATGGCATGGAAAGTGAAGGAATGGCAAGGAAAGGCAAGGAATGGAAAGGTAAGGAATGGCATGCCAAGTGAAGGAAAGTAAAGGAAAGTGAATGAATGAAAAGTGAAGTCAAGGCAAGTGAAGGAATGGAAAGTGAAGGCAAGGAAAGGAAAGTGAAGGGAAGGAAAGGGAAGGAAAGGCAAGGCATGGCAAGTGAAGGAAAGGAAAGTGAATGCATGGTAGGTGAAGGAAAGGAAAGTTAAGGCATGGAAAGTGAAGGCAAGGAAAATAAAGTTAAGGAAAGGCAAGTGAATGAAAGGAAAGTGAAGGCAAGGAAAGTGAAGGGAAGGAAAGGCAAGTGAACGTATGGAAAGTGAAGGAAAGGAAAGGAATTGAAATGCAAGGAAAGACAAGGCAAGGAGTGGAATGGCATGGCAAGGAAAGGAAAAGAATGGAGAGGCAATAAATGACATGGAAAGTGAAGGAAAGTGAAGGAAATTGAAGGCATGGAAAGTGAAGGCAAGGCAAGACAATTGAATGTAAGGCAAGTGAAGGAAATGCTAGTAAAGTGAAGGCATGAAAAGTGAAGGCATGGCAATTGAAGGTAAGGAAAGGAAAGTGAAGGCAAGAAAAGGAAAGTGAAGGCAAGGCAAGTGAAGGAACGGAAAGTGAAGGCATGCCATGGCTTGGCAAGGCAAGGAAATGAATGGAAAGGAAATGAAAGGAAAGGAAATTTAAGGCAAGGAAAGTGAAGGTAAGAAAATGAATGTCATGGAAAGGCAAGGCATGGCATGGCATGGAGTGAAAAGGTAAGGAAAGGCATGGCATGACAAGGCGAGGAAAGGCATGGAAATAAAATAATGCCATAATAACCATAAAATGAAGCCAAAATTATTCCTTTTACATACCTATGGTCATTCAAGTAGACCATCAGGATCAATTCTAATACGGACAATATCTATTAACTTATTGTACTCAGAGTAAGGAAAGAAGTATCGTACCTTTGATGAGTTCTTACTTGGAATTGTGTGTAGTTGGAGGTTTGCATGAATAACCAAGTTTGTAAAGTGGTATATGACTTGAATTGGTTTATAATCTTGAAATATATAACTACCTTTCTTTCCTGTTCTTTCATCTTGTGTTAAATATTCTCCTTTAATAACCATCAACCCAATCAAAAATTCAATGCCTTTGGAGTCTGTTATTGATCGCATGAGGGTATGATTTTCCTATAAGCATAGTTCTAGCCAATATTAGTGCCCCATTCATTATCTCTTGGGGAAACCACTATGTATATATGCCCTACAAAAAATGGAGTGACAAAATCTGAGTCCACTAAATGACCAAAGCATAAAAAATTGATGTTAGTTATTCAAAATTTAATAGAAGGATTCAACAAACCTAGAAGTACAAGAGTTGAGACATGATCATAATATGATGAAATACTTGATTGGTCCTCCTCCAACTAGGATAATTTTTTAATTATATGTTGACCAATAGGGAGTGATACAGGATCCCATATATCAACCTAGTATGTCGATTCTCAATCATCCAATTCATTACTACTACGTGGACCACAAAAGCAAGAGAGTTTTTTCGTCCATATTTCAACTATCGCATTTTATTATGTTCTAACTGAATGAAATCCATGAGTTCCCTGGATTGTTTTGCATTCATACCACTGTGATTGATCTACATCGAACAAATCCCAAAAATAACTATGTACATTTCCTTTCCTGTGTGATTGGTATTCACGGGTTCTTGTTCCCTCTCCCATTACTGAAGAACACCATTCAACAATGGATTTCACATTTTGAATGAGGGAAGAAGTTGTGAACTTCATTTATTGTCTATGTAATGCTCTTTTTATGCATGCACCTGCTCCATCACGCACCCCTTTCCAATGCACAGACTCAAAATAGTTCCAAATGTGTGGTACCTTGAGTTTTTTGTGAAACATACACAACCATTGAAATACATGAGCATTTTTGAACTGACCTGCACAACCATCTAACCAAATCCAATTTTGATCCATCTATATGTTCTTCTCGTTAAGGTGATTGTAGAACAAATGAAAACAATTGTGTACGTAGGCTAAGTCATGGCATTGATCATATCTTATTAGAAGTGATACTCTTTCAATATAACTTTTTTTTGTTCATTACTATCTATTCCATGCATGTATGTGATATGGACCATTATGTTGATGTGCTCTGAGTGATAATATTGGATTTGAATCTCATTTTACGGTTGAAGGGTGTATTTCTCAACAAAATCAACCACTAATAACATAGTACCAATGGGAAATATATCTCTGCATATTCTAAAATGCTCGTCCTACAATCTAGACACATGGACATGATGAACATAATGTTGTTTCTTTTCAACTAAGTCCTCATGAAGTCACAAACTCATACTTAGGAAGTAACCAATTGTATATTTTTATTTCTTGTCCTCCATCAATATCATATGTGACATATGTAACATCCCAAAAAGAAAAATTATTTTTAAGTCTGAAAATACTCAGGAATTTATTTTTGTTTTTGGTAAATTCGAAATTGGAATATTATTGCCATTTATGGAAATTCCGAATTTCAAATTTAGTTTATTGTAATTTATGATTATGACTATTGCAAAAAGATTTGATTTGTCCCAACCAAATCTTTGACTATGACACTTGTAAGAAACAAATATTTTTATATTTATTACTGATGGACAAATGGAACAACTAGGTTGAAATCAACTGACCATGACTCCATGAGTGGGGAACATGTTGGAACTACCTTAGGGTTGAATGTTACAAGTGGAAAATCAAGAATTTGGCCATTTGCAGCCCCTGAAAATCAGGGATTTGGAAAGCTACGAAAATTCCCAAGGGGAAAAGACCTAGGCACAAATGCTTTTGGATATATAACATATGAAAGGAGGGAGGACATTGCCTAGTATGATGAGGAAAAGGAATTATCACTTGCTGTTATGAACACTTATTTTTCTAAGTGTGAGGCAAGGAGGAGATCTTTCTGAAATTGAAGAAGGAATATAGCTAAGGAGGAGTTATGGAGTTCGCCCTCATGGATTCATGGTTAGGCTAGGGGGTAGATGGAGCAGGTAGATTGGTTGTTCCATTCTAAGGTTGGGAGTAACTTGGTTGTTCCATTTGTTGTTCGGTAACTTGCTTAGATATGTCCATCTACTCTTTCTCTGATCGAATGTTGTTTTGATTTAATGGCTGATAGAATACATCTAATTTAATTCTGGACGAATTACTGATGGAATGGAATAAATGGTAGGAAAAACCCTTACAGTTTAATTGTATGCGTTGAGTAAACTTCCTGTGTATCTTAACTGTGAATGGAATTGAATTATGTAAATATATATGTATACTTATATTACTGTAAGTAAATACGTAGAGTTGTATTACTTAGTTAATAATATACAACAGTGTACATGTCAAAACCAGACTTAGGATGAATATCTATATATGATAGGAATAAATATATATATATATAGTAATTGTACAGAATGTTTCATAACTGCTTAAACATCTAATGACTCACACCATAAGATTTTCAATGTTGGATACATGAGAAAAATTGAATACATCTTCCCTCTTTATAATTATCCCTATAGCATAAGATTGTACAGTTTGGTTATTCACAAACGAAGCTCTGTGTTTTGTTATAAAATAACTCAGAAGCGAACATTCAGTGAATTAAAGGAAAAAAATCCGGAAAAATACAAAATATACATGCATATACATATTTCAGTGGATATGAAGATGCACATCTATATGAATAATTAAGGAATGTTTGAATTGTTATAAGGATCAAAGTAGATCCAGAAGGGGGTATAAAATATTTCATTATATGAATACATATTGCTATCTGATATAGAGTCCCGAGTTATAAAATATCTAATATACAAAAACAAATGATTGACTGTTACGTAACTTGAAAATTGAGTTTCCATCTAAATTGGATATACATTTAGGAGCAAATAGTACATTCTTGTTTCATTACAAAATAACACACAAGCAAAAGGTTTGGAATGGTAAATACATAAAGTAAGTCCACAGTATGGGGTTTTCCTGTATGTCTTTTCTTTAAAATGAATATACAATTGACTAGGAGCCTGATACAATTTCCCACGATAACAGTATTTTAGGGCAGAACCAAATCTTTATGATAGAACTTGGAGTCATTTGTTTTTATTTAAAACGTTGAAGATTGGAACCCGAGTACCTTTTGCAGAAGCCACGTCTTTGGGAATCCCGAGACTTTGGATGATTAATAACCCTACAAGGAAACCAAGAAATGTTAATTAATATTAGATCATAGGTGAATAAAATTCAAATTCTCGAACATAGAGTAATTACTTGGATAAATTCTATGCCAAATAAATATCACAGACATAATTTATAACTTCACTTATCTTTTGATTTGGGCCTGTGGTTTTCCATCTGCGTCATCAAAGAAATCATCTACAGACCCAAAGGGGGAAAGGGAGACCAAGGTTGGCCTGATGGGTACCCTAGAGGCAAACAGGGGTCCCATCATTAGATCATAGTAACCAAATATTTAACCATGAACTATAGTAGGAAAATAAAGAAGATTTTTCAACCAGAGTTTGATTCAAGGATGCAAAGTATAAAACAGGCTCCACAAACAAAACATATGAATTCAAGTCATGGATGTTGCCACAAAATTTGTGATTTCACAATCATAAGAAAATGGAAATTACAGGTCACTAACAAAGAATAAAACAAGAACATAACGAAATAACCATCAGATTCCAAAAATAGAATAAACATAAATCCTTTAAGAGCTATGAAGTTATGGAACAATGCTATACATTGGAAACTTAGAACTTGTATCTATACATGTACATATGTGATTAGGGTAAATAGAGAAATTTGGAGTTGGAGCCAAAAACCTGTACAATAATAAAGAAACTCTTATCCCAACCACAGGAATGTTGTTGTGACTTCATGACTTAAGGACCCTAGAATACCTGGTCTCCATAGTAAACCAAGAAGTCGATAACTTACAGACTTAATACTAATCCGAACAAAGAATACAAGGAAATAGTAGAAACTATTTTTTTTATACAACGAGCACGGTAAGGGTCATCCCATTCAAAGAGTAAGTTTAAATAACGAGAGTCAAGACCTTGTCCTGATGGAAAATCTTGCGAAAGGACATGGGTCTGGCCAAAGAATTTAAACATACTGTATTTTACAAACTACTCGACATTGATAAGTTTTAACCATTGTTTTTACAACAATAGATATACTGCGAGCATATCCCAATTTAAATGCCAGGTTACACATCAAAGAAATAACTAAGGGTATTCATTGTTGACAGAACTCTAACACAACAAGGACTATCCCCATTTCAAAATGAAAACCTCCTGCATAGAAGCCTTCATGAATCAATGGTTGTTGCAGAATGGAATGACTACCTCAAGGAAAAGATAAATACATAATAGTTACAGAGATGACTAAACCTCACGAAATTACCGCCCGATTTCAAATAGAATAAGTGTGTTGTGAACTTACCAGGGGGTCGCATAACCTTTATGCATTCCACCGGGTAAGGATCTCCAAGTCGTTGACCACCCTCACAGAGAAAAAAAATCAGAGTTAATAATGAAGCATCACACAGAAGACTCACAATAGTCATGTAAACCCTTACTTTGCAAAGTAATAGTGGAAGTACGAATACCACATCTGGTCATGTGAAAAGACAAAGATGGAACAATCTTATTGGACATGGGGTCTAGTGATGGCCTCGGGTTTACCTCTCGCAGGGTCTCCATTAATGGACTCAACAGAGGTTTTAACTCATGACTGACAGAAACCTTTCAAATTCATACTAAGTTAATGCAAGGAAAGGACAACTCCTTTAAGGCACAATACACAGGACTATCAAAATCTAGTTATTATCATTCAGTTAAAACATGACTAATAGTTCGTAAATGATGATATTTTTATAGAAAGAAAAATATAAGAATAATAGTCAGAAGTTTTAATCACAGCCAATGTTCACAATGATTTTGTTTGGCCATGTAAAGTAACATATAATCACCACAAGTTAGGCCTATAACCTTCTCATTACGGGTGTATGCTTTCGATCCTTTATGATATGAACATAGTCTATTGGGTAGGGATTTTTTTATTTTCGTAATGTATAATGGGGGTTGATCATGTGCGCTAACATGGAAACCTATGCTTAGAAAGGAGTATAGGTCTAAGAATCCTATGTATTATACAACACACATATATAAGGATTATAATACTAATAGGTTGGAGGTTTATAGAAGCCAATGTTTAAATGATAATAGGTTAATCTTTGTAGATATGCTTGAAATCCGAGAGGTGAGGGGGATAACAGAGTCACCCTTTCCCTTCTGTATGGAAATTATGTGTAGTAGGAGGTAAGTCAGAGTAAGAATATTTTCAGATGACAGTTCATCATTCTGATAACTAGGAATTATGAACCTCACATAAGTTAACAACGATGATAATTAACTACTTATATTTTAACTATAAGTCTTCCAGAATGAGTTGTTTAATAGAAAGAAGATTTAATGTTCCTCAATTTTTTTTTTTTTATTATTGATAAATTTCGGGTATGTTACATATGGTATGAGAAAAAATGTTACAACACTTGGACCTTAAACAGGGCCAAAAATATTTGCTTAGCACATATTTTTTGTTTTATGAAAAACTAACAAAAACAATTATTGTTACAAATAGAAAACCTTTATTTCTATTGTGATCATGGCAACACAGAATGAAGTGGAGATCAGAATCGAAGAGAATCCTGAGCAAGGACCTCCTAAATAATAGAGGTACAACAGTGACGGAAGTTCACCTACCGAGGTTCTGGAAACTATGATAAATCTCATTGTGGAACTGCAAGTTTTCAAAGAAGACAATGAGAAACTGAAAAAAGCACAACAATAACAACATGAGATAAATGAAGTACTCTTACAAAGCATAGTAACAAGGAAGAGCCCGAAAGACAATAATTAAGAAGAAGAGGTCAGTAAAAGGGCCTCCAAAAATTGTGGTCCTAAAGGAGAAAAAGGTGATAGCTCTTTCGAAGGTACACCATCAACAGAAGATAAAACAAACACATAAAGAAAAAGGAAACAGGTGGATCACCTAGAGGGAGAGTTTAAGAAAATCAAATCGTCCACCTTTGACGGGGAATCCAGAACAGGGGAGGAGGCTGAAGTGTGGTTATTGGACATAAAAAATTATTTCAAAATCTACAACTATTCCAACAATATGAAGGTCAGAATGGCCATCTATAACCTAAAAGGAAAAGAAAGCATTTGGTGGCAGGATCTGAAGTTGGCTAAGTGTCTAAAGGAAAAACAGATGGAGTGGTCGAATTTTAAGAAATACTTTAAGAAATAGTATTTATCTAAAAGTTACTATGAAAGAAAAACTAAAGCGTTTTATGAGCTATGACTCGGTCAAATGGATATGGATGATCTGATAAACAAATTCCTGGAATTATTAAGGTTTGTGCCTTATATCCAGGAGGACAAAGTAAAAATACAACAGTTCCTAAGTTGTTTACCACAGTCCTATAAGGAAAAAATTGGATTCGACAACCCTAAGTCCTTGAGTGAAGTTTTCAAGAAGGCCTGAATGTGTTACAACTAACACAAACAACAGTTAGAATTTCCCAAGGCTTGGAAATATAAGAAACAAGACCGAATGAATCAGTGGAAGAAGGGATATTAGCCAACCCCTTTCTGGAATGCAACAAAGAGTTTTCTAAGGAAATATTTTCACACCAATAACCAGAACACACAAGGAGGTGGTAAACCAGTCAATCTGGGAACAAAGAAGTTTGGGGACATCCCCAGGGAACCGTTAAAATGCTGGGAATATGGAGAACCTCACTTAAGGAGGAAATGTCCACGTTTGACTTCAACAGCCAGGACTGCGGTTCACAACCTACAGGAATCCTCCACGATGGGAGATGTGGGAAGAAGTTTGCAGTGGATCAATGCAGATGTGTATGGCCGGCAAGCTAATCAGCAGTCCATTGTAGTGGAAATTGAAGGTAAAATTAACAATACTTGTATTTATGTTTTAATTGATCTTGGAGCTACGTTGAGTTATATCGCTCCTGGTGTAGTGGATTCAAATAAACTTAAGAAAACAAGACATGCAAAATATTGGCTAGTAAAACTAGCAACATGAACAAAAAGAAAAGTATTTGATTTTATTTCCGACTGTGAGTTCAGTTTAGGTGGTCAAAACACAAAGATAAATATGAACATTCTACCGTTAGGGTCTTATGACATAATTATCAGAATGGACTGGTTAGAAAGGCATAAAGAAGTTTTAGATTGTTATGAAAAATCACTCAAGTATAAATATGAAAACGACATTGTTAGGATAGTTCAAGGCTTACGAAAACCAATCTCAGTTAGGCATATTTCAACAATGCAATTTAAGAAGTGCATGAGAAAAGGTTGTCAAATTTATGCTATTCAAGTGACAAATCTGTTGGAAAACGAAAATAAACCAAGCTTAGAGGATTTTGTCATCTTGCATGATTTTAGAGATGTGTTTGTTGATGAGATACCTCAATTACACCCAAGGAGAGAAATAGACTTTTCTATCAATCTGTTTCTTGGTTCATCTCACATATCTAAGGCACCCTACCAAATGAGTTTACCCGAGTTAACAGAATTAAATATTCAACTACAATAATTGTTGTACAAGGAATACATCCAGCCAAGTGTCTCACCATGGGGAGAACCAATCATTTTTGTTGAAAAGAAAGACAAAACTCTAAGATTATGCATTGATTACAGACAATTAAACAAAATGATGGTTAAGAACAAATACCCCTTACCTAGGATCAATGATCTGTTCGATCAAGTAGGTGGGGATTTTTTTTTCTCTAAATTGGATTTAATATCTGGTTACCACTAGGTTAGAATAAAATATGAAGACATAAGTAAAACAACACTCATAATGAGATATGGACATTATGAATTTGTTGTTATACCATTTGGGCTCACTAACGCGCCAACAACTTTTATGTGTTTAATGAACATCATTTTCAGTTAGTACTTGGATAAGTTTGTTTTGGTATTTATTGATGATATCCTAGTGTATTATAAAACATAAGAAGAACAAGAAGAACACCTAAGGATAGATCTGCAGACTTTAAGAAAACACAAATTGTATGCTAAATTCGACAAGTGTGACTTTTATCAAAAGAAAATACAGTACCTAGTACATGCAATATCTGAAGAAGGTATTGCAGTCGATCTAGAGAAAATAAGATCCATCATGGAATGGTCGATACCTAATGATGTAGAGGACATCCGACCATTCATGGGAATCACTAGATATTACCACAGATTTATATAGGGATTCTCCAAGATTTCATACCCTATCACGTCATTACAAAAGAAAGAAACCAAGTTTAACTGGTCACAAAAATGTGAGGACAGTTTTAATAAGCTAAAATAATTGTTAACAACCGCACCCATTTTAAAGGTAGGAGATCCAAACAAAGACTTCACAGTCTGTGTGGATGTGAGTAAAGAAGGTCTGGGTGGTTTCCTAACTCAAGAAGGGCACATTATTTGTTATGAGTCCCGAAATCTAAAGGAGAACAAACGAAACTATGTCACTCATGACTTAGAGTTAGCAGTTGTAATACACACTTTAAAGATGTTGTCGCACTATATAATGGGCATAAGTTTTTTTTATTGATTGATAACAGGGGTGTGAAATTTTTTTTAGTCAACTAGACCTTAACACAAGGCAAGCAAGATGGTTGGCCTTCTGGAGAGAATTCAAATTTGAGGTAAGACACATCAAGGGTAAGTAAAACAAGGTGGTTGATGCCTTAAGTAGAAGAACTCATGGCTTGTTTGAAATGAACATTAGTAGGGATGAAAGCGATCTTGAGCAGAGGATAAAGGTTGCAAGGAATAATGATGAAAATTACACTAAAACAGTGGCAGATTTATGAAATAATGCATAAAATTTAGACAAAACATATATGAGTTTAGACATAAATGGTCTACTATGATTTAAAAACATATTATACATAGAAGATTCTATTGAATTAAAGTTAACAGTTTTAGATTAAGTACACAAGAAACCATATTCTGGTCATCTAGGATACCAGGAAACGACGACAACACTAAGGAAGTTATTTTATTGGCCTAATATGAAGGGAGAAACAACAAAATACTTATTTAGGTGCCAAGATTATCAACAAGTGAAAGTTGAACACCAGCATCCAGTCGGCCTGTTGCAGCCTCTACCTGTGCCAGAATGGAAATGGGAGACTATATCACTGGATTTTATTATAGGTTTGCCTAGAACTCAAAAAGAAAATGATTCAATTATGGTAGTAATCGATAAGCTTAGTAAATATGCACACTTTATTCCTGTAAAGTATATTTTTAAAGCTATTAACATCACTAAAATATTCATGAAATAAATTTTTAGACTGCATGGTATTCCTAAAATGGTGATTTCAAATAGAGACGTGAAATTCACATCTACATTTTGGAAAGAATTGTTTGCAGGGTTAAATACTAACTTGAATTTCAACACAAGTTTTCATCCACGAATAGATGGGAAGACCAAACGAACAAACCAAATCATGGAATATATTCTATGAATGTACGTAAGGACAAAACCAAACAAGTGGGAAGACTACCAACACTTGGTGGAATCTACGTACAACAATGGTTACCAAACATCGATTAAGATGAGCCCCTTCGAAGTACTGTATGGAAAAAAGTGTATGAATCTGATTAGCTGGGATAACCCAGTTGAAAGACTCATGGTGGGGCCATAAATGATCCAGGAAAAGGAGAGTATGGTAAGAAAAGTACAACAAAATTTAAAAGAAGAACATGACAGACAAAAAAGTTACGCGGACCTGTAAAGAAGACACCAGGAATTCCAATTGGGAGACCAACTTTATTTAAAAATCAAATCCAGAAGAAGTTCACTAAAGCTAGGAAAATGTTCCAAGTTGGCACCCAGTTTTTGTGGTCCTTTCGAGATATTAGCTCGAATTGGAGCCATGGCATATCAACTTGCACTTCCTGCAAATCTGAAAATTCATAATGTATTTCATGTTTCTTTATTAAAGAATTATATTCATGATCCTACTCATGTGATCGATTGGAACTTGGTGTGGGTGGAACCAGAAGGTGAGTTCCAAGCATAACCTCTACGCTTTCTGGATAGGAGAGAAATAGCACTACAAAACAAATTTGTCGCCCAGGTAAAAGTGCAATGGAAGAACTTTGGTCCTAAGGAGGCCACTTGGGAGTTGGAGGGAGATTTGCAGAAATCTCATCCAACCCTGTTTAGAGAAAGGGACGAACACTGAGGACGGTGTTGTACTGAAGGGGGAAAAGATGTAACATCCCCAAAAAATAAATTATTTTTAAGTCTGAAAATACTAATTTATTTCCATTTTTTGTAAATTCGAAATTGGAAAATTATTGCCATTTATGGCAATTTTGAATTTCGAATTTAGTTAATTGTAAATTATGATTATGAATATTGGGCAAAGATTTGATTTGTCTCAACCAACTCTTTGACTATGACACTTGTAAGAAACAAATTATTTTATATTTATTATTGATGGACAAATGGAACAACCAGGTTGAAATCAGTTGACTATGACTCCATGAGTGGGGAACATGTTGGAACTACCTCAGGGCTGAATGTTACAAGTGGAAAATCAAGAATTTGGCCATTTTCAGCTCCTGAAAATCAGGGATTTGGAAAGATGCGAAAATTCTCAAGGGGAAAATACCTAGGCACAAATGCTTTTGGATATATAACATATGAGAAGAGGCAAGATGTTGCCTAGTATGTTGGGGAAAAGGAATTATCACTTGTTTTTATGAACACTATTTTTTCTGAGTATGAGGCAAGGAGGAGCTCTTTCTGAAATTGAAGGACTATAGCTAAGGAGGAGTTATGGAGTTCGCCCTCATGAATTCATGGTCAGGATAGGGGGTGGAGGGAGCAAGTAGATTGGTTGTTCTGTTCTGAGGTTGGGAGGAACTTGGTTGTTCCATTTGTTGTTCAGTAACTTGCTTAGATATGTCCATATACTTTTTC
Organism: Picea engelmannii; assembly: GCA_009831015.1. NCBI lineage: Eukaryota > Viridiplantae > Streptophyta > Pinopsida > Pinales > Pinaceae > Picea > Picea engelmannii. The sequence continues at coordinate 111,238 of ML787135.1, read as the reverse complement.
TCTGATCGAATGTTGTTTTGATTTAATGGCTGATAGAATACATCTAATTTAATTCTAGATGAATTATTTCTGTTGATTAAATTACTGATGGAATGGAATAAATTGTAGGATAAATCCTTACAGTTTAATTGTATGCATTGAGTAAAATTCTTATGTATCTTAACTGTGAATGGAACTGAATTATGTAAATATATATGTATACCTATATTACTGTAAGTAAATACGTAGAGTCATATTACTTAGTTAAGAATATCCAACCGTGTACATGTCAAAACTAGACTTAGTATGAAAATCTATATATGATAGGAATAACTTTNATATAGTAACTGCACATAATGTTTCATAACTTCTTAAACATCTAACAACTCACACCATAAGATTTTCAATGTTGGATACAAGAGAAAAATTGAGTACATCTTCCCTCTTTATGATTATGTTAATAACATAAGATTGTACAGTTCGTTTATTCACAAACGAAGCTCTTTGTTTTGTTATAAAATAACGCAGGAGAAAAAGTTCAGTGAATTAAAGGACAAAAATCTGGAAACATACAAAATATACATATTTCAGTGGATTTAAAGATGCGCAGCTATATGAATAACTAAAGAATGTTCGAACTGTTATAAAGATCAAAGTAGAACCGGAAGGGGTTATAAAATATTTCATTATATGAATATATATTACTATATGATATAGAGTCCTGAGTTATAAAATATCTAATATACAGAAACAAATGATTGACTGTTACGCAACTTGAAAATTGAGTTCCATCTAAATCGGCTATACATTTAGGAGCAAATAGTACAGTCATGTTTCATTACAAAATAACATAGAAGCAAAGTGATGCAGGAGAATCTGCCACGTCAAGCGAGCCAGCACGGAAGCAATTGGACAGCTGGACAAGCGCCAACACAAATTTTGAAATCACCTTGAAATTGTTGCACAATATTAAATGAAGCCATTAAGAAGGAGCGCCTTTTTGTATAATGTAACCAGATCTTGAGCGATTTTATCTTGTCCTTAGCAGGTAGAAGGCATTTAAAGTAGTTAATGCAGGTAGATAGAATTAATTCTAGATTAGACTGTTTAAGAGCGCATGAGGGAAATGGGATATAGACACCCTCATTGTGTATTGTAACATTATTGGAGAATGAAGCAGCATTGTTGAGAATAACAAGAGCATGAAGAGAGCTGTGTAAGAACACCCATGTACAGATATTTGAATTAATAGAAAGAGTTGATTCAAATTCATGGTTTTGTGTCTGTTCTCTATGTATTGATGCTGAATGATATGCTCATGAATATTTGCTTCATGTTATACATTTTCTTTATATGCTGTGTATATGATTTCATGCTTTGAGTTTGAAGTTTGAAAGGGTGAAGGAATGAGTTTCAATTGTTTCTCTATCTGAACAAGAGTTCTTGCAAGGAGTGCAGTCGAAGTGTCAGCAAGGAGTGCGTTGACAAAGGGTTCAGATAGGGTAGCCTTTGTTCTCATTCGTTCAAAAGTGCAGTTAATCATAGGAGATGTGCAAGGAGTGTGCATGCCAAGTGAAGTCTCAGGGTTGTGGACCTGAGTGAAGCATTTAGAGACTACTGTTGCAGGTGTGCGCAGAGTCGAAAGGATTCAGCACTGGGAAGTCTCTGAAGGTTGTCGCAAGGAGTGCGAGCAAGAGGTTTTTCTGAGAGGACGCAGAGTCGTGGAAAAGCTCAGGAAGGATAAGGCCTTCGAAATCATTGAAGGACAACGCAGGGAAGCTATGACTGGAAGTGTGTAAGAAGCGTCGTAAGTTTGTGAAACAGGTGGACAAGTTCCACGGAGGAACACTTGATCATTCGGAGAAATCGCCAAGGAAGGAAAAAACGGACGGTCAAAATTCTCTAAGGAGATTTCACGAAATTTCGTGAGCCGTTAGATCCCAGGAAGGAGCAGGGAGGTTACGGTAGAAGTGTCAAAGGTTCAAATCTCACGAGGGGCAGGACCATAGATCCGAGCCACAAGGGCTGCCGGATCTACTCGTAAATTCCCATATCGGGGTTTCGTGGGTTGAAACTCCGAAAACATTGCAATGTGAATCCCGAAGTCACGAAACGCGATATCCCGACAAGGGTCAATCAGTGGACAGGTGGCGCACTATTTCAGGGTTTCACGGCGAGAAGTTCTGAAACATTTGCATAAGGATTCACGATATTGAGAACTCCAAAATACCGATGGAGTGAAGGCGTTGAAAGTCAAATTCGCCCATGTGTCGGAGTTTTTGGCTAATCGGGAGTCGGAGAACCGAGTTGTTTGACATCACGAGTGCCAAAATCACGATAAGGAAAACCCCAATAAGAAAAGGAAAAGGTCAGCGTTGACTGGTTGTCGGGTTTCGGGGATTCAAGAGTCTGATGCTTGACCACTGACCTCGCGAAGTTGTGAAGTTCGATCCCCCGAGTGTGAAGAGGGGATCCCACGAGGATTATTGTGGGTGCAGATTTCCTGAGAGGGAAATAGAAGAACCTTTTGAAGTTCTTCGGGCCGAGGAGGAAGGAAATATCCTCTGTTGACGTGGACCTTCTGACCTATGGGTTGTGAGGAAGGGCATCGACGTCATTTGTGGTATCAGAGAACATAAGGATTCTTTTCTTTTTGTAGCATAGAAAAGAGAATTCACCATGCCGCCAAGGAGAAGGGACATGCAATCACTTGATCCAGAGGATAGGGAGATGCCGAGGAGAAGAGGCAGGAAGATGACAGATATAGCTATGGAGAGAGAGATGCGTGATCTGCGAGCTAGAATCGAAGACATGGAGACATCACAAAGATACACAGTCAGTGTTGGGGATCTAAGTGATTCCGAAAGAGAAGTCGAGGTTGAACGTGAAGAGGAAGTTACAGCCGAAGATGCATCAAACAAACATTTGATCAAAGCTATTGCAAGGATGGGCACAAGAGAGAAGATGGACATTCCAGTTTATGAGGGAAATCTGGATGGAGAGGAGCTTCTAGACTGAATTAGAAATATAGACACATACTTTGACTATGAAGATGTCGAAGAGGACAAGAAAGTCAAGCATGTTGTCACGAGATTGAAAGGACATGCAGCGTTGTGGTGGGATGAAATACAAGCTGAAAGATGCTGCAAAGGCAAGCAGAAAATCAAAAGTTGGGATCGAATGATCACAAAGATGAAGGCGGAATTCATCCCCAGGGATTATCAAATTACTCTGTTCAGGAGGATGCAGAACCTGAGACAGAAGATGATGACAGTGAAAGAATACACGGAATAATTCTACAAGTTGAACATCAAGGCAGGTCATCGAGAGAGAGATGATGAAAAAGTTTCCAGGTACCTGAATAGCCTGAGATATGATATCCAGGATGAGATGAGGATGGTAACCATCCGAATGGTGGAAGATGCTTATCAGATGGCTCTGAAAGTTGAGGAGAAGCTGAGCCGAAAGAAGAGTCAAAGAGGCCGAGGTAGAAGTCATCCCAGAGGCAAATCAGTTGCCCAGGATAAATACCAGAAGCCCAAAGAGGACTGGAAGAAATCTTAGACTCAAACTGAGAGAGGTGGAACCTCACAGCAAGGGCAGCATACTGAGCAAAGAGGAGATTATGCTAACAACAATACTTTTCCTTGTACTAGAGGTAGAGGAAGAGGAAGAGGTGGAGTAATCACATGCTTCACATGTGGAAAGAATGGGCACAAGTCTTATGAGTGTCCAGATAAGAAGAAGGAAAGTGGAGAATCTCACATCGCCGAGGCACAAAGGTAGGATGTTGAGGCAGAAGACGCTAAAGGTGGAAGATCGCTGATGATGCGAAAAGTCCTTTTGACACCTGAGAAGGAGGTGGAAAGTTCAGTCCAAAGGACCATAATTTTCAAGACTGCTTGCAAGACCAAGGACAGGGTATGCAAGTTCATTGTAGACAGTGGTATCACGGATAATCTCGTTTCAACCGAGATGGTAGAGAAGCTGGAGCTAGAGACGACTGATCATCCAAGCCCATACAGGGTTTCGTGGCTACAAAAAGGACATCAGGTAACTGTCACTAAACAATGTTTAGTTGAATTTAAGATAGGAGGATGTAATGATAAGATCTTATGTGATGTCATTCCTATGGATGTTTGTCATCTATTTCTGGGTAGACCATGGCAATATGACAGGAATGTGATTCATGATGGGAGAATGAACACATACACCCTGCAGAAGGATGGGAGGACTCACATGTTGCTTCCAATTAAAGATAAGGAGGTGAAGCCTGAAGTAAGCAACACTATACTTCTCATGAGTGGGAAGAAACTTCTTACAGAGGTTAAGAAGAAAGAGGATCCACAGTTCATTGTGGTCAGAAAGCCTAGGATTGTTCTGACTAGTACAAGAGCGGATGATTTACCAGAGGAAGTTCAGGAACTTCTAGAAGAGTTCGCTGACATTGTAGTGGACGAATTACCTCGTTCGTTACCACTGATCAGGAGTGTGAGCCAACATATTGATCTCATACTAGGAGCCAGTTTTCCAAACAAAGCCGCGTATAGATTGACGCTGCAAGAGAATGAAGAGGTCAAAAGGCAAGTCAAGGAGTTCTTGGACAAAGGTTTAGTCAGGGAAATCTTGAGTCCATGTGTTGTTCCAACAGTACTCAGTCCAAAGAAAGACGGAGGCTGGAGGATGTGTATCGACTCGAGGGCGATTAACAAGATAACCATCAGGTATAGATTTCCATTGCGAAGGATGGATGATCTGATGGATTGCTTGAGTGGAGCAAAGTATTTTTCAAAGATTGATTTGAAAAGCGGTTATCATCAAATCCGCATGAGAGAAGGTGACGAATGGAAAACAACATTCAAAACAAATAAAGGGTTGTATGAATGGCTTGTTATGCCGTTTGGCTTACCAAATGTGCCAAGTACCTTCATGAGGTTGATGAATGAAGTCCTGAAGGAGTTCATCGGGAAGTTTGTCATTGTGTATTTAGATGACATACTGGTTTACAGTAAAACAGTGGCAAAGCATCTGAAGCATTTGGCTGCAGTGATGCAGAGGTTGCAGCAGGAGAAGCTGTTGATAAATATGAAGAAATCCTCATTCATGAAGACAGAGCTCATTTACTTGGGATTTGTTATTTCGGCAAATGATTTGAGGATGGATCCAGATAAGGTGGAGGTAATAAAAAATTGGCCATCACCGAAGAATATTTTCGAGGTGAGAAGTTTTCATGGATTGGCTAGTTTCTACCGAAAAATCATCAGGAACTTCAGTGGAATTAGCGCACCAATGATGGACACAGTGAAGAAAATACATAAATCTTTTCACTGGATAGAAGAGGCTGAGAAGAGTTTCAACCTATTGAAGAGGAAGATTACAGAACAACCGGTTTTGGTGTTGCCGGATTTTCGAAAGACATTTCAGGTGAAATGGGATGCAAGTGGGTTTGCAATCGGGGCAGTCTTGAGTTAGGAAGACAGGTCGATAGCGTATTTCAGCGAGAATCTGAATGAAGCGAAAGTGAAATATTCCACTTATGAAAAGGAATTTTATGCTATCATACAGGCATTGAAGAAATGGAGGCATTACTTGATCCTGAAAGAATTTGTCTTGTACAGTGATAATCATGCACTGCAGTTTGTGACTCAACAGGAGAAGTTGAATCAGAAACATGTCAAATGGGTTGAGTATATGCAGAATTTCACTTTTGTGATAAAACATATTTCTGGTACTGCTAACAAAGTTGCTGATGCTTTGAGAAGGAAATGTTTGCTGTTGCAGAAGTTCAAAGTCAAAACGCTGGGTTTTGATGATCTCAGGGACATGTATGTAGATGATCAGGATTTTAAAGAGGCGTATGAAGTAGCTGAGAATCCAGTTCTCAGAGACAGGAACCTGTGGATAGAATACATGATCTAGGAAGGATTGTTGTTCAGGGGAAATCAACTGTGTATTCCGAAATGCTCCATGAGGGAGAACTTGCTGAAGGAGAAACACAGTGGAGGATTGGCAGGACACTTTGGTCACGACAAGACGTTTGCAAAGTTGAACGAGTCATATTTTTGGCCGAGAATGTGAGCATATGTCAAGAGATTCATGGACAGATGCAGAATATGCCAGCATTCGAAGGGAAAAAAGAAGAATGCGGGGTTTTATCAACCATTTCCCATACCAGAGAGGATGTGAGATGCGATTAGCATGGATTTTTTATTGGGTTTGCCAAGAACACAAAGAGGTTGTGATTCAATCTTTGTGGTAGTGGATAGATTTTCCAGGATGGCACACTTCATTCCATGTCAGAAGACCAATGACGCAACTCACATTGCAAACTTGTTTTTCAAAGAGGTCATTCGACTTCATAGGTTTCCAAGAAGCATAGTTTCGGATCGAGATACTAAGTTCATAGGGAACTTTTGGAGGACCTTATGGAAGAAGATGGGAACTAACTTGGTGTACAGTTCGGCTTATCATCCTCATATGGATGGACAGACAGAAGTGGTGAACAGAAGTCTGGGAGACTTGTTGAGAAGCTTGGTGACAGAACACCACAGCCAGTGGGACAACATATTGCCACAGGCAGAGTTTTCTTATAATGACTCAGTTAACAAGAGCACAGGGAAGAGTCCATTTCAGGTTGTTTATGGCATGCAACCGAGAGGAATTTCTGAACTAAGGGATTCAAAACAGACTGTGACTAGGAGCACTAGAGAAGAAGAATTCACGGAGGAGATGAAAGAACTTCACCACCAGGTGAAGCAACGATTACAGAATTCAAGCCAGGAATATAAGCGTAGAGAATATCAGCATAGAAGACAACTTCAGTTTGAGGTTGGTGACTTGGTTCTAGCACATTTGAGATTCCTGAGAGGAACATATAATAAATTGAAGATGAAGAAAATCGGGCCATGTAGGGTCTTGAAGAAATTTGGGGAAAATGCTTACGATATTGAATTACCCGATGGGATCGAAATTTCTCCGATATTCAATATCTCAGATTTGTACCCATATAAAGTTGATTAAACAGGGACTAGAAATGAGCAGCCAGTGATCCAGTGGAAAAAGAATATGCCAGTGGCAGAAAAGACGCATATGGAATGCATACTGGATAAGAGAGTGAGCAAGAGGACCAGGCGAAAGCAATACTTTGAGTATCTGGTCAAATGGAAGAACCATCTAGTTGAAGATGCCAGCTGGGAAAGTGAAGCAGAGATATAGAAGCATGGACAGACCGTGTGTGAGCTCATGGATAGGATCCCATGAAAATTTTCAAGTGAGGGAGTATGATGCAAGAGCATCTCCCACGTCAAGCGAGCCAGTGTGGAAGCAATTGGACAACTGGACAAGCACCAACACAAATTTTGAAATCACATTGAAATTGTTGCGCAATCTTAAATGAAGCCATTAAGAAGGAGCACCTTTTTGTATAATGTAACCGAACCTTGAGCGATTTTCTCTCGTCCTTAGTAGGTAGAAGGAATTTAAAGTAGTTAATGCAGGTAGATAGAATTAATTCTAGATTAGATTGTTTGAGAGTGCAAGAGGGAAACGGGATATAGACACCCTCATTGTGTATTGTAACATTATTGGAGAATGAAGCAGCATTGTTGAGAAGAACAAGAGCATGCAGAGAGCTATGTAAGAACACCCATGTACATATATTTGAATTAATAGAAAGAGTTGATTCAAATTCATGGCTTTGTGTCTATTCTCTGTGTATTGATGCTGAATGATATGCTCATGAATATTTTCTTCATGTTATACATTTTCTTTACATGCTGTGTATATGATTTCATGATTTGAGTTTGAAGTCTGAAAGGGTGAAGGAATGAGTTTCAATTGTTTCTCTATCTAAACAAGAGTTCCTGCAAGGAGTGCAGTCGAAGTGTCCGCAAGGAGTGCATTGACAAAGGGTTCATATAGGGTAGCCTTTGTTCTCATTCGTTGAGAAGTGCAGTTGGGCACAGGAGTCGTGCAAGGAGTGCACAGGCCAAGTGAAGTCTCAGGGTTGTGGACCTGAGTGAAGCATTTAGAGACTGCTGCTGCAGGTGTGCGCAGAGTCAAAAGGATTCAGCACTGGGAAGTGTCTGAAGGTTGCCGCAAGGAGTGCGAGCAAGAGGTTTTTCTGAGAGGACTTAGAGTCATGGAAAATCTCAGGAAGGATAAGGCCTGCGAAATCACTGAAGGACAGCGCAGAGAATCTATGAATGGAAGTGTGTAAGAAGCGTCGTAAGTTTGTGACACAGGTGGACAAGTTCCACGGAGGAACACTTGATCATTCAGATAAATCGCCAAGGAAGGAAAAAATAGACGGTCGAAATTCTCTGAGGATATTTCGCGAAATTCCGTGAGCCGTCAGATCCCAGGAAGGAGCAGGGAGCACTAGTGCATTTGGGCCAAATTCCGACGGCGCGTTCGACACAATTGCCACTTTCTATTGTCAGAAGACCGACAAACCTCAGACCCCCTCAAACGTCGTTTCACATGACGTCATTTTTCTGACGACCGAGTTTTCGTTGGTATTGCGATGTTTCAAACGTGGCAAGTGAGATGTTTCAAACATGGCAAGACCGACATTTCAAACGTGGCAAGACCGACGTTTCAAACGTGGAAAGTGAGACGTTTCAAACATGGCAAGATCAACGTTTCAAACGTGGCAAGTGAGACGTTTCAAACGTGGCAAGAGAGACGTTTCAAAGGTGGAAAGAGAGACGTTTCAGACGTGGCAAGAGAGATGTTTCAAAGTTGGCAAGAGAGACATTCTGAAGGTGGCAAGACCGACGAGACGAGGTATTAGCTTCGATGTGGTTGCTATGGGAGCGACACTCTTGGACATGGCAAGAATGACGTCCATCAGGTGGAAACAACGACGGCCTGGAGTTACTAGCTCCGACATGGTTGCTATGGGAGAAACAATCTTGGAGGTGGAAAGAGAGACGTCTTGGACATGGCAATAGCAACGGGAAGAGAGTGAAAGACGTCACAATTGCCACCTTTGTGTAGGTATTTAAGAAAAAAATACAATATCAATATCAAGACCTAATAGTCATTCCAAGCCCAAAGGAGGAGTAAGTCATATAGGTGTCAGCTGGTGACCCACTTAATAGTTTCCTTAGGCTTTCCCTCGCACTAAAAGTTGGGTTTTTTCTTTTGAGAGTGTGTAAGAGATAAAAAGACCCAATATAGTGAATGAACTGACATTAAGTTCATACACGTCTAACAGATCCTTCAAACTTTTACCCAATTAAACATGTTGTCACAACTTCTATCCTAATGAGATTACTCTTGGTATCATCTCCACAAGCATGAAGACCTAAAATATGAGGTATGAAAAATTTGTGCATGGCAAATCACTTTAAAAATGAACTTGTGTCTAACTACATGTTCAT